>SNQJ01S0004062.1:0-25206 GCA_010110895.2 Picea sitchensis | reverse complement strand
TACAAGACCAAGCCGATGGTGATGGATGTTGTTGCTGTTGATAAGACGAATGTGATGAAAGAAGAAAGGATGGGCCCTCCAGGGCCATGCTCAGGTCAATCCTTCTCTCGGTACTCCATGTCTAGGACCTGTGGGCCTCGAGACATGATCTCCTAGTTATCCCCAGAAATTGGGGATAACATCTAGCTCCAACTTGGGGACATGTGCTCACCGTAGAGCACATGAGAACCTCAGCATCTCTGGCATAACCTGCAAACCTGCTCAAACTCGATCGAGGCATCAGTAACAAAAATGGGTTGATAATGCCACCCCAGCATATATAGACATATATATATATATATATATATATAAACTGAAATAAAACAATCAATATGCAAATGTGAAGGCAAACTAACATGAAATGCAAATGGTATAATACACGAAGAATGCCTACTTACATGTACTTACCTGTGAAGTCAAGTCCCCCCACCTTGGTGGGGTTTAAGGAGGTGCCCATTGATAGGTAATGGGTGCCTTCTTCCTTCTAAAGTTGATAGGTAGTATGAGTTATCAATTGATTCCATTCCAACTTTGAAGGGTCCAAGCCATGACTGTGTGCTTCCTTTTACATTAGTTGGCTCTCCTTTCTGGGTATCCCACATCCATACCATGTCTCCTTCCTTGTATTTTCTGATTTTGTATTTGGTCGTTCCTTGAACAACCCTGGTGTATTGTACTGAGGGAGGGGGGTGGGCTTCTGCTATAAAAACTTCTTGTTGAGACGGGTGGATTTGTACGTCATCTTCATGTTTCTTTAATATCTTTACCGTCCCAATTTCTTTGTTCTTGAATTCATCTAGGAGTTGTTGATATTCTTCTTTCTTGGGCCACTCGATCTGATCAAAGTCCTCCTCTGTTGCAAAGGGCATATCTTCTGGAGAATACTTTTGAAGAGTTTGTATCATCTCGTTTTGCGCTTTGTCATTATCGACGGGGTGAATAATATCCTGCACATGGTCCCCAGTGATTGGCACATTGAGTAGACGTCCTATCGTTCCATTTTTCAAAGGTAATTGCAAGAATGTGAGGTCCATCTCAAGGGCACCACCTAACATTGCACCAAACTTCCGAGATAACAACATTCCCCACACATCTGGGACATCAACCACCACAATATCAATGTGGATCATCTTCTCTGGATACTCCTTTAGGCGAACTTCAACATTTTCAACCACCCCATGTGTGGGTATTGCTTTAGATTCGAAACCGCATACATTTCAGTAAGGTCGTGTGACCTTCAAACCCACTTGTTGCATGACTTTGAGTGACATCATGTTGGCGTCAGCACCTGTATCTAGCATGCAATTGTTGAGATTGTCGTTCATTGTCAAAGTCATAAAGAAAGGAGGGTTTTCACCATATTGGACCCTGAAATGATCAGCTTGAAACATAATAGGGGGGTCCATAGGGCCATCTGATCCCGAAAAGAAAGTATCAAAACGTTCCTTGATGGATGGGATCTTGATTGCTTCTCTCAGGGGGACATTTACATGCATCTTTGATAACGCCCCTTCGAAGTCAAAATTTAGGTCAACCTTACCAGCCTTGGATGTCTTGGGAAGAAGTATCTCGAGGGGTGGGGGCTTTGCCTGATCAGCAGCAGGTTGTTTCGAGTTCTTTCTTCTGTATACCTGAAATTCTTGTTTCTTTAGCTTTTCTCGTGATTCCTGATCCAGGTTGTTTATTACCGCCATCCTTGTTGATCTGGCTGCTTCCTTCACGGCTTCCTGATGTTCTGCATCTGTGATATTTATCTGAGGAAATTCCATGAAACAATCCATGTTGTTGACTTGTTGATGGCCAGCGTTGTAAGGACATTCATGCTCCCAATGTGATTCACTGCACTCCAGGCACCAAGGATTTTCATCAACAACGTTTGTAGGGGCCAAGGTATTCGGGACTTCATGATCATTCTTTGGTTTGTAAAATTGGCTCCCTTTCTGGGATTGTCCTTTGTACGGGACCTTGGGTGCTTGGGTCTGAGACCTTTCGAGCTTGACCATCCTGCTCATCATTTCCTCTTGATTCTTTCTGATGCCATCCATGGAGGCTTGTAACTTGCTGATATTGGTACATAGATCTGAAGTAGGCTCAGCATTGTGTACTATTTTCTGCTTAGTGTCTATTCTCCCCCTTGGGTTAGCAAAAGGCTCAATTTTAGATGAAAGGAGGTTCCCTTCTATCTTGGTAGCAAGCTCTTGGGCTTCTTGAATGGACTGGGGGCTTTTGTCTCTAAGAAGATACCCTAATTGGCCATTGAAAGATCTGGTGTAAATATGGACAAGGTAGTCATCTTTCGGGTGATGGCTTGCAAGAATTCTTTGTAGTAAAGTCTCGAATCTGGTGTGGAACTCCCGAATGGACTTATTTTCATATTTGGCAAGATTATTCAGTCGTGTGAGAAGCATATTAGGGTCTTCTTTGATAATCCATCTTTTGAGAAAGGCCTCTTCAAGTCTATCCATGATTTTGATGCTTCCGTTGAAGTTTCGTCGGGGAGGCTTAGGTACCAGCGCCTTGAGGCATCATAAAGAGTAGCGGAGAACAACTTCATGACTAGATCTTCAGCATCATCACTGATGGGGTAAAGCTGAAAGAATGCCCAAAAGTTGCTCATATGCTCTTCGGCACTGATTGCATCAATACCGGTGACTTTAGGCAACCACTTCTCATACTTGGGTGGCATTTTCCTAGGGTAGCCTGGTATGGCTGACATGTCTAACGGCCTGAAAAGGGTAGATGACCATTGTCTTTGATTGTTGGTTGGGTTCGTTGTAGCGATCTGAGAGCTAGACATGATTCTTAAAGGAAGGCTCTTCCCAAAAAGTGATTTGACAAGAAGAGAGTTCAAGGGAGGCTTCCTTCTGAAAGACAAAGGAGGATTGTTGAATTTCCTTTTAGTTTGTGGAATCGCCAGATAGTTTACTTGAAACTACCAAAGAAAAGGGGAAAAACACCCTAGTGGAGTCGCCAGGTAAGCTTGTAAGAAAAGGTCTTGAGGCAAGGCTTCCAGAAAAGGTTTGTCGTTTGAGGAGAATTGACTCAGTGTTCCCCGGCAACGGCGCCAAAATGTTATCGCACAGTTTGTAGCTAAGTCAAATGGCTATGAAGTAGAAGGCCAAACTGGTGTAACAGGAACCTATCCCACCCAATGTCACCACGATGGGGAAGTTCTTTCTCTTTAGGCAGGTTAGGCCCAGGGGAGACGTCCCCGGTAACCTGGGGTTTTGAAGAGGCAAAAGTTTAAAAGTCAAAGAAAGTTCTCCCTTCACAGGTCACCACCAAAATAGATAGTCCCGACTAAACAACCAATAATGAAGTGTAGGCCCAAAGAAGAACACATGCCCGGAACAAAGCAACAGCAAACCAATATATATGCAAGATATGATTCAATGGGTTAGTACTTCATAAGACTATCTGATATCAATATATAAGCAATTATAACAATAAAGATTGACGAAGTCAATGTTCGTTAATATAGCAATGAAATAATATCACTTCACCAATAAATATCAAGATGATGTAGCAATCAATGTATCCAATCAATCCCTCATTCAATAAATGCTTTAAAGACCATCCAATTGCCTAATAAATGAAAGTTGTTGCGTCAAGATGAAATAACCAAGGGTGACGTCAGCCTTTTAGGATTAGTAGTTAGTTAGGGTTTCAATTTAGCAAGGTTTTGAGAGTTTGTTTGATCACTTTCACTTCAACTCTGGAGGTCTAAGATTAGTGCCTAAGGGTTAATGGAGTCAATTTAGAAGAGGACGCAAGGGTTGAAGGAGACTAAGGACTAGAGGGAAGGGTTTTGAAGTGTTGCTATGGCAGGGCCTCAGAATCAAAACCCTAAGGGAGAGAGGCTCACTCCGGTGTTGCTAAAGCAAGGCCTCGTGCTCTCTCCTCCTTCCTTAGGTTAACTTGGCAAAAACGGCTAGCATGAAAGATAAATCAAGACTAGAGAGTGTAGTGAGGGAGAGTGTTGCTAAGGCAAGGCTCTATCACCAAACCCTAGAAGCAGGACGGCCCTAGGTGTAGATAACCTGGGCCTGGGACGTCTCCTCCTTCTTGACTTTAGAAAGTACGGCTAGCTCAGGGAGAAGAAGCAACAAGAGTGTAGCTATGGCTAGGCTCTTTCTTCCTTCTTCAATGGCTGAAAAATTCTCTTTTAGGGGACATGAAACAAGGACCTACTTGTGTGCTTGTCACCTAGGGTTTTTATCAGCAAATTATAAACATATGCAAGAATATAAGACTACAACCATTCAATCAAGAAGTTTTGCAGAAAAAACACTTACATATCACCATGAAATAGCATGCAAACCCTAGTTGTAAACCTTCCTTCAAGAGAAATGCCAAAAAATGCCAAGAAATGCCTTCCTTCAACAAGTGCGCCACACTAAATCAGCAAAACTACCCAAGTAGGGCGCAAAAATCAGACCTCACTAAATGAGTGAGTGATGTGTTATGTTAAAATGAGAGTGAAAACCCTCAATATATAGTGTATCAATGACCTTAATTAATTTTAGGTCATAAAAATGGCCGACAAGACCATAATATTGTTTTTACATTAAATTGTCAAATTAAAACCCTAACTGAGCTGTAAAAAAAGGTAAAAGCCCCTTCAAGGGAGGCGCTAGCCCCTTTTAGGGCAGATGAGACATCCAGGAGCAAAACGTTAGCCCCCCCCAGGGGCCTCTCCAACATGCCACACGTGCCACTGCTGCCCAATCTGCCTCCAAAATGTCCATGAAGCTGGATGACGTCATGGTGAGGATGGGGACGTTCTGAGCCTTCCAAGGCCAGCGTTCCACTGAAAAGGGGTCATTCCCCCTCGGTCGGGCTCTACCAAAGTGCCTCTGATGAAACATCCTCTTCTTCTTCGGTGGAAAACCTCGGTCAAACAATATCTTGTCTCTGCCCCTCTGACGGGGTCTCAGCAACCATCTGATGGGCTCTTCAACCCCATGGAGGTCCGAACTAATCATCTCCCCATGTGTACCGGTCCAAATGGTACATGTCCGTCAGGCGTGGTCCTGCACATCAAAAACTACGCCCTCCATGTGCTCATTAGTCACAGGGATCATAGCAATGTCAATCACATTTCATCATTAATATTATCAAACATATGCATAAAAACCCTGATGTATCGTTCAACAGCTCAAAGATATTAGAAAAACCTACAATACAAGGTCGAAGAAAAGGACAAGACGTCCTATTGGGCTAGTATCCACAAGAAAAGGGAAGTCCCCAGGCAGGTTTCGTCCAAGCCATGTAAATGAGGTGATGTGGCTAGGGGATGTCCAGACAAGTGGGTAGAGTGAGAACCAGGGATGCATCATGTTATCTGTGGGTGCCTTTGTAAAAGGCAAGCTGTACCTATCATGGATGCAATTTTTTCCAAGCCCGTTCTTGCCTTTATTCTTTTCTTTATTTGCTTTTTCTTCTTCTTTTTCTTTTTATTCAAGGGCTAACCGGAGGACACTGTCTTGGCATGGTGACCAGAGCTGACAGTGTTACCCACAAGTACTTTCACAGAGATTAGAAGGTTGGCTCGTGATGAGACCCCCTTTCCTTTGGCCATGCAACCAAAGGTCATTGCCCTAGCATGGTAACCAGATAGTGGCAATGTTATACTGTTAGGTACCCATGAACCTAATAGGCTGACTCGTGATGAGACCCCCTATCCTCTTGGCTAGGTCTTGTTTGTTATTTTCCGGGTCCCTCTTGTTTCTTGCTGAGAGGCTTTTTATCGCCTTCTCGGGGATCCCTGGGCGAGGCATCTCGAGGTTTTATTTCTAGGCTTTTATCTTTTACCAGCTGCTTTTACCTTCTGGGCCTTTAGCCCCTTCTTCCCACAAGATAAGGTGCAACCCTACAAACAGGTCAATCCAATGCCCGGACAAGGGGAATGGGATAAATGTGCGGGAGATAAGGTGAAAAAGTGGTGGTATGATGGGGGCGGACGATGGCTCTTCAAAAATCCCCCTGGTGGAAAACCAAAACCTGTGGGTACAAGCTTGCTAGGACACCCTATCAATCTCCCCAAACATGGTCAAGTGGGTCAATGCAAGATCCAAGCAATCGTCAGAGATAAAAGGAGTCAGATGCATATATCCAAAGGTTATAATGATCAAAAGTGACACATACCATGATACCTGGACCAATTACCTCATGGAGCAAGAGCCTTCTCCGATACAAGTCCAAGCCGATGGTGATGGATGTTGTTGCTGCTGACAAGACTAATGTGATGAAAGAAGAAAGGATGGGCCCTCCAGGGCCATGCTCAGGGCAATCCTGCTCTCGGTACTCCATGTCTAGGACCTGTGGACCTCGAGACATGATCTCCTAGTTATCCCTAGAAATTGGGGATAACAAGTCTCAAACATAAATGTCAAGATTTGTTTTTTTGTTAAACTTAAAAAATATAAAAATGAAACCATGGAGGTCACAAGTTTGAATCCGAAGTGGGGTAGGGTATGTACGCCTTCAATTTCATAGACTAAGCACTCAAATCCTTGCGCGAAGGGGGTCCCTTGTCCCACAAACAAGGGGGTCTCATACCTAGGCTAGATAAGAAAGAGATCTTCAAAGAAATACCCGCATTAATCAATGTAGCAAAACTACTAAATCTCCGGGAAATGGACTTTATCCCGAGTTGTTGTGCCAAAATGTTACCTCCCAAACCTACACTCCAGTGATAAAGCCCTAAAACACCAAGTCCAACACTAGGGGAACTCAGGGAAGTTGTTCATTGTCACCACAACAATCCCCCCTCACTTTAGGCTGGCTCTCCTCCGGCACAAGGGGGGAATCCCTAAGAAATGGATTAAGATTTACTTTGGATAAAGTGGATGGTGGACCAAGACTAGTGCTTTTCCAAATGGCAATGGAGTCAAAAAGGCAATTTTAGAGGGTTTGAAATGATAAATGGGAAGGCATGATAGTGCTATTACAAGTTACAACATGCTAAAATCAGCCTATGTGAATATTGTTTCAAACCACTTTAGAGATCCTTTCCAAAGGTGCTCTCTCTAAACAGAAAATTATTGCAGAAAGGACTTGTTTTACTAGGAGCAAAAAATTGAACAACCACTTTTCAAAGAAATGACAGCAGCAAACTCACTAATTCAGTAGTAAAACAGCAAAGGACAATGATAGGTAGAACCTCAACAAGTGACCTTTCTTGATGGACAAAACTATCCCTCATGCAAAGCTCCTTACAGCAGATTTTGAAGTGTAATTTCCATCAATAGAAATCAGCATATGATGGATGAAATGATGAACCTCGCATTACAGAAAAAATCCTTAGCTTCATCTTCCCACAAGATCTTCAACTAGGCTTAGGGGAATCTCCCATTAATCCAACCATACTAAACAATGGAGAGAGATTCTCTTTATATAGAGTTGAGCTCAACTGCCCTTAGAATAAATATAATTAGGTGAATTCTAGATCCACTTTTCACTCCTAGAACAAATATTAAATTACATGCACAACAAGTCTCTTTTAGGAGGGTGCTACTCAACAAATAATAAAAATGCAAGATCAAGGGTATGAACAAATGCTTGATGCCAATTGTCTTGCTCTCATGCAAAACGCTTCCTTGGATTATTCTTGTTTGACAATGCAAGATGCCTCCTTGTGCTACTTGTCATCTCCTCATACAAAATGTTCCTTTAGAAAATGATCCTTTGAATAAGCAGGTGGATTTGTTATGCCATTTGTCTTCATTCTCCTTGGAGCACTCTTCAAGATAGCCCCTAAGTAACCACTCCAAATAAAACAATGATAAATTACTAGTCAATGGGAGTGCTCCTCAAGGTAGGGCGTTACTTCTCCTTGGGATGATGCAAATGATGCCAAGTGTCTTCATTAGGGTTAGGGCGCTCCTCCAATAGTGGCAACAAATCCCTCATAAAGTGAATATCATTGGTATGTGTGCACCTACAATGAAGATCTTATAGAAAATGTGCAAGAGATGGTCCAATGGTTTTTTATAACGGCCCTCAAGATAGGGAATCCTCAACATATGTGCCCCAAGTGTGGATCCACATGCATGACCATTAAATATCCTCCAAACAAGGCCTCGGGATGAAGCACTCTAGGGATATGAGCAAAAAGATGTGGAGCACTCAATAAATGTAACCGCTTCTTAGCATGTGTGCAAAAACGGACTCAAAGTGATTATGCATTTAATGACTCCTTGGTATATGTGCAAAAGGTGGGCAATGGTGGATACAACCACCCCCTAAAAGCAAGATGCCCTCAAAACATGTGCCTCAAGCCACCCTATTCCTTGGAGTGCTCACCAAGAGGACCACATGTAAACCACCTCCAATAAAATAATGATAAAGACCATATCAAAGGGATCACTCTCCAAAGAATGTAGTTATTCCTCATTTGAATGCTAAAATAATGCCAAACACCTCCCTTAAAGCTAGGGCACTTCCTCAAAAGTTTGCTTTTACCTAGATTCAAGAGTATTTATGACCAACTCATCCTCCAAAACAGCCTCAAAGATGGTGCGCCCTCGTAATGTGTGCAAGGGATGGAGCACTTCTAAAGATATGCAATAAACCATAAATAGGTGGCATCAAAACCTAGGATGCTCCTCAACTCTCCAACATCTCTCTACATGATGTGGCAATGCCTCCAAATATGTGACTGTACCTCAAATGTGTGAGATGCATCTTTAATAAACAAATATGCATGAAAATATGCCAATAAAGGCTCCAAAAGGTGGAAATCTATCACATGTGCCACCATGCCTTAAAATATGTAGTGATGCCTAAAAAGGTGATCCTCAATGAGAAAACATGCATCTAAGTCCGCAACTAGGCCTCCAACGGCCATATCTCCAACAAACAATCTAATATAAAGGTCTTCAAACAATGTAACAAGTCTTCATGTATCATGAGTGGTAACATTGATCATGCCAAGCCTTGTACTTTTCCTCTGAATCCTTCAATCTCACCTAAACCTGCAAGTGTAATCAATATACATCTTTGTGCATCACTCAAGGATTTCACCTTCTCTGCTTCAAGTTGTCCATATACAATGTCGAAAGGTGAAGGTGGCGCATCCTCCAAGTTTCGAAAAGGGACTTTTACCACTAGAGGTGTGGACAATCATGTTATAGAAGTGTTGCATATAAATCAGATTTTCATCTTAGGTCCTTGGATGCTCTCTGTTCTAATCCCTTAAAAGTTGCACCAAGTTCTTGTTCACCACTTCTATTTGCCCATCCATTTGTGGATGAAACATTGTGGGTCATTTAATTTCCATGTCCATCTTCTCCTATAATGCAGTCCAAAATGTACAAAGGAACCATGTATCTCTATCAGAGATGGTGTCCCTTAGTATCCCAAATGTGCACCCAAACCTGCGCAAGGAGGAACAAGTTGATTGCTTATGTTCCTTTGATGGTCTTCTTACAAGGCATTAGAATGTGCATCTTACTGACTTTGTCAACTACCACAAAATGGTACTAGGTATTAATGGCCATGTCTTGTCCTTGGCAAACCACCAACAAAATCCGTGGATATACTTTCGCATGGCTTTGTAGGCACTAGAAATTCACTATACAAACCTTGCTTCCAATTGCTAGGCTTGTTGGTACAATAAAATATACATCCTCTAATAAACCTAACTATTATTTGCATCTTGGGCCAATGCACATACCTTGCAAGTTGGCCATTGTTTTCCCAACACAAAATGCCCAACAACTTTGGAGATATGGGCTTCCCTTATCACTAGCACTCTTCCTCCCTTAGGCACACAAAACTTGCCCAACTTGTAGAGTAATCCATCTTGGAGATGGTAAGCAACCTTGATGTCTTTGTCTCATAGTTTTAAAAACCGGAACTGGCATCTGAACCAGTCGAGGGTCCAACCGAAACCGGAACCAAAACCGGTAATGAACCGGTCGAATCGGTTTCAATGAACCGATTTTTAAAAAAATACATAAAATATTTAAATTTTAACAAAAAAAATATATTTTAACCTGGAATGGAAATATCATACGGATATTCCATTGTGGTAAGATATCTTGTAATTACAATGACATCACTTAAATAACAATTGCAAGCTAGATAAGGACCATGAGGCATGACACTGAAACCACCAAAGATGTTATTACCAAAGTGAGGGAGGATGTTATCACATAAACTTAAGGACTTGCCACTCAAAGCTAGGTTCCTAATTAGCAAAGCTTTTGGTGAAATGCTCACAAATCACTTTTGTCTCGACTCTCACCATTATTAACCATGTGGGAATATATACAACACACACATACATGTGGTGAGGAAGGAGAGTATTAATGTGGAACAAAATCCCATCATAGGGCTATGCCATTGTAATAAGACAATTTGTAATTGCAAGGACATTACATATATAACAACCAAAATACAGAGAGATCTCACAAGGAATGACATTGAAACCACTAGCAATGTTAGTACTAGAGTGAGGGAGAATGTTATCACATCAACTTAGGGCTTACACCCCTTAGCTAGCTTTCAAATCCACAAAGCTTTTGGTGTATTAAATGTCTCATAAGCCACCTCCACAATCCTTATTTATCTGGGATCATTCACAGCCAATCCGGACCGAACCGTCTGGTTCCATCATAAACTAGTCAGTTGATTGGTTTATTGACCGGTTCGAACCGGTCGGCCATCAAACCAGTAAAACCGACCGGTTTCAGTTCTAGTTCGTCGGTTTTTAAAACATTGTTTTGTCTGAGTTCATGTGGCCTTGCAGCTATTAGCGTGCCCCTTTGAAGTCCTCATCTTCAACGTATCCTTCCTTATACGCTTCATGGGTGAATGGTTCTATGTGCATAATTGTGCCCAAAGCTATGATATTGGGTGTTGATGGTCTTGATAACATATTTGGTAGTGCCCTTCTATTATTTAATTACTAATGAAATTGTTGTAGAAATCCCATCAATTTGAAATGTCTAACTTCTTGGAGCTTACTTTGCATCTGCAAATATTGCAAGGGATAAAGATCAATATGGAGAATGGTCTCATTACCCGATAAATAGTGCTTCCACTTCTTTGTTTCCTGTACCAAAGCATAGACCTCTTTGTCATTAGGTAGTGTAGTCCAATACTACCCCATGAAATAGCTCTAAATGACAATAAATTGATTTAAGCCCTTGCATTAACATTGCACCCATAACATATCCACTTGCATTTGTTTCTATAATATACCTAGGGTATATTACAACTAGTGTCATAATGTTATAAACAGCTATCATGTAATAATAGTTATAAGTTACTGAAAAACAAATCTCATAAATAAGAAAAGATAATCAATTTTATTCAAGGCTCTGCGGATGGGGGAAACCCTAGCCGCAGACGGTTGCTTCTGATCTGCACTTCATGGCTCCCTGCACAGTGATTCACTCCCGTTTTGCTCGCTCTCCTGGCCACAGATAACCTTTCGTTGTCTTCATTGAGGCAGGCTGGGGGTTTATGCTTCGCGCAGATCCGATTGTATCATTTGCGCTCCCCAGTTTGTTGCAGGTTCGGCCCGCGCGGTTTGTTCAGGCGGCTAGGATCAAGTTTTTTTTACCCTGTGTGGCTCAGGCTCGCGTATTTTTTCTTCTTGTGGCGGATCAACCTTCGTGGGTGCGCGGATCTGGGTTTGGGTCTTGGTGCTTGGATCTTCCACTTTGTATCTTTCCTGGTTTGTGGTTCCTCTCTCCAGTCTCGTTGGTTTGTTCAGGGTTTGAAGTATGCTCAGATCCGGTTCTTTTTGGTGGTTGTTGATGATTCTTTCTTCCTCCTATCTAGTAGGGGATTGGCCAGAGCTTTGAGGTCCTATCTTTGGGCGTGCGATGTTGGTGCGAGGCATTTTGAGGTCCTTTGTGAGGGCGTTCAACTTCTGGTCGTCTCTTTCGCTAGTGTTTTGTTGGTCGAGGTCTTCAATGGTGTTGTTGCTATTTGGTCCTACTGACATGAGGAGTTTTCATACCACTCTGACATGGTCCATCCAGCCACCTAGGTTTTTTTGGGATCGCTTTTATTGGGGTTATTTTCATGGCGGGATTTCTTGCACCTGGTTTTTTTCCAACTTATTTGGGGTCTTTCCCCAGTTCCTGTTTTTGTATTTTCTTTGATTTCTCTACCCATGATTGGGTCGTGCCCTAAGGCACCTACACAATGTAATTTGGTTCTCTTCGGATGAATAGAATTATGCTTTTTTTCCGTGGAAAAAAAAAATAGTTATAAGTTACAGTTTACATTTATCTTGTAATAATGACAAGTCATTCATTTTTCCAAAAGTTATGACTTATCGCCCCAATGTATATTTATATCAGTTTTGCAATATCGCAATATTATCACCGATATCACAAAGTATTGTGACATTTCCAAGGCAACGATAATATCGCCTTAATATATCGAGCTATATTTGAAAACAATATTTTACCGATATTTTCTTATATTTTCCGATGAAATTTTTTTAAAAGTTTGTCGATATTTTCCCCGATATTGCCACTAAGTTACATTTTGGGTTCTTGACACTATATTCACCAACATGATATTTGGAACAATGATTTATATACACCGCATTGTAAGTTGTAACTCATCATATTAATCCCATATAATATATTCATATTATAAAATGTTTATTTATTTGAATATGATCGTACGGGCTTTCTCTTTCATGCATGATTGTATTAAGTGAACCAGCAAATTTGCTTCAAGTGGTATAAGAGCAGAGTTTTTTCCACTTACCTACGGTCAATTTTATTTTGCTTGTGGGAATTAAAATTTCGGGCTAGTGTCCCAACTCTTTGATAGAATATTCATAAGAAGAGGAAGGACAAGGTTTCTTCCAAATTTGGGGTACTAATACACTATCAGAATAACACAAAATAATATATCAGCACTCTATATATCAGAATCCATGGAAGTATCATTGTTTGCTTGTTGCTGGAAAAGAGAAACAACAAGATAACAATCATTGTCCATCAAATTGTTGTGGTATAAAGATCCAAAATCACCGTTGATTGAAAGATTGCACTCATAAAAGTTAATCTCGCCGAAATATCTAGAGCAAGTCACAGTTAGTTTGAGCCCGTCTATCCATGGACTATAATTAATATTTGCATAGGCTTTTGGATGCCACCATTGTTGTATAGAAACAACAGGAAAATACCCTAAGTCTTGTCAACAACCAGAATCCTGTAGATTCCACTAAGGACCCATATGTGGCCTGTAGCCTGTATAGGTGACATAAAGGCATGGATGACACAAGGGCACAATTTATTCCATCCACTTATCTGTGTGCAGCGTGAATATCAAGAGCCTCGGCAATAAAAAGATCAAAGGCCACATACCAACATCTCAAACATCATAGATATTAGTTCTTTTATTATTTAGAATTAGCCACTATAGTGTTGTTGTCCATGAGAAAATATGTCACCCCCTCCATAAAAACCACACCACACTTACAAATCAACAAGCACATATCAGAAGTTGCCAACAGAAATAAGGGGTTGGAAGTCAAACCAAGTAGAAAGGCCTTTGAAACCATTCTCGCTATTCTCATCTATTAATGGCAAGCTAACTGATGGACTAAAGACCTAAAATCACATAATATAAAGACCAGGAAGAATACGTTAGGTTTGTCAAAACCCACAGCCGCTCATTCTACCAAACATAATGTCAACCACCGAAAAGAAACAATGCCAGTCACAACGATCCCAAAAGGAAAACATTATCAGGTGAAGGTAATGAAATTTCCTACCTGTGGCACTAATGAAGTTAAATCAAACGGAAAACTTGAAGTTAAACTGTGATTGAGATATACTATATCCAATTATAAAAATTTGAAAAAGAATTAAGACAAAAAAGACATTCAATTGGAAAATGGAAGAGATATATTTCCTTAAGGAAAGAATTAAAAAGTTAAGTTATTAAAAGTATTAATAAATAAAATATAAAGGGCACTTGAAAATATCCTTAAATGAAAGTAAGAAGCCAATTTAATAGGAAGGTATTACCTTTAAATCTTTCAATTCAATTTATCAAGCAAAAATAAAAAAGGGGTGAGTTAAATACTCTCGTTAAGGTGATCATAAGCAAAGACGTGGAAAATGATGACAAAAATCAAAAAAATGGATTCCAATGATATCGAAAAAGGAATAAGATTTATTCCTACTGATTTTAAAGTGTTTCCTCTAAATTAAAAGCACAAGGGATTATTGAAGGAAAACCCATTCTCATTGCTATTATCCTAGAAGAAAGCAACATTTACATTAATGTTGAATTGGCTAATCAACTACAAATCTCTGAGCCCAATATAATTGAAAATCTACTTTTTGACAAAAAGCATTATGACATAAAAAATCTACAAGTGTCAATTCGTGACTATATGTTCAAATCCCAGTTCAAGGTATACTCTGTGCAAAACATATACATCATTTTAAGTTGAACATATATGGAAGCATTGCGCATTTTCTACTTGAATTTATAAAGGAAATATTTGACATTCTCCCATAATAGAAAGAAGATAACATTGCAGGACCTTACAATGATATCACACACAATAGCTCCCTCATTAAAGGATATAGACGATGTGCAAGATGTTGCAACCCAATATGAAGAAAAATTAAGAAATTTGAACAAAGTCTTGGTCGACAAAGATGAGAAAAGTGTTCAAACCCAAAGGAAATTGAACTGCCATGATGCAGAAGTCTTCAAATTTCAACAATATATAAAAGAGCTTCGACAATAAAATCACAACATAAAAGAAGCTAACAAGGAAGAGATTAAAAATATTAGTAAAGACCTATATAACAACAATGAAGAAATTTCTCACTTGAGAAATCATAATAAAAATCTACATGAAAAAGTTAAGAAGTTAAAGAATGAGAAGAAGACGCAACAGAAAATCAAGAAACAAATCATTGAAAAAGAAACCTTAACTGATCCAGTTGAATCAAGGAAGTTTTTTGAGGTTAAAATGCAAACCATGGATAAGGAAACCCTCACCGACTTAATTAAAGTGGAAAAACCCAATGTCATCACTTATGAAGTTTTATTAGACGAAGAGCATTCAAGAACTCAGATCAAGAAATAATTCAATGACAAGTCGACATGTACAGATTCAATCATAGTAGAAGGTCCATCAATGGCCATTGATAAAGCTATATCTCAACCAAAGGATGTTGACACACCAGTGAATACAAAGATAAACTTACCAAGCTACCATATCGTCACCCAAATTATAGAAGTCATAGCACAAAAGAATCAACTAACAAACGTCCAAAGTTAATGTTTTACTTACATATCGAAGCATCCGAAGATCAATATAACTAAGTCAAAAACAAATAAGTTCAAATCAAGAATCTTATCAACAAAGAGTTCCAAAAAGAAGCCACCTAAGATTGATTGATCTTTTTGCAATGCGGCAATATTGTTCAAGGATTCGGAAATCATATCACCTTGTGTTCTCATCTTTATCAAATACGTGAAAGTTACAAGAAGATAGATGATTCTATCTCGAGAGATGTTCACTACCCATGCTTTGAGGACAAAACATTTTTTTGGGGGGGGACTTGTAATATACCTAGGGTATATTACGACTATTGTCATAATGTTATAAACAACTATAATGTAATAATAGTCATAGGTTACAATCGTAATTCCTTATTCCAAAAGGTATGACTTATCACCCCAATATGTATTTATATGCACACCATTGTAACTCATTATATCAATCCCATATAACATACTTTGATTAATAAATATCTATTTATTTTAATATGGATCGTATGGGCTTTCTCTTTCCTAAATGATTTCAAGTGAACCACTAGGTTTGCTTCAGTTTCCACTTCAAAGGCCTTCTACAAGTTAGGCAATGCTAGGACAAGGGCTTGACTAGTCTTATGCTTTAGTTCTTCAAATGCCTTCTGTTAAATCTTACCCCACTAGAAACTCTCTACTAGCTATCAAAGTATGGAGTGGTGTTGCCATAACTAAAAATGATAATATGAAATTTCATAGATATTGGGTTGCACCCATAACACTCCTTAACTTCAGTAGCATTGGTAGGAAAGGGGCCATTTGGGGTTGGCTTCCATATTTGGAGACTAAATCTTGTGCTCACCTCCACCAATCGCGTGCCCCAAGTACACCAAGGACTGCTTGGAAAAATCATACTTCTCAATGTTTGCTAGCAAATGATGTTTCCTTATTGTCTCCAACAGAGGCTTCAAATGTAAAATATGCTCTTCCCAAGTAGAGCTAAAGATTAATATGTCATATAAATATCCTATGACAAATGAATCAATAAAGGGTCACAACACACTATTCATTGGACACATAAAAGTAGTTGGTGCATTACCTAAACCAAAAGGCATTACTAACCAATTGTATAGACTTTGCCTTGTCTAGAACATAGTCTTCCAAGTATATTCTTCTTTGATCCGAACTTGATGGTATCTAGATTTGAGAACCAATGTGGTGAAGTATCTTGCATCTTGTAGTTGATCCAACAAGTCATCGATCCTAGGAAATGGGTACCAATTCTTGAGGGTGATCTTGTTGACAATTTTGTAGTCAATACACATTCTTCAAGTCCCATCCTTCTAGGGTATTAAAATAATAGGTGACCCACAAGGTGACGTACTCGACCTTATGACTCCCTACATAAACAAGTTCAGCAGCTACTTCTTCACCTCATTTGCTTCCAATACAGACTACTTGTACAATGTTATGCTTCACAAAGGAGAATTTGATAGTAAACTATATCTCATGCTCTGTTTCCCTCTTAGGTGGCAAACTTTTAGGGTCCTCTTTGTATGCTTGTAAAAGCTCTTAAAACTGACATATTTGTTCTTTCATACATCCTTCTAGGTTCGCCTTTGCTTCAACCAACTCTAAGTCTTGTTGGTTCCTTTTCAAGAAAAGTATTACACACTTCTTACTTGAGTTGATCAATCGTTTAACTTGATGGGAACTCACTAAAGAGATCTTAAAAATCCCCTTGTGTACATTGATGATAAGGAATTTACCATCATTGACCAAGGGGTATTGGTTGGCCCTTCTCATGAAGATGGTATCCCTAGTATACATATAGGGGTACCAAACACTACACCATAGACATCGAGGGGTACTACATCTACCTCTACTTCATAAATCAAATTTTCACTAGTAGCAAATCTAAGCATACACTACTTGATAACTTTCAACTCTACATCTTTATTCACCTATCCCAAGGCTATGGATGAGGATGATCATGTACCTCTACTCCAATCTTACTTACCAGGTCCTCTACTATGAGATTGGTCTACAAGCCAAAATTGAATAGAGCATCTACCTTGTTCTTCTTGATTTGAATCTTGATGTGGAAAGCTTCAACATTTCCTTCTCCTTATTGCATGGAGGCTACTCGTGTTCACCTCCTTCTGCATTATCATATAGACAATCTTCTCATCCACGTCATAGTTTCTCTCTATCTCCTTCCTCATTCCCATACCAAGAAGATTCTTCTTCTTGGTTTGCTCCTACTTATGGTTCTTAGGATGCAACTCCAAATGTATCTTCCAAAATTTATCTTTAGTGTGACCATCTATGTTGCAATGGTCAAAGTGGTTATTAAGGTCCTTGATTTTTGTGCAATAGCAACAATCTTCTTATCTTTCCCTTTGCCCTTCTTCTTTTCTCCTTTCTTGGAAGAGCATTTTTGGTCAACTACTTATGAACCACTTGGTTGTCCCTTATCCTTGTCTATCTCAATGTATTGTGCAAACATGCCTTGTCAATGGTCTTTGGCTTGAAGAACATCACTTGCCTCCTTATATGACTCTGTAGACCATCCAAGTACTTGATGACTACATCCAATATTGGGAGAAATTCCCAACTTGATGGCTTGTTCTCTAAACTCTATAGTGTACTCTTGTACACTTTGCCCCTACCGTTATCAGTAGTCATGCCATTGGGTCCTCTGGGCCTCTTCATACCCAATAGAATAAAACTGGGATTTTATGAGGTCTTTGAAAACCTCCCACTTAGTTAGGGGTGGATCATTCTCCAACCTAGGTGTCTTAATGCAGCTATTCCACCAAGTATGGGCATGACCCTCTAACTTCAATTTAGCAGATGCTATCTTCCACTCTTCTCCTATATTATGCTCACTAAAATAGACTTTTAAATGTTGCAACCAATGATTTAATTTAACAACATTGACCTCACCTTCATAGGGTTGGATGTCCACTTTAGCTTCCACTTTGAGCATAGGCTAAGAGGACAGATTGTTGATGCTCCTTTTCTCTTACTTGGCTCTTATTTTTCTTCTTTTTCTTAATGTTCCTCATGAGAGTTTGGTTGCTCCCTGAAGGGCCCGAACTTTCTCTCAAAAGCTTCTATCAATATGGTGATACACTTGGAAATGTCAAAGACTTGTGATTCCAACTTTGCAAATATTGCCTCCAATTCATCATTGAGTTTACTTCCATGCTGATCTGCAATGCCTGAGACTTGAGGCTACTTCTTCACCTTCATTCTGCCAATCTCTAGATCCATGGGGTGTTGTTCTCCCACTGATTTAGACTTCCTAAGTATGTTAAGCATATACTGTAAACTATTTCACAATAAATCCCATAGAAAAATCTCTCTGATACCATATGATCTGTAAACTACCTTGGATATTAAATAAGATAATTCATCATAAAATATCATAAACTATTACTAATTTACTACCAATAGTTTGTGCTCTACTGCATAGGGATTTTACTTATATTTAAGGTTTTAACAGAGAGATAGACACACCATCCAATACAACTACAGCATTTAACACAACATAGAAATAATGGACAACGAATTACCCTTGAGAATCTCATATGGGAAAAACAGTAAACTCCCACAAAATCAACTAAGTCTTTTCCTCTTTAATATAAAAGAGGAAAAGACTTAGTTGATCTATTGGACACTATGATCTGCTATAGTGGAAAATACAGAGAGATCCAAACAAATTGTGGAGCTATTGGACACTATGATCTGCTATAGTGCCATACAGATTGTCTTTCCTCCTCTTCTTTGCTAACTCTTACTTCACTTGCACTGCTAAAGCTATGGAACAAAATCAATGCTAGAACAGACCCTTTTTCCTCCTTTCTATGTTGGATATAATAGAAAGGATTAGGGATAGGTTTAGGGATTTCTATCCTTTAGAATATTCTTGGAATACCACTTAGCTCCTCATATGTGAGTAATGGGAGGTGAAGTGGCTTCCACTTAGCACTACAGTGGACAAAGCAACGGTCAACTTGGCAGGAGCATAACTTTCTCATACAAACTTCAATTGTAATGCTAATTTTTTTTGTTAGAAAGCTCTCGACTAGCTCTACACCAAGTAAAACCCACAACATGTTTTCCACAGGTTTGGAACCAAAAAAATGGTGTTTACTGCCCAAAATGGATCCTGGAAGTTTAGGACCTAAAATTGCCAGATTCAGGATCTTCCCTGAAATGGCCCAACAAGACTATGAATCTGGTTTTCCACCCATAAAGTACCAAGAAGGGAACAAACACATATTGATCCATTTCAGATGACAAAGGTACACCAAAATAGTATTGCACTGGATGAAAAGTATCGCACTCAGAAACTACACAAACACACTCCTATGCTTGGTAATCATTTGTAGCCTCCTCCTGCATAGAGCTCCAACCTTAAACTTGCTACTCGGTAAATATGAAAATTTGTGTAACCATTTGAAAGGGAACTAAAGACTTAATATTTCGCCAAGCATTCGGCAAGTTCGGATTTATAGGAAGGATTAATATGCTAAAGGCAGAAACATTTTCTCATGCACATTGTAGCAAGAAGAAGTGATGATGGGACATTCAAATATCACTCTAGACATGCGAATCATGCATCAACATGAAAGAAATTAGAGTTGTATTCTCTCAATGGAGCTTAACAAGTAGAATCTAGAGAATTTCAAGTCTATTTTTTATGCAATTCAGTCTTCATTTTGTCTCTCGCAAGAACCAAGTGTACGTATCCATGACTAAACAAGATTGGAATGACCATGGAAATTCTTAAAGTAGAAGGATAAAAGGAAAGATAAAGGAAATGTTGGTGGTGTTGATTGTTGAACACCTTTGCCATGGCCTTAGCAAAAATGTACCCTTCACTCAAGCTAAAATCAATGATTAGGCACGTTAATCCTTTTCTACCATCTTTTAAGGCTTTGATTAGGAAATTTCATCAAAATTAGATGGTGTTGACTGATGTCCCTAGAGGATCGAGTTAGAGGCAAAGGCTAGACAAGAGGCAAAGGGTGATACTAATGATGAAGATTCCAATATAAGCGACAGTGGAACATTGCTTGGCATTTATGTGTCATTTAAATGTTCTTGCTCATTTATTCATCATGTTTTCTTTCAAACTTTTAATATAATGTGCTATTTATAAAATAGCACATTAAATATATACATATATATCATGTTTCCTCGTTTCTAAATTTTTGAGGGGTCATGTTTCCAACACATCTCTGTTTGGAAACTTGTACCCATTTCCCAGTATCGTGCAACTTAGGAATAAAGTAAACCTTAACCCTAAATTTGCCTACCTAAACCTGAATTCACCAACCTAAAACTGTCTAAAAGCTGTCCTCTCCTTTCTTACCTCATTTCACTTCTCAAAATTTGCATTTTCATTGTTTGGAGTTGAAGAAAACCTTGCCTGGTGTTAGAGTATGTAAACCCAACTTATCGGGCTTTTGGACCTGTGATCACACAATCTATACTTGTCCAAAGCCTAAAGGCAAGTAGGCCTAGATTGACGTAACACGGAGGTAGTCCTATCATTGTCACCCCAATAGGATACCTCTTTGTATTTAGGAGGAGAGGAAAATCACTCCAAGGGAGACGTCCCAAGACCTAGTTGGTTGATGAAGGGTAAAAAGACCAAGTAAAACCCACCCCTCTCTCTAGGTCACTCAAGGAAAGAAATCACTTGGTAAAGTTTAAGGGGGCAAAAGGAAAAGTGAATGAATGGTACATGCCCTTTACCAATGAAACAGCAAACGTTAGCAGCAAACAATGATATCAATGTTTCAAATCAGTGATTTAAATATAGAAATATGCTACTAAAACACTTAAAAGATCAAATGTATAGCAGCAGCAATATATCCGGAAATTGCAAGCTATGATGACAAAAATGATATAAAGACTTTGCAATTTGATAATACTTTGTCACTTACAATTTGAATATTTAAAACAAGTCAATAAGTGACTTGTATAGGCTATCAAAACACTTGCAACAACAGTAAAATGATAATTATGACAGCAGCAAAACCACTTCAGAAAGTACTTAAATTAGGCAATCTAAACAAACACTTTAGCATATAATGATAGTAGTTTGCCTAGTACAAGTGTTGGGTGGTTTTATAGAGAGTTTGAGGGCTGTTAAGGGGCCACAATGATGGCTGTAACAGTAGTTACAACAGCAGCAACAGCCTCAAACAACTTCAGAACTTTGCACCTAGAACACTAGAAAAAGGAGAACTAAAACCTTAGGATGATAGCACCTATGCAAATGCAAATTTCTGGGTTAGTTTTAGGGGTTAGTATGCGGATTAAGGCTGCTAAATAGGGCTGTAACAGCAATTATAGCAGTGGTAATATGGCTGTTAGTGTTGGTGAAAGTTTCAAGAAGATGTGTTGAAAGTTTGTTTGGTCTCATTCATCCACAAGAGTGTAAAAATCAGTGTCTTTTAGGCTTATGGAGTCAATAACAGTAACAATATTACTTGGGAAATAAAATAATGATAATGCTTAGCTAAGGGAAGAAGTAAATGCAAGAGGTGTTGGCATTTCAAGGCCTCAAGCATTTGCCCCTTTTAAGGGAGGTTTTGCTAGAGAGTAGGCACTTCTAGGCCCTAGCGTACCTTCCTTCCTTAGCTTTTTTTTTAAAGACAATTTAGTTGGTGACAAGAATGAGATTACTAGAGAGCTAGCAATTTAGGGCTCTAATAATCACTCTCAAGAAAATGTACAATTGGCAAGATCAAGCTAGTAGAATAGTTATAGAGAGAAAGAAGCATTTGTTGTTTCTCCCCTAGGGTTTAAACAAGCAATTTCATAATCTTAGACATGAAACAAGTAAATTTTACCACAAACATTCATAGCATGAATAAAAATGCACATTTTCTACTTACTTAACCAAGAATAATCAACTCAAACCCTAGTTGAAGACCATTCCACCATAAAAAATGCCAAAATACACCACCATAAAGCTCTCCCAAGAGGTGCGCACTAGTTATTTCAGCCAATAACCCTTAAAGAAGGCGAAAATTTCAGACCACCACTTGTGTGTGATGAGTTATGCTGAAAATGAATGTCACTTTATGTCTATTTATACCAAAATTATGACCTTTAATTATTTTAGGTCAAAATATCTGGGTCGACCTGGCCAGTTTACTCAAAAATTACATTTTTACCAAAATAAATTCAATTTGCATCTAAATAGGCCTCCAAAGGAGACGTCATGTCCTCCAAGGTGACGTTGGGCCTCAAGTGTGGGACGTTGGGCAAAGGAGATGAAACATTGGGCCTCCAAAGGCCTAAAATTTGCCCACATGTGCTAATAGCCTCATTAATGCCTCCAAGGTGACAACCCCAGTTGACAGGTGACGTCTAGGGCTGCAGAGATGACGTCCAAGGCCTCCCAAGGCCAACGTTCAGGTGGGAGGAGCATGAGACCTTAGGTTTAGGTCTTCCAAAGTGCCTCCAAAGGCAACTTCCTTCATCCATCTGGTGCAGGCCTTCAATCTCTTCTTACCCTTGGCTGGGGTTTTAGCATCCATATGTGGGCTTTGAGCCCCCATGAAGGTCCAAGCTAATCATTCCCTCATGTGTACCTGTCCATCGAGCAAGGTCCTGTAGAAACAACAAGTATGCCCTCCAGGGGTTCATAAGTCACAAGGATCATAGCTTGTAAATCACATCTAATAATTAAATTCCCGAACGTGTGCATCAAACCCCCTTTAACCCCAAACAAATGCTCAAAGATGTTATGCAATTTGACAAGTTAGGTTTGGAGAGGGTCTCAGGGTGTCCTATTGGGCTAACCTCTCTTAAGTTTGGGGTGTTTCCCAGGTGGAGTCTAGTCCAAGTCATGTAAGTGTATGAGATGGCATGGGGTAAATATTTGGGCATGGGGTGCATGTGATAATAGGGAAATGTAGAGTCTTACCTGTGGGTTCCTTTGTGGAGGGCGAGTTGCACCTTGTCATGGATGCAATTGTTTCCTAGCCCATTCATTGCCATTTATTCTTAGCTTTATTTCTTTTGATCTTTTTCTCTTGTGCTACAAGGAAATAGTTGAGGGCCATTGTCCTGGCTTGATGACCAGAGGTGACAGTGTTATCCACAAACATTTCATGAAAATGAAAAGGTTGGCTCATGATGAGACCCCCTTTCTCTTGGCTATGCCACCAAGAGCCACTACCTTGGTTTGGTGACCAGATAGGTGGTAATGTCATACTGCTACGTGCTCATGGTCATAATAGGTTGGCTCTTGATGAGACCTCCTATCCATCAACTAGTACCTTGAGTGTTTATGTTATCTTGTGGTTCCCCTTTTCTTACTAAGAAGATTTTCACTGCTTTCTCAGGGATCCCTGGGCGAAGCATCTCGAAGGGTTCAAAATTGGATTTTAACTCTTGCCGGCTACTTTTATCCTCTGGGCCTTTAGCCCTTTCTTCCCATGAGGTAAGGTACAACCCTTCCTAGTGTACCCAATCCCAATGCCCAAACAAGGATAGGGGAGATGAAAGGAATAAAGATGGAAAGTGGTAAGTATGGAGGGAACGAACGATGACGTTTCACAGATCCACCCAGTAGCAACCCATCCTTGAGGGAAATCAACTTACTAGGGCACCGTGTCACCCTTCCAGGTATGAACGAGGCAAAGAGCATAATTTCCAAGCAAACGTCATGAAATGAAAAAGGATTCAATACAACATATTCAAGTGCTTCAAAAATCAAAGTCATACATACCATGATACCCGAACTCATTACCTCATGGAGCAAGACTCACTGCTACTTCAGGACCAGGCTGGTGTGATGGATACTGCTACTGGTGATATGTGGACTGCACTGAAGAAAAGAGGGGCCCTCCGGGGCCATGCTTAAGTCATTTGACTCTCGGTACTCCATGTCTAGGACCTGTGGGCCTCGAGACATGATCTCCTTAGTTATCCCTAGGCTAGGCGATAACAGGACCACATTGGTGGTTAATTGGGTACACTTTGTGGTCCCATAGTTGAGGATTTAGGGGCAACTAACTAAAACCTACCTACTTATATTGGAGGCCATAGCCTCATTTGAACATCATCAAAAAAGATCACTTATAAATTGAGCTTATATTTAGTAGCGGAGTTTTCTCCCAGGTCTCTCCACTATAATCTTTGTGTTCTTGTGATCATGTGCATTGGGATTTTCTTTATTTGGTGTTGATTATTACATTATGGCAAAGTAATGGTTTTCTATGAGCTACATCCAATACCATTAATTCTCACACCTGGCAGCATGTTATTGTAGCTGATTTGGAGTTGACTAGGCACTAACTTGGCACCGACTTGAATTTCTCGTTAGTTTAGGGTTTGATGAGTTTTAGACTCTGGGTGCCAATTAGAGCCTCAGTGTTCGTGTATTATGTCCCAGTAGATCAATTACTCTTTCAGAACTCTAATTTTATGTATCTCCGAACTTATAATTTATATATCTCAATATGATTATCGGTTTGTCTATCCACACCTTTTGCAATGTAAATCAGCAAACTTTCATTTTGGATGTCCAATTGTTTGTATTTACATTGATGTACATAAATGAATATATATTTGCCTATATAATTTTTTATATTTTATGTATTTTTTAATTTTCCGAATCAACTCCAAGTTGAAGGGAACGCTAAGTCCAAGTCTGACAATTTTGATCATAAGGAAGAAATGAAAAACAGTAATCTCAATATAACTTCCTCAATTGCATAGCATGTTGAGGCAAGGAAAGGCAATACTGACAACATTATTTCTCAATGCATAAAATGCTGGGGAACAGACTCCTGATTTCCTAAAACAGGGAGATCGACTACAGTTTGACAGAATATTTCTAAGTTAGAAACTTTCATAATTTACTAATTTCAT
>SNQJ01S0004061.1:347235-364899 GCA_010110895.2 Picea sitchensis | reverse complement strand
AACACCATATCCAATAAAGGTACACTTCTTGGATTTTGCCTCAAGCTTTGTTCTATTTTCTTTATCAATATGGACAAATGCTTCACAACCGAAAGTTTTAAAAAAAGAATAGTTTACCTTTTTTCCTGTCCATTCCTCCTCTATAATTCTACCATCCAAAGAGCTTGAAGGTCCTCTGTTTATTAAGTAAACAACGGTATCTACAACATCTTCCCAAAACTGTAAGGGCAAACCAGCATGCAATCTCATACTCCTTGCATGCTCCATGATTGTCCTATTCATCCTTTCTGACACACCATTTTCTTGTGGTGTTCTTGGAACTGTCTTCTATCTACGAATCCCATGGTATGAATAGTAATCATCAAACTCCTTGCTACAATATTCACCTCCATTATCTGATCTGAGACACTTCAACTTTTTTCCTGTCTCATTCTCAATCAAAGCTTTCCATTTCTTAAAAGTATCAAAAACATCAGATTTTTGTCGAATGCAATAAACCCAAGATTTTCTAGTTGCATCATCAATAAAAGTAATATAATAATGAGAGCCACCAAGAGATGATACATGAGTTGGTCCCCATACATATGTATGCACAAGCTCTAACCTTTCACTCTTCTTTTCTTTTCCAACTCTGAGAAATCTAACTCTCTTCTGTTTTCCATAAACACAATGCTCACAGAAGTCCAAATCAATTTGTTTAAGATCCGGAAACAAATTTCTTTTGTGAAGTATTTGAATCCCCTTCTCACTCATGTGTCCAAGCCTATGATGCCACAGTGTTGTACCCACTCTTGTAGAAGCTAAAGAGATAGAAGAGTCAGTATTACCAGTACATAAATACAATGTACCTACCTTCTCTCCTTTCGCTATCACCAATGATCCTTTGATGACCTTCCACATCTTATCTTTAAATATCAATATACAACCTTCACTTGCCAACTGCCCTATTGAAATTAGATTTTTCCTTAAATCTGGAACATGCCTTACCTCTTTCAACAGTCATTGGTTTCCATTGCATCGCTTTATTTTTACCTTTCCCATTCCAACAATTTTGCATGGTGCATCGCCACCCAAATGAACCTGTCCAAAATCACCTTGAACATAATCTAGAAAATGTTTCCTATGGGTTGTGGCATGAAATGAAGCCCCTGAATCTACTACCCAAGACTCAGAAATATTATCTACAGAAAGAATCAAAGCATCTTGTAACACATCACCTGTTACATTTGCTTCCTGATTTCTCTTCTGATGTCCATCTCTTTGTTTCTTTGGAGCTCTGTAGTCTTTCTTCAGATGTCCTTTCTTCCCACAATTCCAGCGCTCTATCTTTCCAAGTCTGGATTTGGATCTGCCCTTCCTAGAATTCCCACGGTTCCCGAAACCCTTTCCTCTATCCTTTTGTCTTCCCCTGTTCTCCATGTTCAACGCATTTCCTGATGTCTCAC
Source organism: Picea sitchensis (assembly GCA_010110895.2). NCBI lineage: Eukaryota > Viridiplantae > Streptophyta > Pinopsida > Pinales > Pinaceae > Picea > Picea sitchensis. The sequence goes on along the minus strand of SNQJ01S0004061.1, from coordinate 363,454 downwards.
CTATTCTTTTCCATCGCATTTCCTCACTAAGGCTAACAACAACAACATCATCAGATTTTAAAGTATTTGAACCAAAGACAAAGTTACTTACAACCATGACCAAGCCATTCCATCTTTCTGGCAATGAGCACAAGATTAGAAGAGCCCTGACCTCATCATCAAAGTCCACTTTTACAGAACTTAGTTGATTAGTAACCGTATTAAAATCATTTAAATGATCTGCAACAGACCCACCTTTCGACATCTTCATATTATATAATATCTTCATTAGAAATACCTTATTGGACGCTGAGGGTTTTTCATACAATTTGGCCAATGTGTCCATCAAACCCTTCGTTGTCTTTTCTTTGGAAATATTGAAAGCCACTGGCACTACCAGGCTCAGCCGTATCGTTCCTAGAGCCTTTTTGTCAATAATATCCCATTCTTCGTCCTTCGTAGCCACCGACTTCTTTGCTATTCCGCCCAATGGTAAGAATAGATCCTTCTGATATAAATAGTCTTCCATTTGCATCTTCCATAACTGGTAATTTTGGTCGTTAAATTTCTCGACCCTAAACTTTCCATCTTCCGACATTGCTCCCACTCGAACTAGGAACCCTCTTTTCCTGCGAGTTACCTTTCACTCTGATACCAATTGTTAGAAAAACAGGACCGTGGAGCAATAAAATAAAACAAATGCGGAAACAAAACATAGAAGATACACAATACAATAGAGACACATATTTATGTGGTTTACCCAGTGTGGGCTACGTCCACCAGAGAAATTGCCAAGTCCTTCCTTTATTATTATCTAGCATATGAAGGGATATAACCTACAACAATCCCATTGTAACTTCCTCTTCTTTCTCTCATAATCTCCTATCTCAGAATACAATATTCTTCGTCAACCATAGCCGCAATACATTTCCCTCATAAAAGAGGGTTTCCTTCTAGGGAAAAAAACCCTAACATAATCTCTATCATTAGATCTACGACCTTATAATGAACGGTCTAGATTTACAATGAAATTACAATATACATTTACAAGGAAATGTTTCCTTCAGGGGATTTTCCCCCGAATCCCCGCTTGCCCCCAGACCCCCCAGCCGGGGGGATAGCCCCCCCGAACCCCGTAAAGGGGGTACCCCCCCTCTGCACTCCCCCACGTGGAAGAGTGTACATACTTCTAGGGTGTAAATGTTTCACAGGGTATAAACACAACTGAATGTAAAAGACCTCTGAATCAGGAAGATAATCAAGCTCCACAACCAACATCCTATTTATAGGAAGTCAAAGAATTTGTTGTATCTCAATTTTATAAGAAATAGAATCGAATAACCATTTTTGGTTTCAACCTTTCTTACATAAATGCTCATTAGAACTCAATGCAAAGGAGCTTTTTTGGCCTGAGCTTAAGTTTTAATAAAAAATCTCTGCAAGTTTTTGAAGACTCAAACTCTTATGTTTTAGATTATGTGGTGTCTTTCTCCTTTTGTTATTTACATGCTCTTAATTTCTTCTTATATGTTTCTATTGCCATGACTGTGATGACTTAGTACAACAACTACCATCATAACGATGCAAAGGTATCATTAAAAGTTTCATATTTCTTAAAATATATTGTGAGTACAAAAGAAGACATGTGGTTATATTTCATTATTCCTTTTTGAATTAAAATGAAGTATTCTTTCTGTTCAAATTATATTCTAGTTGAAACATACATAAACATCACTCCTTCTTCCTGAAAGTTAAGTAATATTTATCAGAAGGTACATTAGTTTAATTTTCAATTTGTTTTCTCTACATTCTTCTTTCATTTTCTAAAGTCTTAATTGTCTAGAACATAGAATGATTTCTCTTTCAATCCTTAATCTTTAAATATTTAAAGACTAAAGATATAGGCCTAAATTAGCAACAAAACACTTTGTTTTAAGACAGATCTATTTAAAAAACAAATCAATATATCTTATGGATGACTTGGCATAGTTTCCTAGCCAGAAACATCTCAAGGATTACAACACACAGGAAGGGCATATAAGAATATTTTAGTCTAAGTTAGGATTTATGGGGTAGGTATCCAAACAAACTCTAGTTATCACTTTTTCGTTATTTGAAAACTTAGTGGTTGACTATTTAGGGTACTTAAAATACTCCAATTCCAGTGGTCTTACAGCATAAGGAAGGGAGATACTCGTGAAGGTAAAATTACCGAGGTCTATTTGTTCTGCGTGTGGCTTCTTGAGCCACCTAGCTCTTGTGAGGTTACCCGACTCGTGACTGATTTCTTAAGATGAAATTCCCCTACTACACTTGAATGAGGTAACTTACCGACCAAATCTAGGATTATATATAGAGGTGGTGGTTGTGGGTTGCAAATGCACCTAAATTAGAGTTTTTGCAACTATTGGGAAATATCTCCAGCTCTTTTGGGATATTCCCCCTTTACCCCTCATTATAACTAAATTTTCATACCTTCACTAGTTCTCGGTTGGTGGCTTCAGATCCCACCATTGAGTTCTCTTAGAAGGCCCAATGACATTTGAGAGGAAGAAATATATGTCGATAGGACACATGCATTTTTGTTTATTATTTCCCCGACATGGAGATTACCTCAACCTACCTAACCAAACATTTAAATTTACAATTTCTATATACATGCATGATTTCTCATTTAATTTTAAAAACATATGAAACTGCTGAATTTGGGTTCAAGTAGGCCATAGTTATTGTTACAAAAAAACTTGTTATTTATTTCTATCAAATTCACCACAATCACACATTCAGTTGCTAGTCCAAAATCATAGGGTATCCATTAAATCTTTGATGTTCCAAAAACTTGTAAGGCCTACCCCTAGTGTTGGGAGGTATTCTTTGTTTTACCACATCCCCGGTACCACCTCACTCACAAGTGAGAGCAGCGGTTATCAGTTCTTCCTTGCTCAACTCCACATTGCTTGGTATTTCTGGTCACATCTCTCCATCCGGTAGTTTTTCATCCTCGGGAGTTGGATCTGGAACATCACACACCATGGCCCGACCAAAACAATTCCCATACTTATATTCATTGAATCTACCATATTTAATGAAATTTACCATCGACCCAATTTTGCATAATCATGCTTGGCCCGCCATGCCCACCAAACTTCCATCGAACATACCAGTCTGAGGGTAAATCAACCAAAGACCCCGCTAAATATGTCATGAAGTTTAAACTTTGGTGCTCATCCAATAACATCATTGATGATTATGTTAACCTATGTCTATTTTAAAGAAACTTAACTGGTCAATATGTGAAATGGTACATGGATGAAACCTTAGAGTCTCAAGTGAATTCCACATCTTTAGCCAAATATTTTTTAGCATTTTTTCATATTCTCGAGCGTCATGACACAGGCTTATAAATCCTCTTATATTTTCATCATACCACTTCTACACATATCACATATCATATCCATGAACTAGGTTGACCCTAGGGCCTATGCAAAATTTCCACTACCCTAGAGTTATGCCTCGACTAGTTCCTCAAATATTTGGTTCCACTCATTGCCAAAGATGTGACCACCAAAATTCCACAAATCGAAGAATAAGCCATCACCAAGGCCCCACACTTCGACTTCATTTACTTCTATTCAGGGTATCTCTACACAGTGCTCTCAGATGCTCCTCAGCCTCTTCCTTTTGGTTAGGAAATACTTGGAACATCCCACACTACAAATGGCCTCATAAGCACCATGACGCATCTTAACCCTTATAGTACCCCTACTCCTATGTATGGGACCCATCACTATGGACGAATTCCATATTATCATCCTCTTTTGGGTACACCTTACCCAACTTCTCCCATATTTTCGTCACCCCTGCCTCCACACACTAGAGGACTCACCCCTCTACAATTTACAAATCATATACCCCAACAAAGTATGTCGATTCTTGGGTATGCATATAACCCTTCATATAAACCACATTGTAATGAAGGACCTTCCATGTCATATACCCCATATAGACCTCCACAATAGATCAATCCATACTATCCCTTCCCTAGTCCCCCATCACCTAATGTGATCCCACCACAAGGACAATCATAGTTTAGGGTTAAATTTGTCCAACCTTCACCCATCCAGCAGGTTCAAGCTTTTGAACAACTACATATAGTTAAATCTGGTACACTATAGAACAATAACAAGAAGAAAGGAAAAAACAAATCCAACCTAAACCATGGATAGGGGAGAAACCCTCAACATCCATATCCCCCATCAAGGGAAAATATTAAAACGAATAGTTGAAACCCAGATCCTGGCACTGCCAATGCCCATCCATGAAAAGGAAGGAACAATAACCTTCACACCAATTTCCCGTATGCATTGTACAATGAGTATGGTCATTATACTCACCACTTTCCCTAGATTGTTGATTACAAAATTATGAAGGAATCTCATACCCCCAGACCCCCTTCCCCATAGCATGTTCCAACGGTTCCTCAAAACATCCCTCATCCCCCATAGTATGTAGTCTTGCATAACCCATTCCCTCATCAAGGAGTGGCAACAACACAACAAGATCTTGATCCCCCTCCACAATAGCTAGGTCATTACCCTAACACAGGACAAGGAAAAACGGGTAACACTGCAACCCACAATATTATTCTCACATCAGAAGAGGATATCCTTCTCCAAAACTACAACTATCAGTACAGATTTCCTCCCACCCCTACCCCAAACCCATATGATGCACCTTGAGTACCGTAAAATCCCTCGTTTATGATATCACTCCCTAGTAGTGCACCAAACCACACGGTACCACGAGCACCTCTATGACGCACTGCTCATAACCCATATTCCAGAGCAACACATAGCTTTATCCTCATCGATGACTTGGCCCAATCACCTGCGACCATTGTTGGCTCGCTAAATTGACATATTTCACACCATCAATTGGTCTCCTTTTACCTTATACATGCACCCATTTACTATGTCTGATACCACATTTACCCATATTTATGACATTAATATGCCTAACAAGCTTAATATTATTAATTGTTATAATTTCCTTTGTTTTTAATGATTTAGAGAGGATTAGGATTAATCTTGTTGATGAAGGATTTTTACAGTTCAATTCCTATACCTAGTGTTCATTTCCTGCACCTAACTTCCATGGTTAGCATATGTGCGCACACCCAAATGGAAAATGACCACAAGGGTTTTTGCGCTCTATATGCAAGCATGGTGTATGTCCCTTATTTCGTGCCCAGGTTGCATGTGGTAGCCTCCAACCCATGGTCAACGGTGCTCTGTCAAATACATGCCAAATTAGTAGTAGTGATCTTCCCACGTAATTTCTGAGTTGCTCTTGATGAATCTAGAAAATCTAAAATATGGGTTTTGTGCACAACTTCCTGATTTGGGTCACTTTTGAGTGGTTTTCTCTGAAATCGTATAGTTTAAGAGATATGGTTTTTTTCTAATCTGGGTTTATTCATATTTACAGTTGTTCTCGCCTTCTCCAATGTTTTAGACAAATGGAGGTTCCCAGGCAGCAAAGGGGTCAAATCAATCTATTATCATCTCTTTCATGATGTGTACAATGATCTGTAATATAATCTTGGGTTATCTATGTAACCAAGATCCATCAAATATGATACAAACAAATATCTTGTAAACTAATTATGTATTGAGAGTCTTGATTTGAGGGCATTAGTTCAGATCCATTCCCTTATTCTTCTTGTATATATCTATCCATAAAATACGAGAGGGGGGTATTGAGAGCATGGTAAAGAGGATCATTGTACAAGGAAGTTGAATTTATGCTTGGGCACTTGTAATTTCTAAATCTCATTCCATAATAATCACATGTTGATATTTTGTTCCCATGTTCGAAGTGCTCTCTCAGTTTGTCAGTTTCCCATAGCATGTGCCAAGTTTGGTAGGATTCCCATTCCTTAGCACGTGTTGTGCTTATTTATTCTTAGTTAAATAATAGATTTTATTTACATTCCTAGATTCATTAAGTCCCTTTTTATTTATCAGTCTTTTGATTTAGCTCAATACATAGATGAAATATATTAGAACCAAAGATCATTGTTGTAATTACAAACATTTGGAAGTAAAAGAATGGTTGGACTGATCCAATGAAATATTGTACTCGGAGTCGGTTAAATGTAATTGACAGTCATGGTGAATGTCTGGAAGACACCTCTATGTTTTCTGTAACTTTCAAGCTTTCTTTTAGTTGACCATAGAAGTTGAATCCAGTGAAGATTGAAGGATTGATCCATCTTCTTTAGAAGTGATCACATGAACCCTTGGGAAAGACTATGGTTTGTGTCAGAACAATATTTGAGTAACCCTCGTCCATGGATATAGCTCTATGATGTAGTTTTATTTATCAATACTTCTTTGATAGGTTAGCATAGGATCTGATCTTGCATTTTTTGTGCTTGCATCTGTAGAATTTATTACATATAAATAACCCCACATCCATTTCCATCCTAGAGGTATTACAAACTTGCCCCTCAAAATGGAAATATTTTCTATCTACATTAGGGGTAGTCGACCCTTCTGACTCCCACCTCATCACTTTGGACTTGGACAACTTAGAGCCTCAACTCCCTTCACTGGTGGTCTTCCAAATACCTGTCACAATTCAAAATATCATTATTCATCGGTGTATTGTAGAATAAGGTGCATCCACTTTCATCATGTCCAAACATGTATGCCAAAATCTAGGCTCCCCATAACTCACCCCTTTTTCCATCACTCTTCGATATTACGATGGTCATCCATCTCAACCCCAACGACTTCTTCAAAATGTTCTCATTGAACTTGTAGGTAAAAAAATATTAATCAACATCGAGGTCATTGATGCCCCTTTAGACTATAATATCATGCTTGGTCGTAGTTACATGTATGCCATGAAGGAGGTTTCTTCATCATTGTTTCACACCCTGATTTTCCCCCACAATGGGAAGATCATCACTGTGGATCATCTTACTAACTACAAACCTCTCCCTTTCCCAAACCTAGACAATATTGTCTCCCTCCTCGAGGCACATTTAGACATATCCCTAGTCATAGAGATAGGTTCAGGCATGTTTCATGATCCATATCTCTTGTGAACTTATCAGAGTGACCCACCCCTTTTGTCACCCCTAGATTCGTCCCAAGTCTATGCCATCACTTCGTTTATGATAAAACCAAATGATCATTCCAACCTCCCCACTCCTACCTATCATCCTATATCTAAGAGACCCACTCTTGAGTTTGATCCTGAGGCTCCCACCATGACTGCCACCCCACCACAGTGGCACACTCTCCCTTCAACCCTTACTTAGATACCATTATTTTACCCCGCACTAGGAGTAACGACATATCATATAGCCTCCACCCTTATGCTTCATAATATGGTAATCACAATCCTTCTCTGGGATCTTAACCCACCTACAATGGTTCCCATCTCCACCCTCTCTCTTCCTACCCAACTAGCATGGTTCCTCGTATAGATTGTGGTTCAAACTCTTGTACCTCCAACAACTCGAGACCTAGATTCCACTAATGGGGATAAGAAGAATAAATTTGGGGGCAATACTCCACCCACCACTTGAGTACAACCACCATGTGTGCTTTGTGGAGCACCGGGTGATCCGGGTGGATCCAGGAATGCTAAAAAAATGACAATATTAGTTGCTCTTGAAAATGACGCCATCGCATAAACGCAATTTGAATGGCCTCAAATGGATGTCATATGAATAAGTTATGATTTTATGAATATTTTTACCAAAAGACAAAACGTCAAACAAGGAAGAACACATGTCATCCCCAGAAGATGACACGTGACATCATTGCAAGGATGACATGTGGTAGGTACAGTGTTGACATGGCACGGTATGGATAGACACATGGAAGATGATAGGTGGAAATACAACATTGGCATGGCAAGTGACAGGTGGCACCATACAGATGACATGGCAAGCACAATTGTGACATGGAAAGTGATTGGACCAGTGACGAGGAAACTAACAGGTGTACGGTGGAAATGATGTGGACCAATCGGAGAGTGCCATGTGGCACTCTCCGATTGGCCCAGTTGGTCCAAGGGGTATCAAAAGTTTGTTGGATTAGAAGGGAATCAAACTTGAGACCTTCAGTTCAACGAACAATGGTCTAACCAATTGGGCTAACCTATCATTGAATATTCCATTGGACTTTTCTATATTTAAATTTCATTGAATTGTATATACCAAAAACAGGGTGTCAGCTGGGGTCGACCTTGCGACCTCTAGACCAACGAATGAATTAACAATAGGTACATCGATTTTTATGCCACGTGAGTCCATCGGTTAGACCCACCAACAACAATGTATTAATGTTTAAATAAATTCCCATGCGAGCATATAGGGATTCGGGTCGGGTTCGACCCCCTGACTTCCCCTATTTAAACCAGGCACCTGCCCCAATGCAAGAGATGTTTTTTTGTGCTAAAGAGGATATTGGAATTGCATTGGAATGTATGTAAGGAGATACTATATATTTTGGTTTTGCATTGTTTTTCATGTCGTAGAGCTCTTTGAGAGAAGCATAGAGTGTTTACAGTCAAAAGTTTCATTTTTCAGAGACGAAGTTGATTTTGACACTCATATTCAAGTTTGAGAAGTAGATAAGAAGGTCATTGTAAAAACATAAGTTGGAGCCATTATTGTATCAAGAAGTTTAGCATTAATAGAGTGGTCTCTCATTTGTAAGCGGACCCAGAGATGTAGCCCAAGATGGGTGAACTCCATTAATGACTTGTGTAATGTGCCTTGTTCTTTTTGTTTCTATTTCCCTCAGTTTCTCACAAGTTATTTATCATTAATTAGGTTTTGGATAAGTATGTGAATTCATATGTTATTTTGCAAATAGTCAAGACGATCTTAATTTTTTAATCAAGTTGGATGTTAAAGTAAGTTGAAGAATTAATTTGACATCTAAGGATTTTTGGATCAATTTGGTATCAAAGTTGGTTTGCCAAGTGTTTGCAAGTGAATTCTTACAAGGTCCAAATCCAAGCTAGGTGAAGGCACGCTTGAATATTTCAACCCATAAATTCAAAGAGAATTTCGAAAACAAGGAATGGTGTCTGAAGAAGGAGAATATCCTAGAATGGAATTTGAGGCTATGACAGAGGCATTTCTCAAGATGAAGACAATAGTGGAAGAATTGATCCGTAAGGTTCAAGGAGGAGACAAAAAATCAATAACAGACGAAGGAGGAGGAGGTGAAAAACCTCTAGATCCCCCTTCATCCCCACCATCATCATCATCTTCTGACGATAGAAAACATTCTTCTCATAAGAAGAAGTCCTCCCATTCTCATGGTTTTCCCTTATTAAAGTTAGATGTAAAATTTGATTTGTCGATTTGTGATGGAGAATTTAATGTAGAAAAGTTGGACAATTGGATCAAACATATTAAAGTATATTGTAGGGTACATAAAATCATGGATGACGTTGCAAAAATATAGTTGGCTACTCTTCATCTAGGTAGAATAGCCTTGATATGGTGGGAGAGTAAGACACAAATTGATCTCATTCATCAGGGTAAAGTAATTTCTTCTTGGGATGAATTTTCTACTGCATTAAGAAAACAATTTTATCCATTAGCTTACGTACAAACAACAATAATAGATTGGTAACATCTAAGACAAGGAAAAGGGAAAACATTTCAAGTATATACATAAGAATTTAAGAAGAAATATTTTTCTTTGGGAATTCCATTATATACTCGTGAGACTCTTCTTAAATATATTGGTGGTATGGATTCATATCTTCAACATATGATATTGATGTTTAACCCTACTAATATTGACGAAGTGTCAAAACAAGCTACTCATCTTGAAGCTAACAAGGGAAAGCATGTGTTTGAGGATAAGAATCCAAACAAGTTCGAGAAGCGTTCGAAGGGGAAAAGGAAGAGTAAGAAGTCAGCTACAATGAATAAAGTTGAAGAGAGACCTACATGTTCTCACTGCAAGAGAAAAGGACATGAGCAGGCAAAGTGTTGGAAGTTACATCTAGAGTTACGACCAAAGAAATTCTAGGACAAGGGGAAACAAAATATTGTTGCAACAACTCAACAAGATCTAGGATCAGATTCAAGAGATGAAATTAAAATCACAACAATGGAAAGTAAAGGTATATCTATTGCTAGTTCTAGTTCTTCAGTTCAATCTGCTAAATTGGAAAGTGTTAATCAAAATAAACGAAGTGAGATTTTCCATGTAAGGGTCATACTGAAGAATACAAAGATAGATACTTTGTTTGACAGTGGATCTCAAGTGAATTTAATATCTAAATCAATTGTTAATAAGTTGGGTTTAAATACCAAACCTCATATGAAACCATATCCATTAGGTTGGGTGTGTGAGGATGTTAAGTTGTAGGTAACTCAATAGTGTAAAATCAGATTTGCAATTACTTCCAAGTTCATTGATGAGGTTGAGTTGGATGTAGTTCCACTTGAAATTTGTGATATTGTCTTGGGTAGTCCATACTTGTTTGACAGGAAATCCATATTTTGTCATGAAGAGAACAAATATACCCTTTTCAAAGATAGGATTGAATATATTGTTAGAGCTCACCGTATTAAAACAATGTTTCCTTATTGGGCATAGGACAAATGAAGAGACTTGCAGGTGCTAGAAAATCTTTTGTTCTCTTGATGGTGAAGCAAAATGAGGAAAATGTATCAAATGCTTTTTTAGGTTGTGAACTAGGTCATAAGCAGGAATTGGTAAAGATCATTTCTAATTATGATGAGATATTTTAGGAACCTATAGGGTTGCCTCCTAAGAGGGAGGTTGAACATGAAATTTATTTGCAGCATGATGTTCCTCTTCCTAATATTGGTGTGAAACAGGTCTTTTAGTGGGGAGGCAAGAAGGAGAAAGCCTTTGAGACATTGAAAGAGAAAATAAGTACCACAGTAGTGTTGGATCTACCGGATCTACAACAACCATTTGAAATACAAACCGATGCAAGCATATATGCCATGGGAGTAGTCTTGATACAACAAGGTAAACCTATTTGTTACCATTATGAAACTATTTCTCAAACAATGATTAACTATCCAACATGTGATAAGGAACTGTATGCTTTGGTACAAAGTGTAAAAAAGTGGAAGCGTTACTTGATGGGGAAGGAAACAATAGTTCACACAAATCATAAACCATTATAGTATTTGCAATCACAAACCAAACTATAACAATCAAAACACTTTAGGTGGACAAGTTTCTTACAACAATTTAATTTGGTAATTAAGTATAAGAAGGGAATTCATAACAAGGTTGCAGATATCTTATCAAGACCAATAGTCAATCCATATACAATACTAAAGCATGATTATTTAGCTCATGAAATTTGTGTTGAACAATATGCTAGAGATAATGATTTTAAATATGTATATGAAGCACTAACTCACGGAAATCTACATGAAGACTTGGATTATCATGTTCATGATAATTTATTATATCATCTTGGAAATCTTTGTATACCCAGGGATTAAAGAACAGATCTAATAAGGGAATCCCATACATCTCTTATTTTTGGTCAATTTGGGGTAGGAAAATCAATAACAGAGTTGCAAAGATATTTTTATTGGCCTCGAATGAATGAAATTGTTTCCAAGTATACAAAAGGGTGTGTCTTTCATGACACAAGTAATCCTAGCAACAAAAAGTTGGTGTTATATAAACCACTTCTGGTACCTTCTCAACCATGGGAAAGTGTTTCCATGGATTTTGTAGGGGGTTTGCCAATGTCCAGAATGGGTCATGATTACTTGTATGTCGTGGTGGATAAGTTCAATACGATGTGTATCTTAATTCCTTGCAAGAAGCAAGTCACAACTGAACACACAACATGGTTATTATTTAATAATTTTTGGGTTCATTTTGGGTTGCCTACATCTATAGTATATGATCGAGACTCTTGATTCTTAAGGAAGTTTTGGTATAGTTTGTAGGGTTTATTGGACACTAAGTTAAATAAGAGCACTAATTTTCATTTGTAGATAGATGGACTGATAGAGGTGGTGAACAGGAAAGTGGTACATCTTCATCAAGGGTAATGAAGTAAACATCCTAAGTTGTGGGATGAATAGTTTCACTATGTACAACATGCCTATAATCGTGCCATGCATTCTTCTACTCAGAGATATCCCTTTGAAACATGTTTGGGATACTTTCCTAAATCACCTATGGATTTTACTTTTTAATAATTGAGAAAAGAGGATGGAAAGGATGATGTTGACAAAGCTAAGAGGTTCATTCAAATGATCCAACAGGTACATCAGGAAATACATGAACAATTGGAGAAGATATAAGCCAAGTAGAAGGCAAGGCATGACAAGCATCGAGTTGATCATCAATTCCAAGTTGGTGACCAACTATGGTTACATATCAGGAAGGAAAGAATGAAGGGTGAAGGTAAAAATATCAAGCCAATCTAATATGGTCCATTTGAAATTTTGGAGAAGATTGGTACTAACACCTTTTGTTTAGATCCACCATCTTATATGAAAATGTATTTAATGGTGAGTGTTGAGAATTTGAAACTTTATGAACATGCTATGATTATGGATAAATATGAAGGTGTTCAGGTTCCGACAATTGATGATTTTGATCTTGAGTACTTAGATAAGTTGCAGGAAGATGTTATCCTTGATAGAAGAATCGGAACTTCAAAATGGGCTGATGTTGGTCTTAAAGGGGTAAAACCAAGAAAAGAAAGATGGATAGATATCAAGAAAGGGAGGGATATTTATCCTCACTTAGTTGTTCAGTAATCCATACTTTTGGTGGTCCAAAAGGCTTCTAGTGGGGAGGAATGATCTAGGTAGATCCAGGAATGATAAAAAATTGTTAGTATCAATTGTTCTTGAAAATGACTTCATCATGTAGAGCTTGACGAGAGATTTCTAACGTAATTTGAACGACCTCAAATGGATGTCCTATGAATAATTTATGATGTTTTGAAGATTTTGACCAACAAGCAAAAGGTCAAATATGGAAAGACACTTGGTAGCCCCAAAATATGATATGTGGCATCACTGCAAGGATGAAACGTGGTAGTACAGATGACACATGGTAGGTACATTGCTGACATGGATCAATACAGATGGACATGCAAAAGATGACAGGTGGCAATATGGTGTTAATCTGGAAAGTGACATGTGGCACCGTATAGATGATGTGGAAAGCATAGTTGTGATGTGGAAGGTGACTGGACAAGTGACGAGGCAACCAAAAGGTGTGCGGTGACAATGATGTGGACCAATCAGAGAGTTCCATGTGGCACTCTCTGATTGGCCCAGTTGGTCTGAGGGGTATCAAACCTTTGTTGGCTCAGACAAGAATCAAACTCGAGACCTTCGATTCAATGAACAACGGTCTAACCAATCGGGCTAACCATATCATCGAATATGCCAACAAACTTTTATATATTTAAAGTTCATTGAATTGTATATACCAAAAATAGGGCATCGGTTGGGGTCAACCCTGCGACCTCTGGACTGACAAATGACTTAACAAAAAGTATGCCAATTGTTATACCACATGATTCCATCAGTTAATCCCACCCACAACATTGTATTTATGTTTAAATAAATTCCCATGTAAGCATATAGGGGATCGACCCACCCCCCCAGAATTCCCTTATTTAAACCAAGCGCCCGACCCAATGCAGGAGATGGATTTTCATGTTAAAGAGGAGAGTGGAGTTGCAATGGAATGTGTCCAAGGATATACTATATATTTTATATTTGCATCATTTTTCATGTCATAAATATCTTTGCGAGAAGTATAGAGTGTTTATAGTCAAAAGTTTCATTTTTTCGAGACGAAGCTGATTTTGACACTCATATCTGAGTTTGAGAAGAAGATAAGAAGGTCATTGTAAAAACATAAGTTGGATCCATTATTATATAAATCATTTGAGCAATAATAGAGTGGTCTCTCATTTGGAATCATACCCAGAGACATAGCCCAATATGGGTGAACTATGTTAACAACTTGTGTAATGTGCCTTGTTCTCATTGTTTTTGTTTCACTCAATTTCTCACAAGTTATTTATCATTAATGAGGTTTTGGATAAGTAAGTGAATTCATATGTTATTTTTCAAATAATCAAGATGATCTTAAGTTTTTGAATCATGCTGGATGTTAAAGTAAGCTTAAGAACTAATTTGACATCTAAGGATTCTCGGATCATCGGGTCATTCCATGCACTTGTGTCCCACCCTTGTAGAGATCAAGAACCTTATCCCACTCCCCCGTGAAGCACCATTACTGCCAACCATAGCAGGCCTATCCACCACACCTACAGCAAAATTGACCGTCACGCACAAAAAAATATTGTATAACATATGAGTAATATTTGAGTCGAGGACCAAATAAATAGAAAAAATTGAAATTGCACCCCAAAATGAAATTTTAGGGCTCCACAAAAAACATAGTTATAATGAACAAACATGAAAGGATCTGGATGTAAAAAAAATAAAAATTTCAAGGTTGAGGAATTGTTAAAACATTCAACTTATTATTTGAGACATGCAAAAATGCTAGATGGACTCTCATTCATTCACCCTTCCATTAAACAAAGCTTGTGTTGTAATTCATGTAACCCCAAGATGACACTTGTTATCAAAAATTTAAAATTATAGCACATAGAACTATACAATATATGGCTATAAACATTATTTTCAAAGCCATTCCATCTGAGCAAGTTGTTTTCGAGGAGCCTTTGTGGGTACCACTATTCTAGTAGATCTTATCTCTAGACAATCTTTTGAATTCTTGTACCAGACCACTATTGTCTCTTCATGTGGGTGGTATCTCCTTAAATTGATTCAACCCCACCTAATAGATGATCCAAGTGGATATCAATGGCCACCCACCTATTCCAACTGGATGACATGCAATTTTCATTTTGGCAGTTATTTTCCTAGCTTTTCGGGTCCTGGACTTTCAGGGTCATTTTGAGGCCCTAAACAACGTTTTTTGGGCTTTCCACAGTCAAACTATAGATGAAGTTAGAGTGTGACAAAATAATGTTTATTCGTCAGGTATACCTTTCAGACGGGCGATCATGCACCTAAAACGGAGATCCTATGCAAAAATTACAACCCTAGGAAGTTGATGTACCAACTTACCCCAATGGGGCCCACATGACTTTTGGCGCTTCATCTCCTAAGGTGAGGTTTTTGGATGTATATGCTTTTGTAATTCATGTTTGATGTAAAAATTCCTTTGGATCCTCTTACACATCTTCTTGTGAATGAGCACAATCATCATATCTCTTCTTAGAGATAAGCTGCAACCATTCTAGCAAGCTTGTTTCAGTCTACATTTTACAGTTTCAACATATTTCTTTATTGAATAGAAGCCAATTTTTACTGTATCTATGTTATTGTTCATTGTATCTTTGTGTTAATAATATAGATCTGTATTCATTTCATTCTACTCATGAATTATGGATTAGTGGTATCAGAGCGGTTTGCTCCTTGTCATTCTTAGTGCATGTCCCTGACAAGGTTAGGGTACAAAGAGTTGGGTCTCGAGCTTGTTTTGTTGATTAAGGTTGGTTGTCATTGATGTCAACCCTTGAAGAAAGTCCCGTAGCACAAAGGTTTCGGTAATGGACCCAATATTGTTTGATGTAAATATGAATCATTATTGTTTTATCATGGTTGATAATAAGTAAATATGGATGAACTCCAAAGTGGTCCCATTATGGTGAAATCCCTCACGGGAAGACGCTTTGTGGAGTAAGAGAACCCATGCTTAATTGTGGAATAATGAGATGAAGGATAGTGAATTATTTAGGGAAACTATCCTAGATGGATATTTCGTTTCATGCAATTTCCGGTGGTATGTAGAACGTCACATAACTCCTCACAGTTAGAGAGTTATGACCATGTGAAGTTGGAGAACCCAGGTTTGGGTAATGGACCCAAGTTTGTTTGATGTATAACTGTATGATTTTTTCTATATTTGAAGGTAATACTATTCTATATGGATATTACATGTCATTCCATTTCTGGTGGTATGTGGACTGTCACATAACTCCTCACGGTTTGAGAGTTATGGCCTTACGAAGTTGGAGGACCCTCATTTGTCATCTAGAAGCCCCAAAAGGTCAAAGTAGTCAAAGTGGTTTAAGAGATTTTAAAAGGTAAATAATAAAGTGAAGTGATGAGTGTATTATAATT
>SNQJ01S0004061.1:325181-337179 GCA_010110895.2 Picea sitchensis | reverse complement strand
TGATAGATCTATTTTCAAGCTAATGTCAATAGAGTAGGAAGTGGTCGTATCTTGTTTTGTCCACAGACCTCAGCAAGGAGCAAAGGATTGGAGCGCAACTCGGAGCGTGCAGGGACAAACGTCGATTAAAAGGTACTTTTGTTATCCTCCCTTATCATGCATTAGTTTAGATGGATTTGAAAGGAAGTCAGTGTCCACGTTAAGCATTTTTCTGTCTAGGGTTAAGGTCAAGCCTTAGAGGTGATATACCTGTCCGCAGGGAGATTTTCCTACAACACACAAAATTGGTTTTCAGGAATACATTGAATGAAGATGGATAGGTTATAAGGAACAAAGCTAGATTGGTATGTAAAGGATATGCACATATTGAAAGAATCGACTTTGAAGAGAAATTTTCCCCAGTTGTCAGAATGGAAGCAATCTGTTTGCTTTTAGCTTATGCATGCTCCAAAAATGTTAAAGTATATCAGATGGACGTAAAATTAGCTTTTCTAAATGGGGAACTTGAAGAAGTCTACATTGAACAACCAGAAGGATTTTAGTTGTCAAAGAACACAGACTATGTGTGTAAATTAAAGAAGGCCTTGTATGGTCTAAAACGGGATCCTAGAGCATGGTACTGTAGTCTGGATAAGTATCTACAGTAGGCAGCGTTCAGAAAAGGAAGTGCAGACAACAACCTCTACATCAAGGTAAGTCAAGGCAATATTTTATTAATTGAAGTTTATGTTGATGATATTAGTTTTAGTAGTGATGATGACAGGTTAAGCCAGAAATTTGCAAAAGACATGCAGAATGAATTTGAAATGTCATTACTTGGAGAACTATACTTCTTTCTGGGACTTCAGATACGTCAAAGCAACCAAGGATTTTTTATTTCTCAAACCAAGTATATCAGAGAAATGATAAAGAGGTTTAGAATGGAAGATTGAAAACCAGTTATCACTCCCATTCAAACCAGTTGTAAGTTGAGCAAAGATGATGATTCGAAATCTATAGATCAAAGGCAATACAGGTCAATGATTGGTAGCCTACTATATGTGATAGCATCCAGACCAGATGTAATGTTGGATAGGTGGGACGATTTCAAGCAACACCAAAGGAATCACATGTATTAGCAGTAAAGAGGATCTTCATATATCTCAAAGGAATATAAGAGTTTGGATTATGGTATCCAAAAGGAAAAGATCTATCACTTATTGCCTACACAGATGTAGATTGGGTAGGTTGTATTGATGACAGATGCAGCACCAGTGGAGCAGGGCTATACTTAGGTGAGTGTTTTTTATCATGGATAAGCAAGAAAAAATCATCAGAATCTCTATCTACAGCCGAGGTAGAGTATATTGTAGTAGCAACATGTTGTACACAGGTTCTTTGGATGAAACAAACTTTGAAGATGTTTTTAAGGGAGCTACTTGGAGAGTATAAATAAGAGGCAAGGCTCTCTAATTTTAATCACACTTGAGAATATTGAATATCTATATGTTTATGAGGTAACCAAGGATATCTAAGCCGAAATTCTGAGGGAAGGTGAAGAAAAGAAGGTCGAAATGCAAGGAAGGATAAATTCTTTTGATGGTGTTTTCCAAGGTATATTATTTACAGGCCAGCTCACCATTTTCGCTATAACTTGTTTTCTATAATGATTCAGATCGTGAAATTGCTATTCCATTGAGAAAACATATACAGGTATCTGTGGTAACAAATTCATCTTGTGGGTCGTTGTATTTTGGGAGTTACACTCCGTGGAAAATGGTGTTTGTGGCTAGTCCTGAAACTAGTCAAAACAAGTGTTTCGGGTAAAAACATCATAACTTCTTCATAATACATCCAAATTCAGTGAGACCAAATATGTTGGTTAGGGTACAGTAGGTAATATGCTTTGTAAATTTTTTTGATCAATTCAACAAAAATTTTGTGTGGGTCACTCTCTACAAGGTCACTCTCTAGAATAAGCAAGAATTCAGCAAGGTATGTCATTTTTGCTATAACTCCTTTTCTGAGAGGTTCCAAGTAGTGACACTTGGAGGAATTGCATAAAAAACACTGATGAAAATTTTATATCATTTTCATATCTTTATACATTACAAGTACAAAGTTATGATTACTTCAAGTTAGGGTTGTTGACTAATCCAAAACTAGGCATGTGAGACTAAAGAAAAGTTTGATGAAAATGCTAGTCTCTTGTTGTTAAAGTTAAGGAAGGTTTGCAGGAATGCGATCATATACGCTAGGTCTACTACAGAGATAAAAATCAGATTTGGATGATGAAAGTGATGAGGGATTTTGTTTGAGGTACATGTTGAGTACATGGTTGAGACAAGTAGTTGATGAGTTGACACATACATGAGGTGTATAGTTGATGATGCTGGTACATATTGATGTTTCATAGTTGATGAGTAGTTGACACATGATTGGTATATACTTGGTACATGGTTGGATGCACATGTTTATTGTACAGGTTGATTATAGGTTGTTTGGTACAGGTTGGTGCATGGTTGATGCACTTGTTTATGGTACAGGTTGATTACAGTTTGAGGTACAAGTTGATGCATGGTTGATGCATGGTTCATATTTATTGGTACAGGTTTACAGCGGTATATCTTACAGTGATAGTGTGAAAGTGGTTTCATCATTCTACTTTTACCTCAGGGCGGTTGGATGGGGCAAGGACAAGTGATTGTAGCCACCTTCCGGTTGTAGCCGGAGAACATAGGGGGTTGTAGCTTCCTTTTGGTTGTAGCCAGAGAATTATGGAGTTGGAGCTTCCCTCGGGTTGTAGCCTGAGAAACTAGGGGGTTGGAGCCTCCTTCCAGTTGTAGCTGGAAAACAAAGGAAGTTGGTGCTTCCAATGAATGTAATTCTTCAAGACATATAAGAAAAATAATTATGTGGTTTTCTCCCGCTTTGGGTTTCCACGTAAAACACTGGTGTATTGTGTATGTGTATGACTGTTCATTTGTTCATTGTTTATTTAATCTGCAGTTATTGGATGATACTGCTACATTGATATAATACTTGGATTATATGGTTAAAAAGGATTAAATTTCTCTATTATTGATTCACCCCACCTCTCATTAATCCAACATGTTTC
This sequence comes from Picea sitchensis, assembly GCA_010110895.2. Lineage (NCBI taxonomy): Eukaryota > Viridiplantae > Streptophyta > Pinopsida > Pinales > Pinaceae > Picea > Picea sitchensis. The sequence goes on along the minus strand of SNQJ01S0004061.1, from coordinate 334,082 downwards.
TCTTAAGGACAAGATCTCTCATATGCCAAAGAGACCTTCCATGGAGGGAGAAAATAAATACGATGGGACCAGAGATCCTTTCAAATTGTTTCTCAAGGAATCCCTCACGTAATAGAGGAACGAGATGATGGATAGTTTTGCGCAAATCCTTCGATGGATACCAACAGGTGACATATCTTCCTCGAGCAGAAGTGTCACCTCCTTCAAGGTACAAATCAAATTTGATATTACTATATTTGAAGGTCAGATAGATGTAGATGTTTTAGACAAATGGTTGAATATGCTAGAAGGGTATTTTTATGTCCATAACTTTTCCAATAGAGAAACGATTACATTTTTGCTCCTCAAAGTCATCCCCCATGTCAAATATTGGTGGGAGACTTTCTATGAGAAAAATGAAATAGAGGAACCCTCATTATTTATAGTCTCACTGACCTGGGAGTCCTTCAGGGGTGCTATTAAGGAAAAATACTACCTTGTTGGAAGTTATGATGACCTGTATACAAGATGGACTACACTATGACATAAAAGGGACCAAATTGTGCCAAAGTTCACAAATATATTCCATACCTTGCGCACCAAGTTGGGTATCAAATATTTTGAGTGAAATTTGGTGTTCAAGTACCACAGTGGTATGCATAGATACATCCAAATAGAAATGGATTTTCTAGACATCTTGTCCTTGGGCATGGCCTATCGATATGTTGTCAAAATCGAGCAGAAGCGTAAATAGAAAATGTGGCAGTTTGGGTTTGGGAATCCCTCACAACAGAAGCATGGAAAGGGAAATCCCAACCCGCAGAGAAAAGGGCATAGAAAATATGGATGGCCTCAGGACAACCAATCTAAGCCACAAACAAATAAGGACAATGGAAAGATGAAGAAATACATCAGGAAGTGGTGTGACTTCCATAAGAGCCCCTGGCATAACATTGTTGATTTCCACTCAAAGCATTAAATGGTGGTTGAGGTGAAATCCTATGAATCATATGCATGTTTCAAATATGAGTCAAAACCAAAAAAGGGGAGACACATTATTTATGTGGAACCTAGTGCCACCGTTTCTACCACCAAGATCCAGCCCAGTGAACCTGATGAGCCAGAGGAAGGTGAGCACCTCTTTCATTCACAGATGTGGGTTAAGGGTACTCCGATACACTTCATCGTTGATAGAGGTAGCCAGAAGAACCTCATCTCAATGGAGGTCATCAAGTGGCTAGCCCTACCAACAATGTCGCACCCACACCCATACACCATCGGATGACTATGCCAAGGAAGAAATCTTCACGTCACCCAATAGTGCCACCTATCCTACGGATTCAATCCCTTCAAAGATGAGGTATTGTGTGATGTCTCTCTCCTCGAAGTTTGTGATGTTATTTTGGGCCAACCTTATTTATGGAAACTTCATGTTATATATGATTCTAGGACTTGTAGTGTTATTATTACTTTGGATAGGAAATTGTACAGGATACCCGAGGTAGTCCCACGTACTACCATTTTCTTGATCTTTTCCAAGCAATGCAAGAAGGTCATCTCTCAGACTGATAAGTTTTCATTCTACATGATTCACTCTTGAAGTGAGCGGAAGGTTGCAGCCACATCCATGGCCTCCATGGTCGATCTCTCCATGCAGCAGAAGCAAGTGGATAAGGTTGTGGAAGAATACAAAGACATCTTCTCGTCACCCACTGGGGTACCTCTACACTGTCAGGTCAAGCATTCAATCGATATGACCCCTGACACACCGCTACCCAATGGGCCATTCTATCATTGTTATCTGTTATAAAATGAGGAGATCAAGTGTCATATCCACGAAATTCTTCAAAAGGGGGACATCCAATCCATCTCATCATCGTGTGGAAGCCCAATAGTGCTTGTGTAGAAGAAAGATGGGACCTGGTGACTCTGCATTGATTATCAGTCCCTAAATAAAATCATAGTCAGTAACTGGTACCCGACTCCGTGAATCGATGATCTCCTTGACCTGCTCAAGGGAGACAAATACTTTTGTAATATTGATCTAAATTATGACAACCATCAGGTCCCAATAGAGTAGAAAAATGTATGGAAAACTTCCTTCAAGTCCAAAGATGGTCTTTTTGAATGGTTGGTCATGCCCTTTGGTTTGACGAATTCCCCAACAAATTTCATGAGGATGATGGAAAATATCTTGCATCCTTTCACCTATTATTTTGTGGTGGTGTATCTAGATGAAATCCTCATCTACAACAAGAATTGGATAGAACACTTGCATCATATTCAACAGGTTCTGCACACTTTGTGGCAACACAAGCTATATGAAAATTTGCAAAAATGCTCCTTCAACATGGACAGGGTCCAGTACCTAGGAAACAAATTTTATGAGGATGGAGTGCATGTGGATCCAGACAAGATCTAGGTCATTCATGATTGGCTAGCCCAAACCACACTCACTGAGCTTCAGATATTTTTAGGCCTTGCCAATTTCTATCGCATGTTCGTGTTGGGATTCTCCCATATTGTATGGTCCCTCATCCAAGTAACCAGGGGTGGTGGTATGAAAATTTTCATGTGGATCATGTCAGAACAACAACCGTTCAGTGATTTTAAGAAACACTTATGCTCAACCCCAGTGCTCACATTACCCGACCTACAAAAACCCTTTGAGATCAAGACAAATGCTCCAGACTATGATGTGGGTGTAGTTCTCACTCAACACGGACACCCTGTGGCCTATCATAGTGAGACACCAGCATATGTCCTCCGTAAGTACCCTACTTATGACAAAAAAATGTACTCCATTGTGCAAGCCTTCTTCCAGTGGAGGCATTACATTCTCGGGAAGGAGACACTAATCCACACTGATCATAAGCACTGCAGTTCATGCAGACACAAGTCAAATTTCAGAATGATCGTCATCAGAAGTGGTCCACATACTTGCAGCAATTCCATATCAACATCAAGTTTAAGATAGGAAGCACCAAGCGCGTCATTGATTGCCTCAACCTCCCTCCATTTGTAGCACTCACCACAGTGCTAAACTCCTCGACCATGAAACCTCTAGATGACCCCAACTCTCTGAGAGAGATCCTGACTTTGTCGCCACCTAGCAGATGTTGGGTGCAAAAAAAATTGTCATTGATTTCCATTTTTAGGACAACATGTTGTGCCATCTGGGCGCCATATCTATGTTCCATCAAGTTAGTGAGAGAAGTTGATTTGGGAATCCCACTACAGTCGGGTGGTGGGACACTTTGGCGTAGAAAATATAATGGTGGTGTTGCATCAACATTTCTATTGGACGAAACTTCAATGGGATGTAAGCAAGTACATCCGGTCCTGCACTGCCTGTGCCATTGCCAAACCAACCATTAAGAAATAAGGCACGTACACCCCTTTTACTACTACTGGAAGTCCCTAGGAATCCATCTCAATGGACTACATGTCGGGCCTTCCATCAACCAAGCGGGGAAATGACTGTGTTTTTGTGGTGGTTAATCATTTTTCTAAAATGGTGATTGTGGTCGCCTACAAGAAGAGCATCACAACAGAGGCCACTACCAATATCTTCTTCGAACGAGTGTGGGTACATTTTGGGATACCACAAAATATTGTCTCATATCGAGACAAATAATTCCTCAACACAACATTGCAAGACACCAAGCTCACCAAATCCACTGCCTTCGAACCCCTAGACGGATGGCCAAACCAAGGTTGTCAGCCAGATGATTGTGCATATTCTATGCATGTACAATTCCAAACATCGCTACACATGGGATAAGAGTCTTCTCTATGTTCTGCACAACTACATCAAAGCCATACATAGCTCAATCGGCCACAACCCCTTTCAGGTGGGGTTGGGATTTGAACCATTGGGTCCCATGGATGTTGCACTACCCCTTGCAGCCACCCAAGAAGACTCATCCCATGTGTTACACATTATTTTCGTCATCCCTATGACAGTTAATGATGTAAACCTATCTGTTGTCTTCAGAGGGCTCAGTGGCCCGAGTTCCTGAAGAAATAAGGGAGAAGAACTTTTCATGAGAAAAGAAGTTTCATTTTCCTTTATAAAAAACCTTAAAGAGGATGTTCGCAGGTTTCTATATAGACAGGGTGTGAGAATGTCTGATTCTTGTAGGCTGCACCATATCTGGGTTGCGAGAGGTTTGCAGGTTGATCTATAAGTAGGGTGTGAGAATGCTCATATGTGGGAAAAACGAGCATCCTCTCGATGCTTCTAGAAGGAGAAACTTCCATGGTGAGGTGGCATCTGAATGGTTTGGATCTTACTCACTTTCATGATTTAGTGGGATCATCCTAACCTCCTCACCTTATCCTCTTCAAATTATAAAAGGAGAGGAGCTCTCATGGAGAATCTTAGCTTGGGCTTGGATGATATTAGCTTTTGAGATTTTTGGATTAGCTTGGATTGTATTGAGCTTTGGAGATTGTTAGCTTGGCTAGATGAGCCACTTTGTCAAGACAGATTGTGAATATTATCAGATCGATGCTCTTAGAATTCTTGAGGTGTAAGTGTGGGGGGAACGAAGAACAGTTGGAAGGGACCTTACGACATCAAGGCCATGGTTGTAATATCTCTTTCACATTTAATATGATACAGTAATATGATTCTTTCCTATAAATCTTGTTGTGTTTTATTGTATGCTTCCTTGATCACATACATAGGTTTATATTGAGTTTATGCTATTACTATCACTTTGGTTGGTTGTGTTCTTTTGCAGGTTCATCATTGTATGAGTGTTGGAATAGAGCTAGGATGGTGATGGTGAGAGGAAGCGTCATTTAAATGGTATGCCACCTATCCCTCTTTAGTTAGTAAATTCAATATTTAAAACTTAAGGAAAGCGTCATGTTCTGGTGTGTTTTGTTCTAGATCTAGGTGGATCTAAGGAGATCAGTTAATGTCTGCACCTACCAATTTATCCGATAACAAAATTGGCGACTCCATTGGGGAGAACGAATTGTTTCCTAGTTAGTCTAGTTTCCCTTGCTTTGATTGCTTGATTTATGGTCTCTGAGTCTGTGGGAGATCCATCCAGACTCTCTAGATCTGAAAGTTCACTCAAATTTTTTGTCCTTTTTCCAAATTTTTCTTGATTACAAACCTTCTCGCACTGTACCTCTCTATGGCCTGTGAGAATCGTTGATGTTCACACCCTATTGTTCAGTTCAATGCGACCTTCTCACACCTTGCCTGTATATAGACTGCGAGAATCCCTAGTTCTCGCATTGTACCCCACTACCAGGTTGCGAACTCATTTGTAAAAGTTTTGGATTAGGTCTTCCTATCTTTTTGATGCCCAGTTTTGCTTTGATCAGCTGGATTGAACTTTTGGAGCCTATATTGATCTGTTTACAATCTAGTTGACATTCTTTGAGTTGCTTTTAGCCATCTTTGCTTTGTTTGGTTTTGAAGGATTAGTCTCTTGCTTTGAGTGTCTTTCAATTGCAAAGCGTGTGTTTTCTTTAGAATTGTTTAGGGAAAGATCAAAATTCTTCTGAATAGTTCGCTTTAAAAGAAAATTTTTAGTTTGGGTTTCTTTGTTTTAACAAAGTTCATTATTGCTTTTAGTGAAATTTTTGAAAAAAAAAGATTTAATTTCTTGCTTTATATTAGATTGGGGGCATCCTTGCATTTGAAGTAGAGAAATTGCATGATTCTTGGCATTTTTTGGTCTTAAATTCCAAAAAACATTCCCCCTCATGGCTGGGGGGGGGCATGAATCGTGCATTGGTGTAGAGTCGTTTTTGCTCATTTCTTGAGAATATTGATATTGATGAGTTTTAAGATTTTGGGGCATTGTGCATCTGGGAATGATAAATTTTTTCTCCTTCTCGTAGCATAACTTTCATTGAAATGAAAAGATTGCATCTTCATATCTTTGCATAAATTTCGAGTCGGTCAAAACACCATATTTTTCACGCCATTTTCCTATTGAGTAACAACTGCCATAAAATAAAGTGCTTATAAAAACTGATTAGACATTTTTTATACTTTCTAGTAGCAAACCTACATTAGATTAGTTGTAGGGATTTGGAATAGGTGTGAAAGATAAATTTCCAAAGTTGCAAACAAACATAGAATCTTGAGTTAGGGAGCAGTTAAATCCACTTATTACATTTTGTCTTGGGAAGCCCTTCTAACACAAGGGTCAATCACGAAGTTGCATTGAGACTGGCAGAGTTACTCACCCTACTTTGCTGGTATTGGTTTAGAGGTTGCGTGTATTATGGGGGTCGCTTGAGAGGTATACCCACAATGATGAGTGGAAGCCTTTCAAGTTGATTTCGGGCTAGATACCCTACCCTTGTGCATGGATCAGACTGTCGATTGTTTCCCCAGGCATCACTATAGTGATTGGTAACCTTAGTGGCCTATCTCTTTAGGGTCTTTACACAAGATGACTGTGGAGGGGCAAGTATTCACGATTATGTGTGGGAGCTTGAATCAGGGTGTAAGTCCGTTAAGCAGGTCATCAACGTAACTTTTCCACCCGCTCTATCTCATCCCCTTCTTACATTGTTCTCACGACATTGGATTTCATCACCAACTAGTGTGCTCATTGTGAGAAGGTTTTGTTTGCTTGCTTGCTTACTAGATGTTTAGCCTGTCTTATTTGTTCTCCCTAGTGGACTCTAGATTGGATTTTTGTTTTAATGGCATTAGTTCCTGAAATGAACAATGAAGGAACCCCTGCTCGAGGGGAAAATTTTGTTTTTCCTTCTTGTGGAAACATTGGACCTCCTCACATCACTACTTTGAGCCTTCTGGGTCTCACAATTGGATTACCAGTATGGTTGTTTTCCACTCGGGTAATCCTGAATGCAGTAAGTGATTCGGTCGTAAGCACTTCCCCCTAAGAGTATCAACCTCATGTTGATCCTTCACCTTCTTCACCAGTAAGGTCTTCTTTGCCTTCTTCACTTGCAAGGTCACCTTCTGTTTCATCTTCTTCATCGAGTGATAGTTCTGAAGCTAGTAACCCGATGAATAAGAAGAAGAAGAAAAGAAAGATTAAGAAGAATAAAGATAAACAAGGGTCAAAACCTCCAAACACTGTACAAAATGTTGGAAAACAATCGGTTACTGTTAATCGTGATGGGAGTGTTGATGATGTCAAGATCACCCAAACAACTCGTAAACCCAGGTACCCTTGCAGGCTTTGAAAGGGTATCCATATTCTTAAGGATTTCCTTGGTCTCCCCAAGGTTATAGAAGTATGGTCTACACACCCTCACCAACCCATGTCATTAGCCTATGAACAACATGTTGATGACCTCCCGTCAACTAGTCACAATATAGTTGGGAAGAAGAAAATTCAAGCCAAGTTCCCATGTATGTTATGCAAAGGGATTCATCTAACTCACCTTTTCCCTCATATGGAAGAAGCCTTGAAATTTTTGGAAGGCATACCTGTTTCACAGCCTCAACTTCCAGCTGCTTATCGCAAGCTTACTCTTGACCCCCCTATAGTTGATGGAATGATCACTCTGGTCCCTTCACCGATCAATCCGATTGATCATGTCATCAAAATGGTCACGTCCTTAGTTGAACCAATTGACAAAGTGGTTGATCCGATACCATCCTCAGTCAATCTCTCTCTCCCATCAGAGAGTGAAACTAAAGTGGTCGATTTGTTTCCACCTGTCGACCCCATTCTCCCCTTGGAGAATGAAACCCAAGTGGTTGATCTGATCTCTCCATCGGTCGATCCTACTCTCCCTCTCGAGATTAAACTTGATACTGCCCACATTTTTCTCGTTGATATAGACTCTGCCATGTCAGGGGGTATTCCTCCTTCTCCCATGAAACCCCCTCCAAGTAATGAGGCCATCCTTTTTAATTGGGGTGTGCTAACTGGACCTCGTTTTCCCTCTCACATTCCTTTCCAGATTACAGTGCAAGTTTGTGGTCGGGACTTTCCTCAGACGTTGATAGATGAAGGCACGTCCATTATCGTTTTGTCCTCTTTTGCTTGGAAAGCTTTGGGTTGTCCTCATCTTGCCCTGGTTACGCAGAATTTGTTAGCTTTTAACAGAAGAACCAATCAACCTTTAGCGACCCTTCCTTAGTTTCCTGTAACTTTGGGAGGGAAAATTGTCTTTACTGATTTCATGGTCATCCAAGACCCCTTGGACTTTTCTTTACTCCTTGGGCGAGATTATCTCTATGCCATGAAAGCTATTGTGTCTACTCTTTTTTGTGTGATATCTTTCCCTCACGATGGACGAGTTGTAACTGTTGATCAACTTTCATTCGTTGACCCCGCCTAGATTGCCTCCCTGAATGGTTCTTATATGTAGACGGTATCGCCCCCGCCACAGGTCAATTATGTGGCATTGTCGCCCATGGCTTCAACTTCTGATGACATAGATCCAGTAGTTGACATGGTGATCTCTTCGATAGGGTTGTTAGAGCCTGATCTCTTTACTCCTGTCGCGACCCTCGACATGTGTTCCTGTAATGCCCCATATTTTTTACCTTAGGTAGTTAGAACATTGTTGTTTAACCAATCTTGATAGTTCAAAGTTTAGCATTTGTTTGGAGTCAGTTAGACTTTGTTAGACATTGACATATGTACCTCTATGCCTATTTGTATGTTACATGATATATGCTCATGAAAAAGATAGTTATTTGATTTGTTAAACATGAAAATTAAATGGGCAAGTTCGATACATGTATACCAATTCAAGTTATATTGTGAATGTATAATAGATGCAATGCATGATGTAAATAGGAAAACATTTCTTAATTGGGCATCAATGCAAATATGGATTCTTATATAAATTTGTGATGTATCTACATCAATATGTGTTATTGGTGAACTAACCTACAGGATGATGAACTATGTGATAGCCAAATGACTATAGTATTGAGGTAACTGGGATGTCGTA
>SNQJ01S0004061.1:300693-314304 GCA_010110895.2 Picea sitchensis | reverse complement strand
GACCTGGCAATTTCTCTGGTGGACGTAGCCCACACTGGGTGAACCACGTAAATCTGTGTCTCTCTTGTATTGTGTGTCTTCTATGTTTTGTTTCTGCATTTGTTTTATTTTATTGCTCCGCGGTCCTGTTTTTCTAACACATGGTTCATTGAGCGGATCCAACACATCCTCCGACGGGTTCAAGATATTTTACATAAGTCCAATGGCAAGTACAAGCAGTTGCATGATCAACATCGAGTGCCACACAAGTTTCAGGTGGGATATAAAGTTCGGTTGCACTTGCATAAAAAAACGCCTTACGGGGCCCAATCGAAAGCTTCCTCCAATCCGCTATAAATATTACACCATCACCAAGGTCACGGGCGACAATGCTTTTGAGCTTAACATTCACTCCTTCCTTGGCTTTCACCCAATATTTAATGTGGACCTCCTTTGGCCATATTTTCCACCATTATTGGACACCTCAGAGATAGCATAACATTTGACACCAAAAGAGCTCAACCCTGACTACATGGAACATGCATCTATTGATCTGATCATGGACACATAGGTCAAGGGCACTCGCCAACATAGGATCCATCTTTATCAGGTTGTCAAAGTAGGGAAGCTCCTGCACCAAGGCAATGGAGACCATTGATTCCTAAGGGGGGTGGATTGATTCAGATGGATATCGATGGCCACCCACCTATTCCAACTGGATCACATGCAGTTTTCATTTTAGCAGTTATTTTCCTAGCTTTTTGGGTACTTAACTTATGGGGTCATTTTGAGGCCCTAAACAACTATTTTTGGGCTTGCCATAGTCACACTCTGGACAAAGTCAAAGTGTGACAACATAATTTGTAGTCCTCGAATAGACCTTTCCAACAGGATATCGTGTGCCTAAAATGGAGATCGTATGCAAAAGTTACGACCCCGAGAAGTTGATGTACCAACTTACCCCAACAAGGCCCACATGACTTTTGGTGCTTCATCTCCTAAGGTTAGGTTTTTGATGTCTAGGGTTTTGGCATTCATGTTTGATGTAAAAAGACCTTTGGAGCCTCATTGTACTCATCTTCTTTCAAATGAGCACATTCGTCACATCTCTTCTCAGAGATAAGCCGCCACCATTCTAGCAAGCTTGTTTTAGTCTACATTTTACAGTTTCAGCATATTTCTTTATTGAATAGAAGCCAAGTTTTACTGTATCTTTGTTATTGTTCATTGTATCTCTGTGTTAATAATATAGATATGTATTCATTTAGTTATGCTCATAAAATATGGATCACTAGACTACCAAAACCTCTGACAAGCTCTTCCCCTCTTCACATATGTGTCTTCGATGTCTAAATCACTAGGCCCTTGCTTGCGTGAATGAATTGACCTCTTGACTTTTGGATTGTTGTATAGTGATTGCTCCATACTTACTCAATGTATATGTAGGGCATTTATTAATATGACTTCTCAAGTTGGTTACTCAAAGAATGTGGAGTTCAAATGGTATAAGTTTATAATTCATTTGTAGCACACCTCTCAATACATTCGAACAAGGAATAGTGGACCCAGTCATTGATGAAATGAACAAGGATAAGATGCTATGCAACTAATAACTACCTTTGTGAGAATTAATTTTAACTTTTGTGAACAACTTTGAAAGTGTATTGTAACCATTGTTTGTTGCTAAAAAATATACTGAAGTTACTTAGGAGTGTGGGGTTTTCCTTCTGAAACGATGTTACCCATAAGACCAGAGTGTCCATGATTTGAATATAAAGATGAAATGTTATGTGTTTTATGACACTACAACATAGAACATATATATGGAGGTTTAAAGAGTAATACCCTAAAACCAATATAAAATTTGGTATTGTTGGCATCGATAATACTTTTGCATATTAGTTTTAAAGCTTTCTCCCTCAACAATGACACTATTATGAAAGACCAACCATTTTTGTAACTAAATCTTTGGCAAATTGAATAACTAAGTTTAATCATCCAACAATCATGATTTTAAGTTCTCTCAAAACTTTATCATACAAAATTTCTTATTCTTTTATGATCATATTATTATTATGTATTTTCTCAACTTTAATAACTAATAAAAAAATCATTATTTTATATACAAATAATTATATAATTTTATACATATTTATAATTATTTATATAATTTAATATTTTTAATATTCAAAATTAATTATTTCACATGCCATACATTCTAAACATTTATGTAAATGGATACACAATCAAATAATTTTATACATATTTATGATTATATTTACATCTTTGAATTCTAATATTTAAAATTATTCTACATGCCACGCATCCTAAACTATAGCCGCATATTACAAAAAAGAAAAAAGAAAAAAAATGGTCATACCAAAAGTTGAATTAGAATGTCCGTACCTCAACACATCCATTGACTAAATTAACAAATTTATTTGTCGATTACGACACATGTTCTTTGTAGTTGATGGAGAAAAGAATTATAGGGTTTTATATGCATGTACGTTCAAGGTTTTAGCACCATAGATTTTTTCCTATCAACACATTCGCCATTTTCTAAGATTCTTATTTGTACAATATCCCAATATATCTCTTATAATCTTATCACCTTCGAAACCATAAGTATTATGCTCTCTTGGTTAATGTGTAAATTGTTATTTCGTCTCGAAACAATAATTACTAATAATTACTATGCTATCTGTGTCATTGTGTATATCACACGAGACGAGAACAATTCGAAGGTTCTTTTATTCGTTTATTTGGAGGCAAAACCTTATAGAGTATCATCGAATAAAACGAAATCATTAACTTTTAGAATTAAGATAAAATAATAGCAAACATAAACTTACATAAATATGCAAAATAAAAGTGGGGATGTAATTATAATTGTTAATTTTTTTTTTTTATATAAATCTTTTTTATGATTGATGATGATTAATGTTTATTGAAATTGAATTTGGTTTATCGGATCTTAATAAGGTAAGGAACTATTTAGATTTTTTTAGAATTGTATTTTTGTACTTGAAAAGTATTAAAAGAAGTATTCCAAGGTCACCATAGTTTTGTTGAGTTAGAAGGTTAGGAATGTTGGTAGTGCAACATATATTTTGAAACTGAGATCTAATTTGGGTATATATTGGACATTCTCAGAGAAAGTGTTTTTCATCTTCAACCCTCTTAGTGTCACAAAGATGATAGATTCTTTCATCCCACTACATTTTGGGAATTGTCCAACACCTAGTTTCACTATGGAGCTCGTGATAATTTGTTCTTATTTTAACAATGTTTATTTTCTTATTTACACTAGTCAAAACAGAGAGAGACTTTTGATCTTCTAGATCAGGGTTAATCACCTCCTTATGATATCTTAATTTTCTTTTGCCCTCTAACTCTTTATCGCACCATAATTTCTCCTTGAATTTAGAAGTAATAATATTTTTAATGTTATCATTATTTTGTAATATGATCTCTTCTTTTATTCCGCAATGGTTTAGCCAAGATTGTACATCCTTATGTCATCCTTGCTTGAACCAAAGGTGGATTTGGCTAGAGTTTGAAACAATTTTGGGAAGCCTTTTGTCTTCCATTTTATTTAATGTATTCTTATACTTTAGGTACTAGGTCATAGTCATGCTCTCAATGGGGAAAGACTCACTTATGTGAGGAGTATATGATAGGGTGTATTTCCTTTAATTATGAGATTATTAGTTATAAAATTATTTTGGATCTGCTCTATCTTTCTCCACGATTCTCTAGAGATACTGCATCCTCAAACTTCACATCCATATAAAATAACAGGAGTAACAAGAGTCTTAAAGAGGAGTTTTTTCTTATCCCATATCTAAAGTTCCGTTGATTTAAAATTATTTTCAAGCCTATAATAAGCATTCCACCCTCCATTTATCCTTTTCTCGGTGTTATAGTTTCAGTTGAGCTTGTGATGAATATCGATTATGAAATATTTGTATGAAGGCACTTCCTCCAAGTTGTTGTTGTCACATATGAAAGTATCGTAGGTGATTTTTTTTGGATTTAATTATCATAACTTTCATTTTGTCAGTATTAGCAGTCATACTTGTATTGGAGCAGAAATACTTGAGGATTCGTAGTTGTTTACCAAGGTCATAGGGACCCCTTGCCATAAGAACATTATCATTAGTATAAAGGAGAAGAATGATGGCTATACCAATGAGAATTGGGCCAACACAACCTGCTTCTTCCAAACAATATTCTAACTTGTCAATGTGCATGCCAAAAAGGGTTGGGGATAAGGGACAACCTTGCTTAAATCTTATATTGCAGTCAAATTCTTCTGACTATCCCTTAGTGTTCCTAAACTTGGAAATAATTTTCTCATACAACCTTATCATAACAACCCTCAACTTGAAAGGAACTTTTAACTCTTCCAACCTATTCCAAAGGTTTGTCCTGAGCATTGTGTTAAAAGATTTTTTAAAGTCAACAAAACAACAAAGGATATTGGTTTTATTATTGTGACACTCCTTCAGAATGATCCTAAGTGTAGCAAGGTGGTCCACAGTTGAATGATATCTCCTAAATCCGGCTTGGCCTTTAGTTCCTTTTCCATGGCTGTATAGCCATATGCTAATATTCTTTTCCATAATAATTCCATATAGCTTGGCTAAAATGGGGCTAATCATAATGGTCCTATAGTTCAAGGGATTGCTTTTATTCCCACTTTTAAAAAAATGTACAATGAGGCTTTGCATCCAGGGTTTAGGGAATCCCTTCTTGATTGCTAAATTGAAGAGCTTGTGTATGTGAGAGATGAGGATAGGCCCTCAAATTGTTTAGATTTCAGCTTGGTAGGATTTTATGTCCTTAGCTTTCCCATTTGTGAGCCAGTAGGAACGTTTGGAATGGTGTCCATGGCGAACTAGGGGATTCGTAGATATTTTTAAGGTAAGAATTATAATCCTTCAAAGGAATCATATTAGTTTCTTTATTTTTGTGAGTTAGAATTTTCCTCTAGAACTTCTTCAGATCAAGTTTAGATAGGTGCAAAAGATGTTCTTGCTTTCTATTAATATAGTATGTGTTTTCCTTTTAATTAGGGCTTTGTACATATTTATCTTATCAGGCTTTAAGGACTCATTAGACGCATCTCTAATGGTTGTCCTAAAAATTTTACACTCGTTATCATACCAAGGGTTAGTTGTTCTATTTTTCTTTTTACCTAACACCTCGATAGTTAACTCCTTAATGGAAGTAGAAAGGGTTGTCGTAAAATTATGATAAAGGTATTCAATGTTGTCCTTATAATATAGAAGATTTAATTTAGTATTTAAATTCTTTAAGAAAATATTATCTTTACTTTTGTCAAAACGCAGGTGCCTTTGATTATTGGAATTTTCTTCAATGAGGCTTTTGTGCATGGAAAAGTTTAGAGTTAGGGTTAAAGGTATATGATCAGAGTTGGGTTCATGGTCATTTAAAAGAAATTTGTTGTTTGGTTGTAAACAAGGATATCAAATATCACATAATCCATGACATTTTATGTCCAACCCATAAATGACACTCATGCCCTGCCCATGAATACAAGTCATCTGGTTGGAGTTTGACCACTTGATTACACCATTGCAAATTATTATGTCTTGAGAGCTATACAGATTGAGTAGCTCGGTACCAAAAAAATTCTCAGGTTAGGTCTTTAGAGTTTCTTTTGCATCTATTAGCTAAAACAAGGTCCTCATTTAGCCATAAAGGATTAGGGTTAGAATCACCGATTAAAATAATAGGTTGATTAGGTGTATTTCTAACATTAAAGGGTCCTAGCAGGAGGATATTACCTTCATTTCTCTATAAATATCTTGTTCTAGGGTATTATAGGGAAATTTTTTATCTAGACTCTTTTTTTTTATAATAGGTAGAATTAATAGGTGTGAAATAACATACTTCTGTATAAGCTTTCTAATGCAGGAGCATCGTAAGCAAGCCAATAAAGCAAGCACAAAAGCAGAAGACAACTGGAACCTCCCTAGCATACATTTGGAAGGCATTTTGAATTTCAAAAGGCAGAGCATTAATGTTACAACTAGGAGGATGTATTTGCATTTATGTTTTGAAGATTGTAAAACAGATCTTGAGCGTTTCTCTCATATGTCGGATATGGAGGCATTTAATTGTAATGAATGTAAAGTAGATAGCTTTTAATTCTGATTAGATAGCTAGAGTGTAGGAGGGAAAACTCTAGAAAGCTCCCTCACATGTATTGTATTGAAATTATTTTATTCTCAATTGTAATTTGCAAGCTGTAGAGTAAGAGAGCATAGAGGAATCGAGAAGAACAAAGATTTCAGAAGCTGCATAAGCAGATAATTGTTGCTATTGAACCCATGTACAAAAGAACTTGGATTAATATAAGATTTCTTTGATCCAATTCTAGGGTGCATCATGGTTACTGTTTACATCTATTGAATGGTATGTTTACAGCCGATTTATATTCTCTGTTATGCATTTATTTCAATGTTGTGTGTGTGTTTGTATGTTTGTGATTTCATGTTAAATGTATGAAGTCTGGGAGAAGAGGAGTATGAGATTCAATTGGTTATCTTCCTAAGAATTTCTGCAAAGAGTGCAGTGAGAGTCCGCAAGGAGTGCGTTGATGAGATTCTTAGTTTTATCTCAGAAAAGCTCAGCAAGGATACCGTTATTCTCATACTAGCAAGACTGCAGGTATAATACAGAGCCATGCAAGGTGTGCGCAGGTCGATTGAAGTCTTAGCCTTTTCCAACCCAGGAAAGTGGTTGAAGAACTGTTGTTGTAGGAAGTGCATAGAGTTGGAAGTGTCAAATAACCAGTGGTTATTGTGAATGATGCAAGTAGATTGGGCAAGAATCCTTTAGAATTACTTGATTTGTAGCAAAGTATAAACTCAGGAAGGATAGAGACCTCGAGGAATCAAAGGGAAAGATAAGGGTTTAAAGTCGTCTCCCAGAAATCAAACTCAGGAAGAAAGACACCAAGCTGTTTTTCCAGGAGTCATCAAGAAATCGAACAATGGTTGAAATTCTCAGGGGGGGGGGGGGGAATCACTGAAGTTCCGTGGACCGTCAGATCCAGTGGATCAACGGAGGAGATAAGGTTGATAACCTTCTCAACACTTCCCCATTCGGGACAAACAGTATCCGTTGGATCTGATCCAACGAGAGTCGTTAATCTCAAGGTTTTTGGGTTTCGGTGATCGAGAGAACAAGGGTGAAGACTCTCCAAAACTCGCGAAGGGAGATCGTCGATTTAATCCAGACCTTTGGTCAGCGGAGGACATGATCCGTAGATCTAGCTTAGCTAGATTCGGGAGTCGGGAGTTGGATTATTAAGGTTGTGTTACACAAGAGCCCCAACATCGAGAAACGTGAAGTCGCGACATGATCATGACTGTCGATCGAGATGAAGATACAGGACCGTCAGATATGGTCTTTGGGAGAGGCCCCACATCGGGTTTCAGGGTTTCGCGGATGTAGAGTGTTGGTTCTGTATCAAACCAATACCCCCAAAATCACGATTCGTGAAATTCCTTTTCAGGAAAAGGTGATTCGTCACGTCATCTGGCTGCGTGGTGTGGAGGTTCGCACCTTCTGCTTGTTTGTGCAGGTGTCAACCCTAGAAGGACCTGTGGTCATATGTGTTAAAGATTTTAGTTGGGGATTAAGGAACCAATTAGGTTCAAAGGGATATTTAAAATGATCCTTAGACCGGGAGGTCACGCAGAGCCTGCCGAGGTAGGGGTGCTGCGTTAGGTGGTATCAAAGCCTACAATCATTTTTTTCTGTAAGCGAGAGAAGATAAAAGGCAAGTTGTGATTTAAATTCTGCGTGGAACAGATTTGAACAATGTTGCCCAGAAGATGTCCAGAGAGATCTATGCCCGATCTAGCCGTGGAAAGGGAAATGAGAGAACTTCATGCTCGATTAGATGCCATGGAGACAACACATAGACGAGCTACTGATACTGGAGATGTCAGTGAAGCTGAAAGTGAAAATGAGGTTGGATCTAGAAAAGAAGTTGTAGCCGAAGACACTGTAGAAGAACGTCTATTCTAAGTTGTTTCCAGAATAGGTGCTAGAGAAAAGATAGATATTTCGATGTATGAAGGAAACTAAGACGTTGAGGAGCTACTAGATTGGTTTAGAGCTCTGGATAAGTACTTCGACGATGAGGATGTTGAAGAAGACAAGAAAGTTAAACATGATGTCACTAGACTTAAAGGGCATGCAACACTGTGGTGGGATGAACTGCAAGCTGATAAGCATTGCAAAGGCAAGAAAAAAATCAAAATATGGGATAGGATGGTTGCAAAGATGAAATCCAAATTCATACCCAGAGATTACCAAATCAATCTATTTCGGAGAATGCAGAATTTGAGACAGAAAGGGATGGCAGTGAAGGAATACACTGAGGAATTTTTACGACTCAATATTAGAGCAGGTCGTAACGAGAGTGATGATGAAAAGGTTGCCAGATACATGAATGGATTGAGATATGAAATTCAAGATGATATGATCATGGTAACAATCAGGAATGTAGAAGATGCTTATCAGAATGCTCTAAGGGAAGAAGAAAAATTGTCCCGAAATCAAGCCGGTCAAAGAGGAAAAGGTAGAAGTTAGAGCAAAGGCAAAGCATTTGCCCAAGACAGATCCCAGAAGCCCAAGGATGAAGAAAACAAATCTCATACTCACCCAAAAAGAGGAGGAAGTTCACAGGGAAGGCAATATGCCAATAGGAATACTTTTCCTCGAGCCTGAGGAAGAGGAAGAGGCATAGGAGGTGAGATAAAGTGTTTTGTCTATGGAAAGATCTGACACAAATCTTTTGAATGTCCCGATAGAAAGATATATGCAGGAGGCGAAACTCACATTTCAGAAGCACAGAGGTGAAATGTTGAGGCAGAAGATGTAGATGGAAGAAGATCCTTAATGATGAGGAAAATTATCTTGAAGCCAGAGAAAGAGGCAGAGAATCTAGTCCAAAGAAATAGTCTGTTCAGAACTGCTTGCAAGACCAAGGACAGGGTATGCAAGGTGATAGTGGACAGTGGAAGCACATATAATATAGTATCCACAAATTCTCTTATAGTGGACAGTGGAAGCACATATAATATAGTATCCACAAGATCCTTAATGATGAGGAAAATTCTCTTGAAGCCAGAGAAAGAGGCGGAGAATCTAGTCCAAAGAAATAGTCTGTTCAGAACTGCTTGCAAGACCAAGGACAGGGTATGCAAGGTGATAGTGGACAGTGGAAGCACATATAATATAGTATCCACAAATATGGTGGAGAATATGGAATTGGAGACAGTTGTACATCCGAGCCCATCCAAGGTTTCGTGGTTGCAAAAGGACATCAGGTAACTGTCACTAAACAATGTTTAGTTGAATTTAAGATAGGGGGATATAGATATGAGATCTTATGTGATGTTATTCCCATGGATATATTTCATCTTTTGTTGGGGAGACCATGGAAATATGACATAAATGTTATTCATGATGGAAGGAAGAACACATACACCTTAGAGAATAATGGTAGGATGCATATGTTGCTGCCAATCGAAGACAATAAGGCGAAAGCATAAGCAAGCAATACTATACTTCTCATGAGTGGGAAGGAACTTTTGGAGGAAGTCAAGAAAGAAGAAGATATGTAGTTTGTTGTGGTAAGAAAACCTAGAGTCATTTTGACTAGTACTTCGATAGATGATCTACCAGAGGAAATTCAGGAACTGCTGGAGAATTTTGCTGATATAGTGGTGGATGATTTACTTTGTTCATTGCCTCTCATCAGGAGTATAAGCCATCACATTGACCTTATACCAAGAGCGAGTTTACCAAACAAATAAATGTACAGATTGACACTGTGCGAGAATGAAGAGGTTAAAAAGCAACTCTAGTATTTGATGGACAAGGGATTGATTAGAGAAAGCTTGAGTCCATGGGTCATGCCAACAATGTTAAGTCCGAAGAAGGATGGTGAATGGAGGATGTGTACAGACTCAAGGGTGATAAACAAAATCACCATCAGGTACAGATTTATTTTACCCAAGATGGATGACTTGATGGATTGCTTGAGTGGAGCAAAGTTTTTTTCAAAAATTGATTTGAAAAGTGGGTATCATCAGATTCGAATGAGAGAAGGTGATGAATGGAAGACATCATTCAAGACGAATGAAGGGTTTTATGAATGGATTTTCATGCCATTTGGTTTGATGAATGCACCAAGTACTTTCATGAGGTTGATGAACAAAGTCTTGAAATATTTCATTGGTAAGTTTGTAATTGTGTATCTCTAGTGATGAAAAGATGCAACAAGAGAAGTTGTTAATAAACTTGAAGAAGTCATCTTTCATGAAGAAAGAGCTCATTTATTTGGGGTTCGTGATCTCTTCGAATGAGTTGAAGATGGATCCTGAGAAGGTAAAAGTGATCAAAGAATGGTCGTCATCAAGGAATATCTTTGAAGTCAGAAGCTTCCATGGACTCGCCAGGTTTTACAGGAAGTTCATCAAAAATTTTAGTGGAATTTATGCACCAATGATGGACATAATCAAGAAAATACATAAATATTTTCATTGGACAAAGGAAGCAGAGAAAAATTTCAAGTTACTAAAAGAGAAGATAATTGAACAACCAGTTCTGGTTCTGCCAAATTTCAGTAAAACGTTTCAAGTGAGATGTGACGCAAGTGGATTTGTGATTGGAGTAGTCTTAAGTCAAGACAATAGGTTGATTGCATACTTCAGTGAGAAGTTGAAAGATGCAAAGACGAATTATTCTATGTATGATAAAGAATTTTATGCAATCATATAAGCGCTGAAGAAATGGAGGCATTACTTGGTTTCGAAAGAGTTCATTTTGTATAGAGACAATCACACTTTACAATTCATAACTCGACAGGAGAAATTAAACCAGAAACATGCAAAATGGGTTGACTATATGCAGAATTTTACTTTTGTCATAAAGCACATTTCTGGAACTGCTAACAAAGTTGTTGATCTGTTGAGTAGGAAATGTTTGATTCTGCAGGAGTTTCGTGTGAAGACCTTAGGTTTTGACATCCTTAAGGATATGTACAGAGATGATCCAGATTTCAAAGATGCTTATGAAGCATGCGAGATTTTTTTTTTAAGAGACATAAGCCAATGGATTGAATATATGGTTCAGGATGGACTGTTATTCAAAGGAAAACAGTTTAGTATTCCGAAGAGTTCTATGAGGGAGAATCTTCTAAAGGAAAAACATAGTGGAGGTTTGGATGGACATTTTGGCCATGAAAAAATATTCATGCAACTGAACAATTTATATTGTTGGCCAAGAATGAGGATATATGTCAAGAAGTTTGTCAACAAATGTAGAATTTTCCAGCATGCAAAGGGGAAGAGACAAAATACAGATTATATCAACCAGTGCCAGTACCAAAGAGGCCGTGGGATGCGGTGAGCATGGATTTTGTGTTAGGACTACCGAGGACACAGAGCGGTTGTGATTCCATATTTGTGGTAGTAAATAGATTTTCTAAAATGGAACATTTCATACCATGTCAAAAAACCAGTGATGCAACACACATTTCAAACCTGTTTTTCAAAGAAGTTGTTAGACTTCATGGCTTACCCAAGAGTATTGTTTCGGACAGAGATACCAGATTTGTTGGTCATTTCTGGAGTACATTATGGAAAAAGATGGGGACAGACTTATCTTTTAGCTCAGCATATCACCCTTAGACGGATGGACAAACTGAGGTAGTAAATCGAAGTCTAGGAGATTTGTTGTGGAGTTTAGTAACTGAACATCACAGCCAATGGGATCAGATTCTGCTGCAAGTGGAATTTTCATATAATGATTCACCGAATAGAAGCAAAGGACAAAGCCCATTCCAGAAAATGTATGGGATACAGTCGAGAGGAGTATCTGAGTTGAGGGAGTTAGAGAAAAGTGATTTCAGAAGTGTTGGAGCAGAAGATTTTGCAACAGAGATGCAGGAGATCCACAGTAAAACCAGAGAGCAGTGAAAGAATTCCAATCAGGAATATAAGCGCAGAGCATATTAGCATAGGAGAGAGATTTAGTTTGAAGTGGGAGATTTTTTCTTAGCACACCTGAGGAAAGAAATATTCCCAAGGGGAACGTATAATAAGCTTAAAGTGAAGAAGATAGGGCCATGTAAAATCTTGAGGAAATTTGAGGCAAATGGTTATGAGATAGAATTTCTAGATGGAGTTGGAATATCACCCATATTCAATGTAGCAGATCTGTATCCTTACAGATAAGATGAACCAGATGAAGTAGGAGAAGCAAAAATCCAGAAGGAAGTTCAGTGGGTCAAACAACTGCCTGTAGCTGAAAAGCTGCAGATGGAAAAGATAATTGAACACAGGGTTAGCAAGAAGACCTGAAGGAAGAAATATTTTGAGTATTTGATAAAATGGAAGGGACACCCAATTGAAGATGCCATTTGGGAAAGCGAAGCGGAGATCCGGAAACATGGACAAACGGTGCAGGAGTCCATGAAATTTTTTCATCCAAGGTAGTATGATGTAGGAACATTGTAAGCAAGCCAATAAAGCAAGCGCAAAAGTGGAAGACAGCTAGAACTGCACGAGCGTACATTTGAAAGGCATTTTGAATTTCAAAAGGCGGAGCATTAATGTTACAACTAGGAGGATGTATTTTCATTTATGTTTTGAAGATTGTAAAACAGATCTTGAGCATTGTTCTCATCTGTCAGATATTGAGGAATTTAATTGTAATGAATGTAAAGTAGATAGCTTTTAATTCCGATTAGATAGATAGAGTGTAGGAGGGAAAACTCTAGAAATCTCCCTCGCATGTATTGTATTGAAAATATTTTATTCTCAATTGTAATTTTCAAGTTGTAGAGTAAGAGAGCATAGAGGAGTAGAGAAGAACAGAGATTGCATAAGCTGCATAAGAAGATAGTTGTTTCTATTGAACCCATGTACATAAGAACTTGGATTAATATAAGAATTCTTTGATCCAATTCTAGGGTGCATCATGGTTACTATTTACATCTATTGAATGGTATGTTTACAGCCAATTTATATTCTCTGTTATGCATTTATTTCAATGGTGTGTGTGTGTTTGTATGTTCGTGATTTCATGTTAAATGTATGAAGTCCGAGAGAAGAGGAGTATCAGTTTCAATTGGTTCTCGTCCTAAGAATTCCTTCAAAGAGTGCAGTGAGAGTTCGCAAGGAGTGCATTGACGAGATTCTAAGTTTTATCTCAGAAAAGATAAGGAGGGAAACCATTATTCTCATACCAACAAGAGTGCAGGTATAATACAGAGTCGTGAAAGGTGTGTGCATGCCGATTGAAGTCTTATCCTTTTACAACCCAGGAAAGTGGCTGAAGAACTATTGTTGTAGGAAGTGAATAGAGTTGGAAGTGTCGAATAACTAGTGGTTATTGTGAATGCTACAAGGAGAGCAAGAAAGAATCCTTTAGAAGTCCTTGAGTTGTAGAAAATTATAATCTCAGGAAGGATAGAGACCTCGAGGAATCCAAGGGAAATATAAGGGTTTAAAGTTGTCTCACAAAAATCAAACTCAGGAAGAAAGACACTAAGCTATTTGGCCAGGAGTCATCAAG
>SNQJ01S0004061.1:257414-300687 GCA_010110895.2 Picea sitchensis | reverse complement strand
GGGGGGGGAGAGAGAATCATTGAAGTTCCTTGGACTGTTAGATCCAGTGGATCAATGACAAAGATAATGTTGATAACCTTCTCAACACTCACCCAGACGGGAGGAATAGTATATGTTGGCTCTGAACCAATGAGAGTCGTTAATCTCAAGGTTTTTGGGTTTCAGTGATCGGGAGAACAGGGGTGAAGACTCTCCGAAATTCACGAAGGGAGATCATCGATTTAATTCGGACCATTGGTCAGCAAAGGACCTGAGCCATATATCTGGCTTAGCGAATTTTGAGAGTCGGGAGTTGGAGTATTAAGGTTTTTTTACACAAGAGTCCCGACATCGCGAAACACGAAGTCGCGACGCGATCGTGACTGTCGATCGAGAGGAAGATATAGGACCGTCAGATCTGGTCTTGGGGAGAGGCCTCACATCATGTGTCGAGGTTTCAAGGATGTAGAGTATTGGGTCTGTATCACACCAATACCCTCGAAATCAGGATTCGTGAAATACCTTTTCGGGAAAAGATGATTGGTCACGTCGATTGGCTGCGTGGTGTGGAGGTTCACACCTTGTGCTTGTTTGTGCATGGGCCAACCCTAGAAGGAATCATGGTCATATGTGTTGAATATTTCAGTTGGGGATCAAGGAACCAATTAGGTTCAAAGGGAGATTTAAAATGATCCTTAGACCGAGAGGTCATGCAGAGCCTATCGAGGTAGGGGTGCTGCGTCATTTTATTAACACTAACGTTCTATATCTTTATCCAAATGTATTGATTGAGAGGGTATATATTATGAAGCCAAATGTGTGGAGAGATATTTTTTTTTATGTAACAAGCTATGCCTCCAATCCCTCTCTGATAGGATTTCTCATTCCATGTTGATCATAAGACAAATCCTTCTATGTTAGGGACCCTAGACTCTTCATGCTCCCATGTTTCAACTAGAAAAATAATATCAATTTCACTCAGAACCAACTTAACATATGACCTTTACACCATTAAAAGTCACAATAGTTCCAAGGGAGGATCTAGAGTGTACCAAATTCTTTTTTATTATCATCAATTTTTTTTGTTAGTATCTTATATTACCTATTAATTTTTTATATATACATACATGCCACATAACACCGACAAGGTCACCATAGAAGGAAACCCACCCATATTGACCAAAATTCAAGCATATTGTCACCCCAGGAGTCAAAAAATAATGCGGTCTGAGAGTGTGTTACACATTATTTTGGTCACCCTAGTGATGTTTCTACAAGCATGTGTTCAAGCTCTTGGGAGGATATTTTGCATGAGAAAAGTAATTGCTTTCTCCCTCTACAAAACTTGTTTTTAGAAGGATGTCACAGGCTAAGAGTAATACATAGTGCAGAAATTCTTGATTTCCGCAGGCTGTCCTTAACCTGGCTTGCGGAATTTCCGCGGGTTGTTCTATAGACAGGGTACAACAACATTTTAAGACTAAGAAAAGGGACGAAGTTCACGACGATTCTATAAGGGAATCTTCTAGAATTTAAGGTGGCATCTGAATGGTTGGGATCCTACTAGCTTTTCTTATTTGGTGGGATCATCCTAATCTCTTTAACCATCTCTCCTTCTCCTATATAATGATGGATTTCTCATGGAAGAGGTTAAGAAAAAAGCAAGCAAGATCAAGTAAGGAAAAGGCTGAAGATTGCGTGAGGAACTATATTTCAATTGATGATTGAAATCTCCATTGTTCCATCAAGCTATTGTGGGTCATCTTCATGCAAGTTTGAAGCAAGTGTGTGTGTTGGAGAAAAGGGCCACTAAAAGGGAACCTTGCAACATCAAGGCGACTTGGTTGTATCTTCCACTTTTACTTAATATAATATGGTGGCATGTTTATTTCCCATAAAAGCATTCTCATTTTATTACATGACTCCTTGATCACATGTATAGGTCTTCATTTAACATACTATTGTTGCTTTCACTTTGGTTGGTTTGTGTTCCATTGCAGGATCAATAGCACAAGAGCACCAGAGCGAAGCAGGGACAAAAAAGATATAAGGAAGCGATATTCAAAGGTATTTCATTCATCTCTTCTTTGATAGTAAATTCAATTATTAAACTTAGGGAAAGCGCCATGTCCTGTCTCATTCTGTTCTAGATCTAGGTGGATCTAGGGAGATCAGTTTATGTTCGCATTCACCGATTATCCAATAACAAAATTGGCGACTCCACTGGGGAATACGGCATGTTTGTGGTTTTTTCTGTCTATTTTCCCTTAGCCTACCTCTTTTCATTGTATTTCAGTCTCTGAGTCTGTAAGGGATCCATCCAAACTCTCTGGATCTAAAAGTTCATTTAGACTCTTTGCCTTCTTTCCAATTTTCTTTTGTTTATAGGCATTTCCGCACTGTATTCTATATACAGCCTACGGAAACCTTTGATCGCCACATCCTGACTATTTAGCCCAGTGCGTACTTTCCACACCCTACCCCATAGCTAGCTTGTGAAAACCTTTAATTCCTGCACTGTACCCTACTGCTGGGTTGCGACCTTGTCTGTAAATTTTTTTGGATTGGGCCTTTTTGTCTTTCACTACCGAGTTTTGCTTTGATCATCTGGGAGGAACTTTTGGAGCCTGTATTTGACTATTTTCTGAGTTAAATACTTTCCGTTGATTGGTTTTCATGGATTGAAAACCCTTCTTTGTCATTTTACAAATTTTTTCTTCTTGATTTTTATCAACAAGGATATAATCTCCGATTTTGAAGATCTAAGTGCTTGATCGATAAAAGTCTTTGATTTGATTTAAAGTTTTGGATTGTTTACCTGTTCTGGATTGCTTGTTGATTGGAAAGTCATTTTCATTTTCATTTAGTCAAACATTTTCTCATCATCTTTATTTTTATCTTCATTGAAAGTCTGATTTGGGTATTTGTTGGGTATATCTATTTTCTGTGATTACTTGTCCTTTCTTCATTATACCCTTGTTTTGGTTTTGGAAAGGAAGAATTAAAGTCATCTATTCTTTGTAGTAATCATTCATAAGAAAATTTTGTGCATTCAATTTTTTTGTTTACAAGAGAACAAATTGGAAAATTTCATTGCTTATGATTGTTTGAAATTATGTTCATTCAAGAAAAAGGAATTATATTTCGTAGCTTTTGTATTTCCAGAAAAATACCTTCTCCCTACTGTAGATAGATCTCATTGAATGAAAGATTGCATCATTCATATCTATTTGCATATTATTGGGTCAAGGTCTCATACAACATCAGTTTCATCTCCATTCTCCCTCTTGAGTAAACAACAACCTCTAAAACCCTACGTAATTATAAAATTTATATAGTAACTTTTATTTTCTAGGGATCTTTCCACCAACATTAGCTAGGCTAGCGCTTTGGAATAGGTTGTGAGGCACACTCTCCAAATCATAAAACACACTGTAGAATCTTGTGATAGGGAGTGTTCAAGTCCATTGACAACATTTTGTCCTAGGAATCCCTTCTCACACAAGGGTCAAACTTGAGGTCGCATTAAGGATGGAAGAGTTACTCACCCTGCTTTGTTGGTCTTAGTGTAGAGATTGCGTGTAGTACGGGGGTCGCTTGAAGGTATACCCACAATTATGAGTGGAATCCTTTCAAGTTGATTTCAGGCTAGATACCATGCCCTTGCGTGTGGATCGGATTGTCGATTGTTTCCCCAGGCATCACTATTGTTCTTGGTAACCTTAGTAGCCTATCTCTTTAGGGTCTTACACGAGGTGACTATGGAGGGGAAAGTATTCATGGTACCTGGAATCGACGTTGGCCAGACTCACTCAGGCTCCTTGGAGGTTATAACCACATTATGTGTGGGAGCTTACACCAGGGTGTAAGTTCGTTAAGCAGGTCGTAAATGTAACTTTTCCACCCGCTCTATCCTAGCCCCTTATTGTATTGATTTCACGACGTTGGATTTCATCACCAACTAGTGACTTCGAAATAAGAAGGTTTGTTTGCCTGGTTTGATTTATAGATTTTAATAGCGAGTGTTGTTTGTTTACGTATTTGGCCATAGATTTTTTTCGTAAAATACTTGGTTCAGCCAACACAAACTCTCCACATCGTTCACGCAGGATGAAAAGTCTATCCCTAGAAGATATGTAGGGTTATCAACCTTTTCCTAATAATCCACTTGAGGGCTCTCCTCAACAGAGCGAGGTCTAGGACACCGTAACCTCACAAGAGGAATATTCTTCCTCTTTAGAAAGTTTCTGAATAATTTCTAATTCTCTATAGGCTTTCCACATACCTCCTAGATACGAGAGATGTATTCTCTGACTGAATTCATCAGGAGAACTTGTTGTTGACACTTCTGGAATATCGACCAGACCCCATACAGGCCTTGGACCCGAGAATCACCTTTGGAATACTGACATATTTAGAAGCCCGCCTCGCATGGTGCAGGACCTTTATGGCTTAGGGGTAGGTGTTGATATACCTGTCATCTCCCAACTGCCCGAAACATCTGTTACCTACACGATACCTTTAGACCATTTTACTGGTACAACCAACAACATCACTATCATTCCATACACACAGTCAGATGGTCCTAGCTCGACATTTTCTCTCCAGATAGCCCATGCTACTATGGTCCCACACGCTATGACTATTCCTTCTGGAAATGTGGTGGTTAACCAAGCCCCCATTGGTACACCACTTTTGTCTAGACCTATCTCGTCGCTTCCTCCTAGGTACCAAGCTTTGAATCCTTCCACTGTCATCCCTACCCAGGTTCCATCCGGAGTTTCTGGAAATTTTGTTCCACCTAGGTATAATGTTGCTATTGGTTTTTTCCCTACACCTTCCCAAGTCCTCTCTGGAGGGTCGTATCCACCTTTTCCCGGAGGATCTAGCCCTAGTGGCTCCAATCCAATTGGGAGCTCCCATCACTTGTTCACTTCTGGTTACCAGATTCCCATTGGAGGGAAATCTCATGTTGGGGGTTATCCTCCACTTGGAGGACAAACTCAAGTTGGACTCTATAACCCCTTGCATGGACATAACACATCCAGATCACTATCCCACCTTTGGAACCTCCTTTCCCAAGGAAATACACAATCATCTGGGGGGCAACAGCCTCAAGTCAACTCTTTTTTTTCCCCTCACTCGGGTCAGTTGTATCCGTGTTATTTGAATCCCACTTGGGGTCCACATGTTCAATATAGTGTCCATTTTCAAGGGAACATTTCCAACCAACCACTAGTACATATTGTAAAAATTCCGACATTCTATTTGTGGCGTTATGGACAAAATTGGCCATACTATTGAAAAATAGAGGAATTTTTATTTTTTCTATATTGCCCGATAACATCGCTATTGCCATGTTGACGTCTCTCTTTCCACGTTTTCGTCTCTCTTGCCACATATTGTAAAAATTTCGACGTTCTATTTGCGGCGTTATGGACAAAATTGGCCATACTGTCGAAAAATAGAGGAAATTTAAAAAAAAAATTCCATATTGCCCAATAACGTTGCTATTGCCATGTTGACATCTCTCTTGCCACGTTGTCATCTCTCTTGCCACGTTGTCATATATCGTTCCATGTTTTCCACATAGTTGTCTCTCTTTCCACGTTTGTGGCATAGTCATCTCTCTTGCCACGTTTGTGAAGATAGTGCTCACAGTTGCGATGTTGTGGAAACTAGGTTTCCCTCCTCCAATGGTCACCTAGTATTTTTACCAAGTCAAGTTTGATTTGGTCAATGATTGTCAGAATTTTGACGTTATAAAATCTATAAATATGTTGCATTTTACGGATGTTGCGAATTTTTTTATATAATAACAACACTTCAAAAAGGGTTTGCAGGTCTTCTCAACTAGAGTACAATTATTAAAGGAAATTGTACTAGGGCTCTTCTTGTTTCTTTTTAATTTTCTGATCAATCGAATTTTAAAGGAAAAAAATATTAAAAGATATTGTACTAGGGATAGAGTACATGATGGGCAACGATGACCTGTGAATGGGGTTAAAGTTGAAGTGTTTTAAAAATGTTTTTGTATGACATCATACATCCTTGAGTCTTGAAACCCTCCCATATCGTCAAGGCATGTGTCTAGTCTAACCATGTCAAATTTTGATGCATATAGGCACATATTAAATAAATTTCAATGTTGGCCCCATTCACTGCTCACTATGTGGGGTCGGTGCATGACATTTTTGGTGGTTGAATTGGAAGTTCCATGACATTTCAAGAGAATTCCAACAAAGATTCTACAGATGGAAACAATGACATTTGACAATGAGACGCCCATTATGAACGTTTTTGCAAACATAGACGATCTCAAATATGATGTGGTCAGTACATCATACATCCTTGAGTCTTGAAACCCTCCCATACCATCAAGGCATGTGTCTAGTCTAACCATGCCAAATTTCGATGCATACAGGCACATATTGAAGAAATTTCAATGTTGGCCCCATTCACTAGTACTCATTATGAGGGGTCGGTGCATAACATTTGTGGTGGTTGAATTGGATGTTCCATGACATTTCAAGAGAGTTCCAACAAAGATTCTATCGATGGAAACAATGACATTTGACAAATATGAGACGCCCCATTATGAACGTTGTTCCAAACATGGGCGATCTCAAAGATTATGTGGTCGAGACATCAAACATCCTTGATTCTTGAAACCCTCCCATATCGTCAAGGCATGTGTCTAGTCTAACCATGTCAAATTTTGATGCATACAGGAACATATTGAAGAAATTTCAACATTGGCCCCATTCACTAGTGCTCACTATGCGGTGTCGGTGCATGACATTTGTGGTGGTTGAATTGGAAGTTCCATGACATTTCAAGAGAGTTCCAACAAAGATTCTACGGATGGAAACAACGACATTTGAAAAATATGAGATGCCCCATTATGAACATTGTTGCAAACATGGATGATCTTAAAAATTATGTGGTTGGGACATTGGACATATTCCTTGAGTCTCAAAACCCTAGTCCCATACCATCAAGGAATGTGTCTAGTCTAACCATGTTGAATTTCAACGCATACATGCACAGTTTGAAGAAATTTCAACATTGGCCCCATTCACTGCTCACTATGCGGGGTCGATGGAAGAAATTTCACTATGCTCATTCACCTTCAAGGAAGGCCCCATTCACCATGCTCACTATGAGACATCCATTATATTGAACGTTGATGCAAACATGGATGATCTCAAATATTATGCGGGGGCATCAAACATCCTTAAGTATCGAAACCCTCCCATACCTTCAAGGAAACTATCTAGTTTAACCATGTCAAATTTCGATGCATACGGGCACAAATTGAAAACATTTCAACATTGGACCCATTCACTGCTCATTGTGCAGGGTCGGTGGAATAAATTTTTGATGGGTGTATTTGAAGTTCCATGACAAATTTCAAGATAGTTCCGACAACGATTCTATAGAAGGGAATGACGAATGATGACAATGAGAGGTGCAGCATGATGAAAGTTGATGCAAATGTGGAGGATCTCAAAGATTATGTGGGGACATCATACATCCTTGAGTATTGAAACCATCCCATACTGTCAAGCCATGTGTCTAGTCTAACCATGTCAAATTTTGATGCATACATGCACAATTTGAAGAAATTTCAATGTTGTACCCATTCACTGCTCATTATGCGGGGTCGATGCAAGATGACATTTGTGGTGGATGAATGACAACAGTAATAATAGAGATGAAAATCCTCATATATGGTGGCAATTTAGGCACATATAAAGGAAATTGGGACTTGTGTGATGGCCCAAATCCCAATGCATGACTTTTTTTAAGCATATAAAGTAAATTTTATTGCTCAATTCCATGGATTTTAGCCTTCGACCATGGAATAGGCCTAACAACCA
The DNA here is from genome assembly GCA_010110895.2 of Picea sitchensis. Lineage (NCBI taxonomy): Eukaryota > Viridiplantae > Streptophyta > Pinopsida > Pinales > Pinaceae > Picea > Picea sitchensis. The sequence goes on along the minus strand of SNQJ01S0004061.1, from coordinate 292,825 downwards.
TCCATGGTGTACCAATCCTTGAAATTATAACCATATGTCACTCATGGGTTAAATATTATAAGGCCCTAGATATGGAACATTAACCCGATAAGTTAATGTATTTGTTTCAAGTTATAGAAATTTACATCACATTATGGCAAAGTATATCAAAACAGTTTATCATACTCTAGATTTAGTTTAGTTAGTTTTGGAAATGAGAGTACATTTTAGTCATTTATTGAGTTAGTTTTGGCAATGGGGGTACTTTTTCTAATTTTACTCATTTTACCCATCGGTGCACTACCTCTACCAGTCAATGACGTAGTGGAAAATATAGGAACCCCACTAATTCCCCCTCGGGACAACCAAATATACTCAGTTTTATTCATTCAACCTCAGATGGTAGGAGAGATGGGTCCATTAATCCATGAAATATCTACTTCCTTTTTCCCATATATCTTCTCCTATGGTACATCTCATCATCAGAGAAGATATTTGAATTTGGGGTCAAGGATTTTTCATGCCTTAGAGTAGATATCACTCTCTACTACTCTACCTTTGATGCTACAACTCTTCCCACAAGTACAACTACAACTCTAACCACAGGCCTATGGGTAGATTTTCATCTACAAATCATGTGAATAAATGTTGATGTTGAAGGGGCTCAAGCACATGTTGAAAATATTAATGTTGAAGCTTGGGATAAGGCTGGGGTACATGCAAAAAATGCATCTATGGAACTTGATGCTCAAGCATGTGTGGTGTCCACAAATGTTTACATGGAATATTTTTCCCAAGGGCCATTACAAAGGGTGGATTGAGTGTCAATGTTGAGATGGGAGCACCCAATGAGGGGATTATTGATATTTTTCCATATGGATACCAAATAACATGCTCCATAATTGGGAATTATTCAATGTTGAGTGATGTCCAATACATCGGGTGGCTCAATGGAGAGATTGAGCCAATGTTTGAGATAATGGTCTATTTCTATTGATAATATTACTCATGGTCAAATTTGTTTTAATCAATTTTTTTTTTATGTTGGGTTGAATTCATTGTCTAATGAACACTAGCGTAAAACATAGAGGAAGTTCATTGAGAGGAATAAATATGACCGGACCCAATTTATCATTGATAATATCTTGATCCATGTACAAGTGTGTGAGAAATTGTGCATTCTTGCAGATATTCCAAGGAAATGTGAGATGGTTAAACCACAACATGTATTATGAACTTTTTCATTACAAATATTGTAGAGTTTGTTGGAGGATTGGAGGTTGATTATTGGTGTCACTACTACATATTGAAAAAATTGTGACGACTACTTGGGATGAAAGTACTCTTTCGTCGCAAACTTCAAGAGAAAAAGTTCAATTGTTCAATTTTGTTCTAAATACACCCCGTATTCGTCGCTCTCATGAAGGAAGCAAAATTATGTCTGTGTTTTTGTCGCAAGAGCGAGGCTCACTATTGACCGTTACACTTTTGTCTGTGTTTTCATCGCAAGAGAGACACTCACTATAATCGTTCTCGTCTTCAATAAAGTGACCTAAATATAACAAATAAACATCTCTCCATTTGATAGGTAATCCTAATTAAACAAATAAACATCTCTCCATAAATTAACAATGGTAATCCTAGTCAATAAATTTTAGAGACTTCATTTTCAGAATATAACTATAGTGTGAAGAGCTTAAGTCTAAATTATTCCCTATTATCATTATATCAGTGGGAACAGGGGCCAAAACATAGGTGGCCTGAGCATGGATAGAGTCAGAATTTTGGTACTTACCTGACTCGTCTGGATGTCTGGATCTCCTCTCGGCATTTGGTCAACCCTTCTTGCCTTGTATTCCTGCGATTTCAAATCCACAACATTTCAGTTCAGAAAAAATAATTATGAATGCATTTCCAGTTCAAAATATTAGTGGAGGATAATAATGATAGTAATAATATATATATGAAATTGTTGATAGTAAGAATAAAAACATGGCCAAATAAAAATTCATGAAACCTGACAGCACAATTCAAATTTGGAATCTCCTCCTTTTTTATGCTCGATGCATTTCCTGTGAGCATAGTGTGTAGCCAAAAAAACACATGTTTTGTATGAACATGTTTATGATCAAATATGACACAATACTCAACACCCATAAACCTGTCATTCATCAAAGATGACAAAATATAAACCACTTTTATCTATCCCGTAAACCCTGTACCTTCAAGGTGCCAAAACAAGCACATGGACTCTCCATATTTCCTTTATTAATGAAAGGCAGAGATATGTAAAAAATGAGATGAAATTTGGTGAATAAAAATATTTATCAAAAAGTTTTTGCAAATACACAAATTCATTCTTTTGGTAAATCAACTAAATTTTTATTGATATGCAGCTTATATGACAATACATTGATCAATTTTTTTTAACCCATAATGCTTTCAATCTGCCTTCTAGGTCACACTAACCATTGTCATTGACCATCTCATACAAAAGGATGTCAATATCAATAAGATAAATGGAATCCATGTTCAAATTTCAGGGAACACCATGGGCTACATGCCTCCACACCCACATTTGAATCTTTCAGGAACTTCGACTTACATGCAAACTGCTTACGGTCCTAGTAGTATACCGACGAGACTTCCTCCCCAAAGTCACCAGTACCCTCAAGTGAATCGTCAGTTTCCCTTTTTAATCCACTTTGTATTTACCCGACTTGTCTAGAATCTTGAATGATCCTATCTTACATTCCCCCCATTGGCCCGTTATACAATCCAAGCTACCGTCTGACACTCCCAAATTTGACGGTAAATTGGGAGAAGACCCAAACAACCATGCTATGAACTCATCCAACCTTTGGTTCTCATCCAACTCTTTGATGGATGACTCCATTCGGTTATGACTCTTCCAACGAACTCTCATGGGTTCGGTTGCAAATTGGTACATAGAATTACCACAAGGTTTCTTTAACGACTTCAACACCCTCACCATGGAATTTCTCACACATTACCAATTGCCCATCCGCTACGAGACAAGAACCTATATTTTGAGTTCCTTTAAGAAATCTTCGGCCACTCATATTTCTGATCACATCCATGAGTGGAGACAAAGACAACGTTTGATCAAACTCGACCTTCCTAATCAATTATTGGCTGAATGGTTCACCAAATCATTCGTCAATAAAATCTCCAATGATATTGCCATGGGTGGAGTTTTCACTGAAGAGAAGGAAATTAGTCGCGCTCAGTACCTAGATCTCGTTTATTTTCAAATGGGAACTCTTTACGAATTACTCCCTGATGCTCCTCGCCCTTCTACCACCACTACCTCAACAACCCCAACAACTTCTCATGTTGTTGATGGTGTGATTGGCACTTTCCATGCTGACGCTAAATCCACGTCGACCACTCACACCAATCCCAAATATCCTGCTTCTAATGTTCAAAGTGCTCTGACTCCTACTCCTTCCACCGACAAAACTTCTGAGGTTAACTCCGTTCAATACACCCCTTCTGGAAAAAAAAAATCTAAAAAAGGAAAGGGTAAGAATAAGAATAAGGAGGATAGAAATAATAATCCACAATCCGATAAACCCAAGACGCAGTCTGATGATGATAAGGATAAGCGTAAACCTTGATATCCTTGCCTTATCTATGGTGATGATCACTACATGAAAGACTATCCAAGACGTGCTGAGGTCACTAAGTTCCTTCAAGGGACCGAAAATCCTCTCACACCTGTCGTTTTTTCACAACCTTTCCCTTCTCAACAACATTGCCAATTGGTCATTCATGACCAACCCTCTCCTTCCACCACTTCATATGTCCTTATGTGTACTGGTAATTCTACCAAGAATGACATTGCCATCTGTTAGCACCAGAATTTTCCCCTGGATTGCGACAGAGGTAAGCCTGATACCAATCAGTTTGTATGTCACGAAAAACAAATTTAAAGGAAGTATAATGGACGCAAACTCAGGATGGTATCGTTCTAACTCAGAAAAAATTGGGGTGGAATGCATAAGCAGATGAGGTTTTGACCTAACTTCAATCAGTAGTTGTAGTAAAAGGTGAGTAGGGGGGAAGAACTTGAGGAGAAAATGTAAAGGTCTGCTATGAACGTTAGGTCTTCCAGTAGCCTAAGGAGGAAAAGCTTAGAAAACAAAATCCTCTTGGATTCGGAGCTTCAAGAAACTGAAAACAATGTGACAGCACTGCAAACAAACATCCATTACAACACAGTCACAACAATCCATGTGAATCCTTCAATCATGAACATTCAATATCAGATGCATAATAATATGGAACATGAAAGTTGATTGTCATTAAACAAGAAATCTCAGGCTACAAAGCATGACCACAGAACCAGAGTGTCATTAAAACTTTACAATACGGGATATTTTCTCTACCATCGACCAACCCTTTACAAAATAACAGAACTCCATACATACACTCAAAATTTTCGTAAACAACAACAGAGGTGTTCTTGGGCTTCCATGGTGCGTCGTCTTCTCAATCAGACTGTGCAGATATTTCTTTGTTAGACGCAAACTCAGATCAGTATGGGCTTGCAGGAAAAACCATGTGCGAGGGTACCACGGGATGAAAACTCTATTTTCCATGGTCGGATCCTCCATGCTTTCCATTTATGGGGTGAGGCAAGGTTTCAACCACCTCCCCCTGCTTTCATTAACTACCTGCATCGGGATCGGGATGGATCCTGACACCCATGAATGCTCTAGGAGACATTTACAACTCCTCTAAGTCAAGCCCAGCACTTCGAAACCAGACAGATCTAATGATGAGACCAAAACAGGTGCTTTCGGCCCTTGGCGTAGCTCCTACCCATTGCTCCACGCAACCTTGGGTCATGACCTTGTGCTTATCCATATCAAATTTTGGTATTTAGCCCATCGGGAGTTTTCACTCCCCTTGATTTCAAATATATTGATGCTCGATCCCGCAAAATGACCCATCTAGATCGACGGTCAGATCTACTATGCATCTAACAAATGAGGCTCCTCACGATGGGCGCTTTCCCCCTGGACCCACTTTGATATGACCTCGGGCTTTGACCATGGGCCCAACTATTTGAGCGCTTCGCAATTTCGCGTTTTGGGATCTCACATTGTGTTCCATGCTGAAATCTCTGAGTCGTGAAATCGTGATCGCTCAGATCGAGTGACATGTGTCCCTTTGCATCGGGCGGCCCTGATTAATATCGAAATTTTGAGACTCAGGGCTTCGTGCCTTGCTCCATGCTGAAACCTCTGAAACGTGAAATCGTGATTCAGATTATCTTTTGCCATGTGATCCCCTAGTTGGATGGCCCATATTATTTCACGATTTTGCATTTCATGAGTCCTCATGACTCTGCCCTTTGACCTTTCTGACTCACGAAATCGTGACTATGTTGATCGTGCACCACATGTCATTTTGAAATGAATGACCCAAATTGGCCTTACGATTTTAGAACTCGGACGCTATACTTTATGTAACTTTATGATCTTGATCATTCAACGGTCATCAATCTGATTTGCCTGATGGATTTCCACCGTTGATTTCTCCTCATGAGATCTATGACCCAGATTTAATCTATGCGCGCCTTTGCACAATCGTGCTCTGCCTTTGGATGAACAACATTTGTTGTTTTTAAAGCCCAACTCTTTCGCACTTGGTAACCCAATGGCCAACTTCAAAGGAAACATCCCCCTGTAGAAATATGTGATAACACCATCACCACTTGAGCAAAAGATTACACTCCTTCAAAGGAGAAAGTTGATGATTTACCACCATCGTTGGTTAAACCGCCTCCTTCAACTTCACCTCCCAACGGTCCTCTTCATCTTGAATGACCAGGTCTCGATACAGTTCTCCGCCCTCCTCCAAGGGAATTGTTTAGAAGTTTTCCTTCAATCCTCATGCACGTGTGGCTCAAAACTACAGTATTGTAGAAGATCTTGTGCAAGAACCCTCTATGATGTCAGCTCTTGAAGTCCTTAAAAGTTTTCCCACTCAACGGAAGGCACTGTTAAAGGCCATCAGTGGAATTGATCCCACAGATACGAATTTGATAATCTTTAACTTGGAAGATCACATTCCAAGGCTACCTCCTCAGTTAGTGTTTCAGATTCAAGTTGTTGTCGAGAACAAAAACATCTATAGAACCATTATTGACGAGGGTGCCTCGACATGCATCATGTCTATTTCTTATTGGAAATCCATTGGCGCTCCCCCCCTCACCGAATCACATAATACACTTAAGGCTTTCAATGGTTATGGTTTTAAACCCTATGGTGTTCTTCCCTCGTTGTCTATTACGTTGGAAGGGCAAATTGGTCAATGCCGAGGTCGAGGCCTTTGATGCGCCTCTTGACTATAACCTCTTACTTGGTGGTATCTGGATTTATTCCATGCATGTTTTCGTGTCAACCCTTTTCCATGTGTTACATTTCCCACATCAGGGAAAATTCATTATGGTTGACCAACTGGACTTTTTCAACTCCGATTCACGTACAAGCAACGTGCCATTTATCTCGAAGAAACCTCCTAAATACGTGAATGTCAACGTGGGTCTCCTGAAAGATTCCACTTTAATGGGTACCTTCCTAGTACCACCACCCAATGTTCCACCTCCGTCCACAAAACCCCCGCGTCTCATGACCCATGGATAGTACCCGACCCCGGTGATTATCTTCACTATGGCGAACAAATGCCTTTAAGTCTGGTTGAATCCGCTAATCAAGCCATTCAATCGACAACCCCTTCTACTCCCCCTCTTAGTGATTCATCTCTTGATCTGTTTCATGTGATATTTCCTATGGATGAGATGATCATGTCAGTTATGTCCATGGAAGACACCCCATGGGACAATGGACATCATTGTTCCATTCTCTTCCTAGAGCAGCACACCATCAAGAGTTACCAACGGATTGGACTCCATCAACCGTTGTTGTCATTTCCTCTGTTCCCGAGTCAACACACGATGTGATTTATGAAGGGAACCTGAGTAACATTTCACCCATCGTTCCTCTTGACATATCCATTAAACTTGGAGTCGTTGAAAATGTTCACAACGGAGCCGCATGTTCTGATGATGAAGTCGTCACTTATAAAGCTATTTTTCAAGAATTTCATGACGTTTTCGCTTGGAGCTACGAAGAAATGCAAGGTATTGATCCAGATATCGTTTTGCATGAAATTAAGGCCTACCTAGACGCTAAACCCGTTTGGTAGATACTTTACCCGATCCACCCTCATAAATCTGTCGCTATCAAGCTCGACGTTGAAAAACTTCTTAAGGTCAGCTTTATCTATCCTGTGGCTTTAACCGATCGGGTCTCTAATCTAGTTCTGGTAAATAAAAAACAAGGCACAATCCATGTATGTGTCGATTATAGGGATATCAATAAAGCTTGTCATAAGGACAATTACCCAGCTCCCTTCATCGACCAGATCATCGACGATTGCACCGAGAGTGAAATCTTCTCCTTAATGGACGATTTCTCCAGCTATAATCAGATTAATATTTTACCCGCGAATCAACACAAGACTGCTTTCATTTGTCCTTGGGGTACCTTTGCCTACCAGAAAATGCCTTTCGGTTTAAAGAATGCTGGTGTGAAATTTCAACGCGACATGTCTTATGATTTTCATGGTATCAAGCACATTGTACAACTGTATCTCGATGATCTACCGACACATTCCATGCGTCGACAAGATCACTCGACCCATCTCCGAGCCATTTTCATTCGCTGTCGTTACTATCGTATACGTTTGAACCCACACAAATGTGTTTTTTGTGTGGAGTCCGCCCAACTTCTGGGTTTTATTGTGTCACTTCATGGAATTATGTTGGACCCTTTGAAGGTTGAGGCTATCCTTAATCTACCTCATCCTTCCACATTACGCCAACTTCAAATTTTGCAAGGGAAGGAATTTTTTTTGCGTCGATTCATCCCCAATTACGCTGAGTTAACGCTATGATTTACTCGACCATTGAAGAAGGGTTACAAGTTCATATGGAATGATACTGCCAACAAAACCTTCAAAGCTTTGAAACTTTCCCTAACCTGTACACCACTGCTTTTCCCACCCGATTATAGTCGAGACTATTTCCTCTACCTCACCGATGCAGACTCTACCATTGCCATGGTTTTAGTCCAAGAAGATGATTCGCATGATTCGCATGTAATTTATTATTTGAGTCGGAGTCTCACAACTATCGAATCCAAATACCTACATGTGGAAAAACTGGCCTTGGCAACGGTTCAAGTTGTCCAACATTTCCGTCACTATATCTTATTATGTAGGACCATTGTTATTTCCGATTGCAACCCTATGCAACATATCCTTATGCGCCAATTACTAGGGGGAAAGTACTCCAAATGGATAGTGATTCTTCAGGAGTTTGACTTAGAGTTTGAATGCGCTAAGTCTAAGAAATCATTGGTTTTCGCCGAACTGATATGTGACCTTCCCTCCACTGAGACATAAAACGTGGAAGAGGATTCCTTGCCTGATGAATCCATTTTTCTGATCAGTTCTAATGACGCTTGGTACGGAGATATTATCATCTATCTCCATAATAAAAAAAAATTGCCCAACCTTTATAGCATATACCGTCGTCGTATACGGTATCAATCCCGTCAATACATAATTCTCGGTGACACTCTTTATCGCCATGGTGTTGAATCTATTTTCCAATGTTGTCTCACCTATGATGAGGCTGAGAAAGATTTGAATGACTGCCACTCTAGAGCATGTGGTGGTCATATGTATGGGTATGCCACTTCCCAAAAGATCTTATGAGAAGGGTACTTATGGCCTTCTTTGTTTAGAGACTGTATTACTGTTGTCCAGAAGTGTCATGCTTGCAAACGTATAATAACAAGATAAGATCTCATCCCGCTCCTTTACACCCTGTAGTTTCCATTGGTCCTTTTGAAAAATGGGGCATTGACTTCATGACATGTAACCCTCACTCGACCGGGGGGAATGGATACATCATCGTAGCCATGGATTATTTCACTAAATGGGTTGAGGCGATGCCTACATTCGATAATACCGGAAAAACTGCAGCCCTGTTCATATTCAATCATATCATCACTCGATTTGGAATCCCGCAAGTTATCGTCATTGATCACAACAACCATTTTCGAAATTTCATGATGTCTGAGCCTACTGAAAAGTTGGGTCTTCAGCATGAAAACTCAAACCCCTACTATCCATAGGCCAATGGCCAGGTTGAAGTGATAAACAAAGTTCTTATCATTATGCTTCGACAAATAATAGGAAGTCATAAGACAAGTTGGCACACAATGTTGTTTTCAGCATTATGGGCCTATCGAACATTCGTGGAGTCTGCCATGGGATTTGTGCCCTTCCAATTAGTGTATGGTATTGAATTTGTCTTGTCAATTGAATGTGAGATACCATATTTGAAGCTAGTTGTTAAACTTTCTTCCCAACACCTCTGTCGAAGAGGAACGTCTATTGTACCTGATGCAATTAGATGAAACCCATCGTGATGCCACCCTGGTTATTGAAGCTCAGAAAAAGCGTGTCAAAGCCCAATACGACAAGGATTTCAAGCCACATGTTTTCTCTAAAGGTGTTCTAGTTCTCCTCTATGAACAAGATCATGATTTACTATGGGCCAAAAAATTCGAAGCTATGTGGTGAGGCCCTTATATCGTCAAACGAGTTTTGGAGAAGGGAGCTTATGAGTTAGTGTATTATGATGGAATTCCTTTGAGTGAACCCAGAAATGGGATTTACTTGAAGAAGTACTATGCTTAGGTTATCTTTGCATGAGTGCTTGTATTTTACTATATCATACTCTTGTGTGCTACTTTTGTGTGCTTTTTCGTTGTTTGGTTTCGACCCCCAACTGCTTACCTTGCGTTGTGCTTGGTTTCCATATGTCGGTGTCTTCGCTACCCTACGTTGGCTTTGTCGATGGCGCTAGTCGTAGTACTCAGAACTTAACATATGTTGCTTGGGCAATCTATGCACCTACGAACGAATTAATCAGTCTACATGGTGTCTACCTCGGCCGTGCAACTAATAATATCGTGAAATATAATGCAGTCATCAAATTCTTGACTGACATTTTTTCACTTGGAATCAGTCACCCTGTCATGCAACTCAATTCGCAGCTAGTAGTACTACAGTTAAGTAATGTCTATGCTATTCGGAGTCCTACTTTGTTGAGGGTATATTTATGAATTTTCCTCTTGGAACGTCATTTTGATTATATTGAATATCAACACATTCCTAGATGTCTAAATACATTAACAGATGCATTAGATAATTATGTGTTAGACAAACATTTGAGACATTTATAAATCCAATCACATGTTGTACATAAATCAAAGTAAGTCGGTAGAAGCCTCATGTATATATGTAATGATCACATGTTTTTACAAAAAGTGTTTGTTCGAAGACCAAAAATATCAAAATTTGAAGCACATGGCTTCATATAAAAAATAACATCAAGGATGCTACTCACGATAACACACAACTTCTGGTGCCACCCTACGGAGAATTCGACTAATAGAACAAAATATGCCTACAGTATGGCGTTGATATCATCTTGGGATCTCGTCGATGGAGATATCTGGGACATCCATTGTCAAACCCTCCAGGTTCTGCTCGATTTCTTCATAGTCACTAGCATCCCATTCAGTTGCCTCGGCTGCTTCCCCTCATCTCTAAGTGGGGGATGTAACTGGAGGCCGGTGCGGTCCTACATCTGCATTATCAAAGAGTTTTTTATTAGTCCTCGGATTAAAAACATAAAAAAAAAAATCATATTTCAAAATTCACAAAAACATTATAAAAACAAAAATGTGCTTCTTACCTATGTTCCCCCATTGAGAATCCTCGGGTAGAACCAAGTCCGGGTCGCCTCTGAAATCCAAACTGACATAGGAATAATTGTCTACCATCAGTAGTTGAGGCCTCAACCAATCAAATAATACATCGTTGTATTTGACAATAGGGCTCGCCACATGCCAAGCCATGAGGTCGTACCATCTTTTCATCCTTGGATCTTGTGGGGCCAACAGGCCCCACTCTACCTATAAACGCAAGTGAGGAACGCTCTTGAGGAAGAAGGACACTAAAATAGATCTGTACCCGAATTGCTTCAGGTCACCTCTCTCACACATTGTCAGTTGTTTCTTCATACTGCGAAGAACCCCGTCAGACCAGTTGAATACCCGGGGCTCCTTGCACTCCACTACATACTGGAAGTAGCTCTGGAGGACCATGTGAGGAGATGCACTCCCCTCCATACATACAATAGTGAACATAATAGTCCGTAAGGGTAAATATCTAAAACCCCTAATGGAAACCTTTCCCTTACGTCTCTCAACATTGGGATCACAATAAATGTGGACATACTCACTCATTAGTAAACCGCCCCCTCTGTCGCCTGCCAAAGTCACATGGGATCCATGGCGTGATAACCCCATCAAAAAATAGATATCTTCAATATCTATGACGGGCATGTGGACTCCCACATGAAAACCCTGTTGATCCACATCCCACATTTGGACCAAGTACTCAAGCAACCTGAGTTGGGCCCTCATACCCTGGATTTTGAAGAACTTCAGGAGCCTGCATTGTCGGAGGGCATTAACTATGCCTGGGTCATTCCTGGTGACGATATCATCGTCCTCGTTTTCTCTTTCCCTTCACTCCAACATTTTGACAGTTGAAAACTTGCATAAGAACCATAGGGAGAAGTCAACACCCTTTTTTCACTTCCTTGGAAATTTTTATTGGTTAAATGCATCTAAAGAAATTTTGGTTTTCGCCCACCGCAGTTGAAGCTTTATGCATAGTGCAAGACTTCCGCAGGTGAACCAAAGGACACCTATGGAAACCTATGGTTTCCACAGGGCCCAATATATGCCACCTGGGGCGGCTCCTGTGCGCACCTACCAGCTTAAAAACCGACTCAAAAACTATTTTTTAACCAGTGAAAAAGAAAATTAATCCATGAAAAAGACAAAGGACGAGAAGATTACCTCTTTGGCGAAAGTCATTCGTCGAATAGTTTCCTGTACCTCCCACAATCGATAGAGAAAGTTTGAGGGGAAAAGGGGTTTTTTGGATGAGTTTTGGGTAAAATGACAATGAAATGGTAAAAAAAAAGGATTTTCACCTATATTTATTCACTTCTTACTTTTTTTATTGATATTTTATATTATTTTATTCATTTTTACTTAAAACCTAATGTTCTAATGGTATTGCGAGTGTTATATTTTTTCACAGATGAATGATATAGGAGCCTGGATGATGGAATTCTTATATTTTTCTTAATTTGTTTTTACATTTGTCACATGTACAAATTATTTTTAGGTTTTTTAGGAAAAACCTCAAGCACAGTCTTTGCTCGTTCTCGCACTTGTAAATCAATGAGAACGTAACTGAGTATACTTTTGTCATCTTTTCGTACTCATCATGGTAACACGAAAAGAGAAACTTATGGAGTATCCTTTAAGCTCTTTTCATGCTCCATAAAAACGAAAATATTGTCAAGCGACCTTGTTCTTTTCACGCTTGTAAAAGTATTTGAAGAAAATGTTTGATGGGCGATAGTTTATCACTTTTTAGGTCTCATTAAACTAATATACGAAAAAGGAACTGAGAGAGTTATCTTTAAGTGATTTTCAGACTCTCTAAATATGAAAACCCCCGAGTTTTCTCTTTTTGGACTCATTAAACAAACATCAAAAGATCTATATGGAACTGAACCACTCCTTCTTAGGGTTTGTTAAACATACTTTGAGGGACTCATCCGAAGGATGACCTTACATCAACAAGCATATGTTATCCTCCTCAAGCTTACGTAAAAATAAAGAGGTACTCGCCAGAAATGGTGGGGGAAATTTTGGGAAAGAAATGTTTCTCTGTATTTGTGTTAGTGGTGGTAATAGTCTCTCTTGAACATGGCACCCCCCTTTCGTCATTGAATCTGGGTTGGGAAATCCATTTGTCTCTTGTTTGACCTTCTGCAAGTTCATAGCTTGGGTTGTCTTTGATTCAATGTTGCCAAGACCATTGTCATGTCGTTCATATGTTCAAGAGAAGTCCAAACAAGCCCTCTATCGAGTCATCCATCTGCAGTTATCAAATCCTACCATGTCAGCCTTCCCTGTGTCAGTTTCAAATAATTTTCATACTTTGATCTATCTCAAATCTATTACTTATTTCGTGTCATTGATGGGGGATACATCAAGGCCCTCCTGTGACAATTCTTTTCCTGTCGACTTCAACTCATCATCCAGGAACAAGACTTAGAAATCATTTAGTACCTTAGAGCCTTCATGACTCAATGGCAGGTTTCTTCGCTTTCGACAGTGGATTCACATCAGTGGTCCCTGATCGAGAAATTCCATCGAGTGTTCGACTTCATCTCATTTATTCACATTAGATGGATTGTATTAAGGTACTTTGGGAGTCATTGACATCAATGGTGATTTCCCTCACACTTGTTAATGGTTTTCATCAATGACCGGTAATAAAGTGGTTTCTACCATGTTCGACTTCAACACTTGTAATCACATGGCTAGATTCTTAATTACAGACGACGGGATTGAAGACCCTGGATCTCACCATTTTGTTCCAAGTTGCGATGGAGTATTTATGATTTGTATTGACACATAGATCCACTTTGTATGTCTCATGGCTATGTCCGGTTTTGAGTTTTATAAAGAATAGATCCACAGTGTATTCCTGGTGTGTATGTAGAATATTGATGACATGGATCCACAGTGTATGATTAGTGGCCATGACTGACATTCATGATTTAAATCACTTGTAGTCTGAGCATGGGAATGCCTACCTCGGAAATGGTATAATATTGCGTAGATTCTTGGTTGTTTTCCGGTTCCCAATTGGTGTGCTCCTTGTTCCCGACACACACACACACATTTTACAAAGCATTTCGGTCGTCACGAGTTCCAGCCTCATACTTCAGGGGTTATTCTATTACACATTATTTTGGTCACCCTGGTGATGTTTCTACAAGCATTTGTTCAGGCTATGAAGAGGATCTTTTGCATGAGAAAAGTAATTGGTTTCTCCCTCTACAAAACTTGTTTTTATAAGGACATCGCATGCTAAGAGTAATACACAGTGCAAAAAATCTTGATTTCTGTAGGCTGTCCTTATCCTGGCTTGCAGAATTTCTGCAGGTTGCTCTATAGACTGGGTGCAGCGGCATTTTAAGAATAAGAAAAGGGACGAAGTTCATTAAGATTGTAGAAGGTAATCTTCTAGAATTTGAGGTGGCATCCGAATGGTTGGGATCCTACTGGCTTCTCTTATTTGGTGGGTTCATCCTAATCTGTTTAACCATCTCTCCTTCTCCTATATAATGATGGATTTCTCATGGAAGAGGATAAGAAAAAAACAAGCAAGATCAAGGAATAGGTTGAAGATTGCATGAGGAACTCTATTTCAATTGATGCTTGAGATATCCATTGTTCCTTCAATCTATTGTGGGTCATCTTCATGCAAGTTTGAAGCAAGTGTGTGTGTTGGAGATAAGGGCCACTAAAAGGGAACCTTGCAACATCAAGGTGGCTCAGTTGTATCTTCCACTTTTACTTAATATAATACAGTGGCATGTTTCTTTCCAATAAAATCATTCTCATTTTATTACATGACTCCTTGATCACATGTATAGGTCTTCATTGAACATACTATTGTTGCTTTCACTTTGGTTGGTTTGTGTTCCATTGCAGGATCAATAGCAAAAGAGCACCGTAGAGAAACAGGGACAACAAAGATATAAGGAAGCGATATTCAAAGGTATGTCATTCATCTCTTCTTTGATAGTAAATTCAATGATTAAACTTAGGGAAATCACCATGTACTGTCTCATTTTGTTCTACATCTAGGTGGATCTATGGAGATCAGTTTATGTCTGCATTCACCGATTTATCCAATAACAGAGTGTATATGCTATCTGGAAAATACATCAAAGCTATTTTCCTATCATGAACTGTAGGAAAATGAATAAGACCAAAACTAAGAATGAAACTAGAAACTATGTCGAGAATATTACTAATCAAGACGTTGAACCTGTTCCTATTGAGAAGAACTACCCGGAGCAAGAGGAATAGGGTCACATAGTAGAATGGTGTCCTAAGCGGTCACCCTTGGAACTATTCATTGAAGTGCAATGTCGACTTGCAATTCCACAAGCCAGGAGATACGTTAGTGACATTGCTCCATGTTAGATTTCAAATATGTGATCTCGTTGTGCAACTTGAAGACAAGGTTGATCAAAACTCCATTAGAGAGGTCGTTAGAAGGAGGCATGGGTTCTGAATACTACGCTTCCATGCTGGTGGGAGGTGAATTGACAAGAGAAGGAGTGTCTTGAGAACTCATCAACCCAAGAGGAGAAGTTGTGTGTGCATTAGAAGTTTCTGGTGGTGGCACCTGATTTGCATCCATGTCCATGAAGTTTTTTGTCTCCTCAATGACTAGACATCCCTAGGTTTCCATGGCTTCTGGAATTGACTATGCACTAGGGTCAAGGGGAGGAGAATTCTCATAAGCTTGACCTAGAAAATTGGAAGAGGACTTTGCATCATGTCGTCAAGCACCCATCCTTCCACGAGAGGATATGCTAAGTTGAGAACAAGCACGCTCATGAAGTTTGGTCATGGGAGTGGAAGCGAAAATGGTTGTCTCATGAGGGAGAAGAAACACATAATCAAAATCCGAGCGCAATGTATGAGAAAATAAAGGGTAATCCAAAATCCAAGAATCGTGAATGAATCCAACACCAAGACCAATAAACCAACCCATATTGAGGATGGAGGGTCGTAGCATTAATTTATGCATAATGGAGGTTAAAGGAGAGTAATGAGATTTCATTTCCTTAGTCCCATATCCCACCTGAAATGTAGACCTCACACACTCCATGGGATATGAATTGTACAGTTTAATTGTCATGAAGAGACGAATCCAATCGAGCATGGGGAATAATAGAGGAATGTGCCTCCAACTGGCTCAGTGTCCACTATGAAAAACCGAGGCATCGTCATGGTGACACCCCATCTGAGAATTATTATCATCATTTTGATTTCTAATAAGTATGTAATTTCTTATTAATTAATTCCACTTCATTATATTTTAGATAAACTATCAAATTTTTGTTTAACTATAGCTTAATTAAAATTTTGTGGAGAACAAATTAGGTGTAGAACTAGGAATGTAGTTTTAATTAAAGTTGTTTTAATTAATAAATGTAAAGTAAACATTAGGAAGCACTTTTAATAATAATAAAATATTTCAACAATGATTAAAACTTTAAAATCGAAATTTGATTAAAACTTCTCTAGATGGAAAGTAGGAGTAGGAATGTAGTTATAACCACCAAATTCATCTTTATAGAAATCCTCTTTGCAATTAAATGGGTGGGTAAATCCATTTGCATCCATTTTTTTAGGTCATATCCAAAATCTTCTTTATCTGATTAATGGACAAAATTATTGGCTTACTGCATGTAATTTTGGTCTGGATGGCAGTTGGGATCATGAATGGGCATAGTTTATTAGTAATTTAGATTCTACTGGACTGAGACTTACAGAAGAACCTAACAGTCTATCCTGGGCAAGGAACTTGTTGGCACAGGGGTAGACCTAGGGTTCAACACTTCAACAGTGCACCAAAAAACCCTAACTACTGGTCCTTTCGGCAACACCTACGAAGCAGATGAAGTCTCACCCGAGGTAGAGGCAGGGGTGGTTGCAGGACTCCAATGTCTGAAACCTTAGCTGAGACACAGATCTATGATTACAATACTCTAACAAATCACTTAGCAGTTGTTATTCATTAGTACTTAACCTTTGTCTACAGTGCAGCGCAATATTCAACAAGATTCAACACATTCAAGCACTAATCACACCAACATAGATCAGATCTAGCATCTCATTCACATCATTAGGCGCTAAGCTATCATATTCATCTAAGCATACATCATTGCACTAAGAATTAATCATATGAACCATAAAACAACCAAAATTCACAAAGCAACCATAACACAGGATATACGTGGTTCACCCCCAGCATGGGGCTACGTCCACCAACTCTTCATATTCTTTATTATCTTTTGTCAATCATCTACATGCACAGAGCCATAAGGTCCTACTTCGCATAGGACAAGAGATTTGCGCACACCTCGCCAGATCCTCCTTCCCCGAGCTAGGTTACGGCACAAAGCCTTTACACAATCTCTTATATTCAATTGCACTTAGCCTTGCAAGTATCACACAGTATGCACAAAGCATGTACAAATATCACTTGCACTTAGCACATTGGCCTCCACTTTCCCTTAGCACCTAGCATCACACCCTTTTTTCACCACTACTTACATCGCCTAACTTTCTATTTATACATTACAAAATGGCCTAAACATGGGTAAACCCATCGGACAACATCCCCATACCTGTTACATAAGCCCAAAACCCAAATATCCCTAAAAGGGGGATGAGATCCCATGATCTCCGCTTCGACTTGTGCTCCACCTTCGACAGCCTGTCGAAGTCCCAAAATAGGTCCAACCTGACCAAGCATCTGCAAAACTTGGTCAAGGGCCAACAGGCCCCCAACACTCATTTGTGACTCATCTCGAGTCACTCTGCTATGGGTAGCTCTGCCTCAAAATCCTTGAGCCTAGCTCGAGCTGCTTTGACCTACTGCTTCACCAAGGCCTCCCGCTCGACAAACTCCTAAAAAACTGCCTTGTTCATGGGTCCCTCTAAGCGTTGTTCGACTGAAGTGACTACTTGTTCAAGCTCTACTCCTCGTCCTTCAATCTCTTCGAATAGTTGGCAAGCTACATCTTGGATTGGCTAGAGCCTCTGAGTCACTTCCATGACTTTTCTCTATATGGCATGGACGTGCTGTTGAACAATGCGTTTTTCTTGGGATCGTTTCATTCTCTCAACCACTGACAAGAGCTTCACCAGTTCCTGTACCGTTGTTGCTTGCTTCTTTGCCTCTTGGAGCTGTGACTCCAGTGTCTTCAGTTCAGGTTCCTCAGTAAGTCGCTCATAAGTATGTGCACTTCTACTGCTAAGTTGTTGACATTCTAAATCTAATGCTCTGATCCTCTAAAATGCACTGCAGGCAGTGGCTTCTCTTTGTCTCACACGTTCTATGGAGTGCTTGGTACTGTTTGTAGCTCTAGATCTACTATTCTCTGTTGAATCTGTTGGATAGCTTCAGTAAGTTGTGCTACTTGATGCTCCACTAGGTCTTCCTCCTTTTTCTCTAAGCCTGTCATAGAGCGAAGTGCTCTACTGACTATTTCTTTTACTCCAACCTTCTCCACGAGCAGCTATTATTTCTCTTGCTATATTTGTGCCTTTTCCTCTTCATACTTTGCTTAGAGGGTATCCTTCTCCTACTGCGCAACCCTGTGTTTCCCTATTACTTCCTCTTATGTTTTCTTAGGGCCACTATGGCCTGTTCTGTTTATTCATGTGTGCGACAAAGGTGGGCTTCAGTCGCATCGGCTGGGCTGCGGAGTTGGGTAGGCTCATCTCCCAACTCTATTTCTTCTGATGGAGGGGGTGCAGTGGACATTGTGCGACTAAAGTGAAGGGCCTGTTGTACCCCTCACAGTTATGCTTCAATTCTTTCATACATGGTCTCTTGCTTAGCTTCATTTCTCTGCAAAACATCTTCTGAAGCGTCTGATACAATGGTGATGATGAGGTCGAAGTCATTGAGTGTGAGCATAGTCTGTAGCTTGGTCTTACTAGATTTTGACTTCTTCCGCGATGTGGATTTCATGAGAGAAACCTTTCTTTTGTGATATGAATCTGCATCATCAGGGGGATTCTGTGGCAGTGTTACTTCGCCTTGCTTCTGCTAATCTTCTTTTCCATTGTTCTCTTCTTTATCTACTTCGTCATCACCTCCTCCTCCAGGTGATTTTGAAGTTGTTTCTTCTGATGCACTACTCAGCTATTGGAATTCTTTTGTCTTCTTCCTTCTGCTAGTTCCAGGTGTATCCTTCCCTTCACGAGTGATCATCGGGCTTTCGATTAGTTCAGGATCGGACAGTTCTGCAGGGTCAACAGGGATAAGGATCTCTACAGGCCACTCCTTAGTTATTTCTTCTAGGTCCTCCTCTGTGAGTTTGTAATAACTCTGTAGTACTTCTTTTTGTTCATCTTCACGCATAGTGATGTAGATAAAATGTTTGTCTACATGGAACTTCACAAATGGCCTGAACCTGTGCAGGGTGTTCGACGTTATACGAGGGACAACCTCAATATCCCTCTTTAATTGTAGGTAGTAGGTGTGGAACACCACATTTAATTTTCATTGTTTTCCCATATCTCTTGAATACCATAGCGAAGTGAACTTCGTGGCTAAGGGTTTAGATGGATCTAGTTTAGGGAAGGTCACACCTTCCGACATATCCCAAGCTATGAACACGATGAGGATTAGAAGCCAACTAAAATGGAACTCATAGCCCCGATCCTAAGCTTTGTGACATTCTTGGTCTAATTGGTTCACTAAGTACTTTTCCCAATTCATCTATAGCCCCTCCACGCATTTCCCTGCGAAGTCAACAATAAACCCTGTGACTCGCGTGGGTCTATTCTTCCGGAGTAGCTTACCAGTGATAAACTGGCAAGAAAGGCACACTGCGCCATTCTGGATGGAGGCTACCTTGTAGCCTCTCTTCCCCTTCTCCACATCACCGTATGTATCTTTAATATTCTGTGCCAAGGCGCGGTCTACAGCCTTCCCTGGGTAAAAGTCTTACGATTTTGGTCCCTGCATGCTCAATCCGGTGATCCGATAGATTAGCGTCGGATCGATGGTGATGCGTCTGTCTAGCCATAAATAACTGCCATGGAAGCTCAAAAGAAGGAGCTTAATGCATGTGTTAACCTCTTGGTGCCTTCCAAAATGGGGTATTTTCATCACGTTCAGGATGGTGGACTGCGCGAGGTCCATAGTCCATGGTTGGGGGATTATCCTCGACTTATTCCCCTTCGTCCTCATCTAATACCTGTGAGGAGCGAGCATGTTGAAGTTATTGTGATCCCCTAGGTTAAAGTTGTTGATCTTTAGTGTCATGATCTTATCCGGCTGAGGCTTGCCTGTGTGTATCCCTTTCGGGAGGTACACAGTAACCAAGGTGTAGTCGAAGTCCCTGGGGACACTGTCACAATTCACTGCGTCGGCTAGAGGGGGGATGTAGTCAGGTAGGATGGAAGGGATTAACTTCGTGTTTTCCAAGTCATATCGATGCTTGGTTCTTTTCTCATCTGCGACTTGGGATGGTTCGAATCCGTGAGCAGTCGAAAGGGATGCTTTCAATCCTCGCATCAATGGGGCTTGAACTCCTGTGGACATCACTCTCTCTTCCATTAGATTGATTAAAATTTCCTCTATTGACTTTTCCACAACACAAAGCTCGTCCGACATGAACGCTCGAGATCGGATATCTCAGGTTGATGAACAATTTCTTAATGCAATAGAATGGATGGCAATGTCTCAATAAGCACAACACAATAACAATGAGTTCTCTTGTTGGCTCAAATACAATTCGCGAAAGTGTGCTCGGCGCAACAGTCGACGAGATAAGTAGGCAGTGATGTAACAGATCCTTCCAATGGACAAGAATCCTTCATCAATGCAGTTTTGTCCATTACGACGCGGTCCCAACAGTCCGATGGTGATCTTTCTGATCATAATTGTTGGTCTAACCATTCAGGGATATCAATCTAATAGTTATGATGCCTCCAATTGTCATATCTCTTTATCATGGCATTGCTCTGATATTCTGGTGGAGTTTGAATTCTGGAGACCTTCCTTCTATGAAGTCTTCTCTGGAACTTCTTGTAATTTCTCCAACTTTTCTTTCTTCTTGCTGAGCTTTCTATCCTTCTTCCCTGTGATCTGCGCTACTGGGTTCCTCTTCCCATTCTAATTCTTATCTCCTCTTGGCATAATAACTTCACATTGTTGATGGTATTTCGTAGGGTTCAAGGCCAATACTTCTTCTCTGTCTGGGGTAGGTGCTCTACTCTCTTGTACAGACAGGCATTTCAGGTCTGCTTGTGTTCTTTCAACTTCAACATCCAGATTTCTAGTCCTCAGTAGCTTCGGCTGGTTTTCTTGTTCTTCCAATAAGTGTGTTATTCTCTTATCCATGAAGTCTCTTAGTTCTTTCTTTTTCTGTTCTAGAGCTTCCTCTTCTTGTTTTCTTCGGATATGATCTTTGTCAATCTAGGTTTTTCCTAGTAACATAGCAAATGGGGCGCTATTCTCAATAAATTTAACAACCTCAAATTCTTCTTCTGTCCAAGTGCCATATGCACTCATAGATGTCTAGGTAAGTCTTCCACATAGGGTTATCAACTTTCCTCTAAATAATCCTATTCCTCCCAATGAAGGAATCATAGCAGGCTTTCCTAAAATTTCCCAAGTTCTTTCGTCATAATATTCACATGTGTTTCCTCATCCAGAACACAGTCTATGTCAAAGTCTCATATTCTTGTTTCTATGAACTCTTTCTCTTTGAAAATCTCTGATAAGTCGATATCTTTGTGGTCATTCAAGGTTTCTTTCATTTGTAGTAATACAGTCTCTTATTCTTTCTGGGGTTATGCCATGATCTCAGTTTCTTGGCCTTTCTCAGGGTTTTATTATCTCATATTCATTCTTTCAACCTTAGCAATCATTCTAGGGAAATCTAGAACATCATGGTCCATAGATTTACAACAAAGACAACTAGGTATTCTATCAGGGCAATCCTTAGCAAGATGGCTCGGCCTTCTGCAGCTGCAACAAAGGGTTAATCATCTCTTTCTCTTAAATGATCCCCAACCTTTCTTGTACTGCGCACTAGGATCTTGGTAACTAACCTGCAAAAAATTCTTCCTAGGATCCTACATCCATTTGTTAGTCCAAACATTCTTTCTATGCATAGGAATAACATATCTTCCATTATTTCTATCTGATCTATCCATATCAAATATTCTTTCTTCTAACTGTTCCCTAGTTTTCAGACTAGGACAAAATTTATCAAACATACCTAGATCCATACTTTTGAAACAAAAATTTTCACTTATCTTATCTTTAACAAAGCACAAAGCTTTCAGATCTTACCTCTTTAATAAAAAAAATCCACTGATCTTACCTCTATCAGAGCACAAATCTTTCAGATCTTACCTCTTTTCTTCAGATCTGCCTCCTTTCTTAGCACAGAACTTCATAAGTCAAGTAGAATACTGCGCACTAAAGCAACAGATCTACGCACAAAGCTTTCTTTCTTTTCCTCAGTTCCCAACAATCACATTTTTAGGTCCAGGCAATGGAACCATTTGTTGGCACAGGGGAAGACCCAAGATTCAACGCTTCAACATTGCACCAACAAAACCCTAACTACCATCCCTTTCGGAAACACCTGCGAAGAAGATGAAGTCTCACCCGAGGTAGAGGCAGGGGTGGTTGCAGAACTCCAGTGTCTGTAACCTTAGCTGGGACACAGATCTGTGATTACAATAATCTAACAAAGCACTTAGAAGTTGTCATTAATTAGTACTTAACCTTTGTCTACAATGCAAATAAACCCTAATTACAATGCAACGTAGTATTCAACAAGATTCAACACATTCAATCACTAAGCACATCAACATAGATCAGATCTAGCATCTCATTCACATCATTAGGCATTAAGCTATCATATTCATCTAAGCATAAATCATTGCACTAAGCACTAATAATATGAACCATAAAACAACCATAATGCACAAAGAAACCATAACACAGGATATACGTGGTTCACCCCCAGCCTAGGGCTACGTCCACCAACTCTTCGTCTTCTTTATTATCTTCTATCAATCATCTACAAGCACAGAGTCATAAGGTCCTACTCTGCATAGGACAAGAGATATGCACACACCTCTCCAGATCCTCCTTCCCCGAGCTAGGTTACAACACAAATCCTTTACACAATCTCTTACAGTCACTTGCACTTAGCCTTGCAAGTCTCACACAATATGCACAAAGCATGTACAACTATTACTTGCACTTAGCACATTGGCCTTCACTTGCCCTTAGCACCTAGCATCACACCCTTTTTTCACCACTACTTACATCGCCTATCTTTCTATGTATACATTACAAAAGGGCCTAAACATGGGTAAACCCATGGGACGACATCCCCATACCTGTTACATAAGCCCAAAACGCCAAAAACCCTAAAATGGGGCCGAGATCCCGCGATCTTCGCTTCGACTTGCGCTCTTCCTTTGATAGTCTTTTGAAGTCCCAAAATAGGTCAAACCTGACCAAGGATCTCCAAAACTTAATCAATGGCCAACATAACTATTCTGAAGGTGTTGTTAACGCAAAATTAGCTTATGATGACATCTCTGCTACAAACTTCATGATAGTTGCAAAATTGTGATATCAAAAATTACGGAATTGGAACCTCCCTAAGAAACTCAAATGTTTTTGTTGGTTAGTATTTGAAGGAAAGATTCTTACTTGGGAGAATATTCAGAAAAAAAGGGTTATTGTGGGCCCAGTTTTGTGTTTTCTGTGCCTCAAAGAGGAAGAGACAACTCCTCATTTTTTCATTAATTGTTTGTTTTTTTAGAGAGTATGGGTATTGGTATGTGACAAAATTTTCTTATCTAGTGTTTGGAGAGGTGCCTCTATTGATCGTTGTCTATAGGAATGGGTAAAAGAAAGACACATGATGGTTGAATTACCAATTTTCATTATGTGGGGCATTTGTATTACTAGGAACAATTCTATATTTGAAGGATATAGCCCTGACCCTGAAGATACTAGTTTTAAAGTTCTTACTTTTTTTCAAGAGTATCATAGAGATAAATTTTTAAATGTTGACTCTCCTATAAGATACTCTTTTCCAAACTTGCAGGATAATATACCGATGAGTTTTTTTTATGGAACTTCCTCTTGTGGTGTCAGTGGAGCAGGTTTTATTCTTAATTTGTCTCAACAACGTTCATATCATGCATACTTTGGAGGTAGGTGGCAGAGGAACTAATACCAAGGTAGAACTACTAGCTTTGTGGGGAATACTTTGGTTGGATAGATCAAAATCTATCAATCAATTACAAGTTTTGGGTGACTCAAAGGTCATCATCAATTGGGTTGAAGGAAATTCAAGTTACAAAATTTGGAACTTGAACACTGTAAGAGAAGGATTGGGCTTCTTAAACAACAATTTGGTTTTATATCATTTTCCCATATCTACGGGCATCATAATTCTGAATCTAACTCTTTGTCAAAGAAGGCAATTCATATATCTATAGGAACTCTTTTAATAGAAGATTGGATCAATGGGAGGATATCCTCCATGGAATCATGTCCCTTGTCTTCGTTTTAGATGATCTTTTATGTCATTTTTTCTTTTGTTTGGTTGTGTCGAGCAGATTTGGAAATCTTTGTTTCTATGAATCTTCAAGATTGTTTTAGTATGGTTGTCTTGGAACCATGGGAGAATAGGTAGTGATGTTTTGTTTATTAGTGTATTGGGAAAGGAATGTCGATATCATCCTAGTTGAATATTTGGATTTAGTAGTTGTTGTATCAGCTTGGATAACTTGTCTAACTGAAACAAGAGAAGTTATGTACTAGATATATTAGCGTTGATTAGAAATAATAGCAAGATAATAGTTTTTTTCCTTGTTGAAAAAAGTAAATGGGCAAATAATTTCTTACTATTTAATTTCACTTATATTATATTTTATGCAATATCAAATTTGTATTTCACCGCACTTTAATTAAAAATGTGTTAAGTGCAAAGTTGTTGTAGGAGCGGGATGTAGTTTTAATCAAAGATGTTTTAATTGACAAGTATAAGATAGGGATTATGATGCACTTTAAGGTAGGGGTTAGGATATACTTTTAATGATTTTTTTATTTAAATCAAAATTAAAACTTTGCGTAAGTGCAATTATCAAGATAATATGATTTTTTTCAATTTTAAAATTAATTAAAAAAATAAAATTTAATGTGAACATCGTTGAATGCAAAGTGAGTAAGAATAAGGATATTTTTATTTAAATCAAAATTAAAACTTTGTGTAAGTGCAATTATCAAGATAATATGATTTTTTTTCAGTTTTAAAATTAATTAAAAAATAAAATTTAATTTGAACATCGTTGAATGCAAAGTGAGTAGGAATAAGGATATCGTTTTAATGAAATTTATTTATAAACATTGAAATTTAATTAAAAAATTTCTTAGTGAAAAGTAAACATAAAACTGTAAGTTTCTTTATTTCAATAAAAATTAAAACTTTACCCCCGGATGGGGTGCCACGTGGAAAGGAAGGGGCACATGGAGGTGCACATGGAGAGGCCATTTATGGTGGCTCTCACCTCACACCATATCCATTTATGAAGGCTCTCACCTCCGTCGGCCTCCATCTATCGATGGGGCCTCTCACGCGCGAGCACAGGCCGGCCAACCAGAGCATTAAGCTCTCGGCTGTAATGGTTGCAGCCATAGTTTAAGCCATTATCCGCCTCACCGGAACTCTTAGACTGCATTAAAAGTTTTCCGAGCAGAGCAGGAACAGCAGTGCAGGCGACACCCTGGCATTGGTCCTCACTCTCACTATGCCGCGAGTGAGGGGGAGACCTCGCAAGGGAGCCGACTGGTATGCAGCTGACTCCAAGAGGAAACGACACAAGCGATTCAAATGGGCTCTGCTCCTGGCTAAGATAAAGCGACGTAGGGCGAACATAGTAATGAGCTTGCCCCCCAAAACTTTTGTCGAAGAAATCCCGACCATGGAGCTCCCACCGGACTTTTCTGAGAGTCGAATGTTTATAGTTCCAAATAATAGGAACCCCCCGATGTGTATTGGAGAAGCAGTAGCACTGCCCCGCTCGAGAGACACTTTAGGTCCCAGTGACACTCCTAATGAAGATCTCACCACTTTCCTGGTAGAGGAGGAGCTGTCGAAAAGCACCACTGACTCGCAGCCGCAGAGGAAGAAGCAGGGTTGCTGGGAAACGGATGCCAAGCCAAAGTCGCCGCCCTTGACACCACTCCTTCACCCGGAGCACCTGAACCTGATATTTGAGGTCCGAAGTCTGGTGGATGATCAAATTTTCAGAGCCGTCCGCGTTAGCCAACGCTTGGACATGCTATACACAGCCTACTCCAGTTCCACACCTCGGCGACAATGGCCAACATGTGATCAACCCTATGTCATTCTAGTCAGCAGCGGAAAGGCGAAGGACGACTGCGAGGACTCCGGGGAATAGGTTCTTCTATTTCGCATGGTTTCCAACTCCATTTCTTTTGTTCTTTACCAGAGTTGTAGCTCTTTAGTTGTTAGCCTGGTTAGTGTTAGCATAGGCCTTACTAAACTGCTGATGACAATGGACATGCACCCTGGTTTCCTTCGGGAAGAGTGGCGTAACGAACTGTTTGATTTTGCATTCTGCTGTGGGCAGGCCAACTGTCCTGGTTTCCTACATAGGCAGGACAACTGGCACCTGTATGTCATATGTATTTCTTTTTTGAAGCTATAATATAACAGGACTCACCTTTTTTACTTTAAAAAAAAAAAATTTAAACTTTACTAAATGTATAGTAAATGTTATGATGTATTTTTAACAAAAGTTTTTTTAATTTTAATTAAAATGTAAACTTTATTGAATAATATCAAATTTGGTCTATATCTTAAGAAGGATAAGAAATTACTTGGTTTGTTTTAAAATTTTATTTTCGTGCTTGAAAAGATTTAAGAGAAGCGTTCTTAAATCACCATACTTTTGATGAGTTAAAAAGTTAGAAAGGTCGATATTGTAAGAAATATTTTGAAATTGTGATCTAATATGGGTATATGCAAGACATTCTAAGAGAACGTGATTTTCATCTTCAACCCTCTTAGTGTCACAAAGATGACAAATTCTTTTGACTCACGACGTTTTAGGAATTGTGCAATGCTCTCTTTCACTATGGAACTCATGAGAGTTTTTTCTTATTTTAGCAATGTTGATTTTTGTTTTTACCCTAGTCAAAATAGAGATATACTTTTGATCTTATAGATTAGTGTTGATCACCTCCTTATAGTATCTTAATTTTATTTTATCCTCTAATTCTTTATCACACCACAATTTATCCTTAAATTTGGATGTAATAATAATTTTAATATTATTGTTATTTTGTAGAGTAACATCATTTATTCCTCAATGATTTAGCTCAGACTTGGCATCTTTATGCCAACCCCATTTAAGTTGTAGTTGGTTTTGACTAGAGTTAGAAGCAATCTTAGGAAGCCTCTTGTCTTCCATATTGTTTATCTTGTTCTTGTATATTAGGTGCCTAGTCATAGTCGTGCTCTCAATGAGAGATATACGTGTTTTTATGAGGAGGATATGATAGGGTGGCTTTCCTTTAATTTTGAATATAAAACACTTTTGGATTTGCTCTATATTTCTCCATGATTCTCTAGAGATGTTGCAACCCCAAACTTCAAAACCATATAAGATAACAAAAGTGATGAGAGTCTCAACAAGGAGTTTCTTCTAATCTCATAATCAAAGGTCAATTGATCTACAATTGTTTTCAAGTCCATAATAAACTTTCCACCCTCCATTTATCCTTTTCTCAATGCTATAGTTCCAGTTAAGTTTGTGATGAAGCTGATTTTGAGATATTTGTATGAAGTCATTTCTCCAAGCCATTGTTGTCATACATGAAATTAGTGTAAGTGATATTTTTGGATTAATTATCACAACCTTCAATTTGTCAGTGTTAACAAACATAACTATACTAGAACAAAAATCCTTGAGAATTTTTAGTTCCTTGTCAAGATAATAAGAACAATATCATCATCTTAAATAAGTTCAAGGATGATGACTATATTAGCTAGAGTGGGGTTGACACCACTTTCTTCTTTCAAGTAACTATCTAACTCATCAATATATATGCTAAAAAGGATAAGGGGTAGGGGGCAGGGGACAACCTTGCTTAACTCCTATATTGCAAATAATTTTTCTGACCAGCCCTAAATGTTCCTAAATTTGACAATAACGTTCTCATACAACCTTATTGTAGTAGCTCTCAACTCAAAAGGAACTTTTATCTCTTCTAATAGATTCCAAAGGTTAGTCTGAGCACTATGTTAAAAGATTTTCTAAAATAAACAAAACAACACAAGAGATTGCTTTTATTATTGTGACGCTCGTATACATTGATACTAAGCGTAACAAGGTTTTCCACAATTGAATGATAAGCTCCTAAATCCAGCCTAGCCTTTAGCTCTTTTTTCATGGATTTATAGCCATATGTTGATCTTCTTTTCCAAAATAAGTCCATATAACTTGGCTAAAAGGGGGATAATCATAATGGGTATATAATTAGAGGGATTGTGTTTTCCTCACTTTTAAAAATAGGTATAATGAGTCTTTGAGTCTAGGGTTTAGGGAAACCATGTTTGATTGCTAAATTGAAGAGCTTGTGGATGTGAGAGATGAGGATAGACCCTACAATTTTTAAAATTTATGCTTTGTACCCTTGATGTCCTTAGCTTGAGTCACTTAACCCCAAACTTTGTCTTTTATAGAAAATTTGTCTTCCTATATAGAAAGGATTTCAATGTTGTCCACGACATTAGGGGATTTGTAAAGATTTTTAAGTAGGAATTGTTATACCTCGAGGGAATCACATTGATCCAGGTGGATATTGGTGGCCATCCACCTCTTCCATTGACTCATAATGGTTCCCCATCTTGTTATTTGTTTTATAGTTTTTCTGTTCCCAAACATTTGATGCATTGTTTAGGCCCTAACCAGTGTTTTTGGCCCTTGGATGGATTAGGGTATTCATGGAATTCTTAATCCTTAATTGAAAATGTTCTTCTCATTGAGATCTTTCCAATGGGATATTGTGTGTCCCAAACATAGTTTGAATGTGAAATTTGTAGACTTGGGAAGTTGATGTATCAATTAGACTCTTTGGGGCCCTCATTCCTTTTGTCACTTCATCTCCTAGGGTTAGAATTTTGGATATTTAGGGTTTTTTCATCTTCGAGTTTAGTATTTTATGCTAAAATTCCATTTCAGCCTCTTGTAATGGTCTTATTGTGAATGAGCGTAGCCGACGCCTCTCTTTTTAGAGATAAGCTACCACCATTCTAGCTAGTTTGTATTACTTTGCATTTCACAGTGTTTTCCTATTTCATTTATTAATAGAATTTAGTTATCATTGTAGTTCTATGATCTTTGAAATATTTATGTGTATGTGTTTCCATTCATATTTCTACCTTTCATTTTATTCTCTATACATTCTAGATCATTGGTACTAGAGCACTATGCTCTTTGTGGTTTCTCGGTGAATGTCCTTGAAGAGGTTAGGGTATAGAGAGTTGGGTCTCGAACTAATTTTTCTCAGGAAAGACCACTCTTATTTCCCCAAGAGGCCTTCCGTGGGGGATGAAAAAAATATATTTCAAAGAAGGAGATCCTATCAATTTGTTACTTGAGGAAGCCCTCACATGATAGAGGAATAAGATGATGGATAATTTTGGCTAGATCCTTCAACCACTGTCAATGCCAGTCGAGAAATCTTCAACAAGCAACCATTTCAGAGGTGTGACATCCTTCAAGGTTCAAGTTAAATTTGAGATTTATTTATTTAAAGGAAATATAGATGCAAATTCTTTGGAGAAATGGTTAATTTTTTTAGAAGGTTATTACTCTGTTCAAAAAGATTTGGACAACGAAAAGATCACCTTTGTGCTCCTTAAGTCCCTTCCCCATGTCAAATATTGTTGATAAAGTTATTGGGAGAGACATGATGGAGATGATTCTAAAACATTTGGGATATAACTGAATTGGGTGGATTTTGTTGATGCCCTCAAGAAGGAATTCTGCCTTATTGGAAACTATGATGACCAATACACGAGATGGATAAATTTGCATTGGGAGAGAGACCAAAAAATTTTAGAGTACACCAATATCTTTCATATCTTGCGCCCAAAGATGGGTATTAGAGATTCTAAGTGGAACCTAGTTTTGAAGTATTACAATGGCCTACATAGTTACATCTAAATGGATATGGATTTCTTAGACATATCCTCACTAGGAGCCGCTTCTCGATATGCTATCAAAATTGAGAAGAAATTTAAGTAGAGGAATAAGTGGGAGTTTGGGTCTACAAATCCACCACAACAAAAGCATGGTAAAGGTGGCCTTAACTCACAGAACAAAATATAGAGCAAGGATAAATATCATCAAGACAATGAGTCCAAGCCATAGGAAAATAAGGGTAATAGGAATTCAAAGAAGGGCAATGGAAAGTGGTGTGAGTTCCATAAAACCCCGTAGCACAATGATCCATATGAATATTGGTGGCCACCCACCTATTCCAACTGTCTCCTCTTGACAATTTTAGTTCAACACATTCTTATGTACTTCTTTGTAATGGTGGGTTATACACTTTTGCAGTTGTCTAAATCCCTACACATCTTCTAGGTGAATACTGGTGGCCTCCCACCTAATCCAACTAGCTTATTTTGTATGTTTTCATGTCAACACGTCTTGTTGTACTTACAGGGTCATTTTAGGGCCCTTAACAGTGTTTTTTTGTCTTGCCATAGTCAACTTGTATATGAAGTCAAAGTTTGATGACACAATGTGTAGTTCTCTAAAATACATTTCCAACGAGCTCTCACGCGCCTAAAACGAAGGTCGTATGCAAAATTTATGACCCCGGGAAGTTGAGGTACCAACTTACCCATAAGGTCCCACATAACTTTTGGTGTTTCACCTCCTAGGGTTAGGTTTTTGGATCTCTAGGGTTTTTTCATTCATGAGTAATATAAAAAAGGCCTCTGAAGCCTCATTATAATCATTACCTCACTATAATCATTCTTCTCATACATATGCGCTTAGTAACCACATCTCTTCTGAGAGATAGCTACCACCATTCGAGCAAGTGTTTTAGTTATGTAGTTTTACAGTTTCAACCTCTTTCATTTATTTTATAGAAGGCATTGTTCACTGGATATTTGTGTTGTTCTTCATATCTCTGTGTTTATTGTATTCAGTCTGTTAATCATCTCATTCCAATCCTAAATATGGATCAGTGGTATCAGAGTGGTCTGCTCTTCAATTATTTTTCTTCGTGCATGTCCTTGACAAGATCTTGGTGCAAGAAGTTGGGACTCGAACCAATCGAGTCGTTGCAAGATCATGCATGTCGATCCCAACAACAACCCATGGGAGACGAAATTAAAGATGATGGAGTAGGAGATCCTTTTAAAATGTTGTTTGAGGAATCCCTTACGTGACAAAGGAACAAAATGATGGAAAACTTTTTGTAGATCCTTCAGTGGGTGCCCATAGGAGAAGCATCTTCATCAAGCGGCCATGAAACCCCCTTCAAGGTACAATTAAATTTTTGTATTCCATTATTTGAAGGACTGATAGATGTGGATGTTGTAGATAAATGGTTGAATCTATTCGAAGGGTATTTTTCGGTCCACAATTTTTTCGATAGGGAAAATATTACTTTTGCACTCCTCAAGGTCGTCCCCCATGTTAAGGACTGGTGGGACACTTACTCTGAACAAAGGGCCATAGAGGAATCTGTAATATTTGTGGTTTCCCCTACATGAGATTCCTTCTGGGATGCCATTAAAGAACAATACTACCCTATTGGAAGCTACGGGGACCAATACATCAGATGGACCACCTTGCGTTAAGAAAGGGACCAGACAGTACCCGATTTCACCAATATTTTCCATACCCTATGCACTAAATTGGGTATCAAAGACTCTAAGTGACATTTGATGCTCAAATACCATAGTTGTTTTCATAGATACATTCAAAAGGAAATGGATTTTTTGGACATCGCCTCATTGGGTACGGCTTATAGATACACTGTCAAGATCGAGTAGAAATTTAAGCAAAAGAGGTGAGATTTTGGATCTGCAAAATCCTCACAGTCGAAGCAGGGAAAAGGTGGCCCCAACCCACACATCAAGGGACAGATAAAACATGGCCACTCTCAAGACAACCAGACCAAGCCACAACACAAGAAGGGAATTGAGAAGATGAAGAAGGACACGAGAAAATGGTGTGAGTAACATAAAATCCCTTGGCACAACACTGGAGAATTTCATTTCAAGAAGTCACTCGTGGCTGAGATGAAGGCTTCTAATTCAGAGGTTGATTTAGATTCAGAATCAAATCCCGAAGGAGGGAAGAATATTATCGTTGTTGAACCCAGTTCCACTGTCGCTACCACCAAAGTTCAGCCTGGCGAACCAGAAGAACCAGAAGAAGGGGAATGCCTATTTCACTCACAGATGTGGGTAAATGGGGCTCCACTTCATTTCATTGTCGATAGCGACAGTTAGAAGAACCTGATTTCAATAGAGGTCATCAAGTGACTGGACCTACCGATGACACCGCACCCACAACCCTACACTATCGGTTGGCTTCGCCAAAGAAGAGATATTTGTGTCAGCCAACAATGTCGTCTTCCCTACAACGTCAAGCCTTTCAAATATGAGGTATTGTGTGATATTTCTCCCCTTCAAGTTTCTAATGTTCTTTTAGGACAACCATATTTGTGGAAGAGTCATGATGTGTATGAGTCTAGACCCCGCAGTGTTATTATTACTTTGGGTAGATAATTGTACATGATACCAGAGGTAGTTCCGCCTACCACTACTTATTTAATCTATGCTAAGCAATGCAATAAGGTCATTTCATAGACTGGGAATCTCGTCTTCTTTGTGATCCATTCTCACAGTAAGTAGAAGGTTTTCTCCACATCTGCGACCTCTACACAGAGCCTCTCTTTGCAGCAGAAGAAAGTGGACATGATCATGGAATAGTGCAGAGACATCTTCTCATCACCCGCCAGGGTACCGACGCACTGCCAGGTCAAGCATCCAATTGATCTAACCCCCAATGCACCTCTGCTTAATGGACCAGTCTATCGTCACTCGTTGATGGAAAATGACAAAATCAGGCATAATATCTAAGAGATTCTTCAAAAGGGGCACATTAGACCCAACTCCTCCCCTTTCGGAAGCCCGATTGTACTGGTGCAGAAGAAGGAAGGGACTTGGAAAATATGCATTGATTACAAATCCTTAAACAAAATCACAGTCAGGAACCGGTACCCAATTCCCAAGATTGATGACCTTCTTGACCAATTCAAAGGGGAAAATTTCTTCAACAAGATTGACCTAAAGTCTGGCTACCACTAGGTTCCCATCGAACCAATTGATAAATGCAAGACAACTTTCAAAT
This sequence comes from Picea sitchensis, assembly GCA_010110895.2. Lineage (NCBI taxonomy): Eukaryota > Viridiplantae > Streptophyta > Pinopsida > Pinales > Pinaceae > Picea > Picea sitchensis. The sequence continues at coordinate 259,517 of SNQJ01S0004061.1, read as the reverse complement.
CTAAAGAAGGTCTCTTCGAATGGTTGGTCATGCCCTTTGGCTTAAAAAATGCACCAGCCACTTTCATGAGGTTGATGGATGATGTATTGAGACCCTTCACCAACTCTTTTGTGGTGGTATATTTGGATTACATCCTCATATTCAACAAAACTTGGGAGGAGAACATGCGGCATATTCAACACGTTTTGAGCACTCTCGACAACACAAGCTATATGCCAACTTGGAAAAATGATCCTTTGGTATGAACAGGTTCCAATACTTGGAAACATTTTTTATGAGCATGGGGTACATGTTGATCTAGCTAAGATCCAATTCATCCATGACTAGCCAACCCCGACCACACTAACCGAGATTCAGAGCTTCTTGGGACTGACCAACTTCTACCGATGGTTCATGTTGGGATTCTCCCATATTGCATTGGCGCTCAGCCAAGTGACCAAGGGCAGAGTCAGGGAAAAATTTGTGTGGGGGAAGGAACAAAAATGAGCATTTAATGATCTGAAGCATCACTTGTGCTCAACTCCAATACTCTCCTTGCCCGATCTGCAAAAACCATTCAAGATTGAGATTGATGCATATGACTATGTTTTAGGCACAGTTCTCACTCAGCATGGTCATCCAGTGGCATACCATAGTGAGACACTCTTATATATTGTCTGGAAATACCCCACCTATGACAAGGAAATATATTCCATTGTACAATCCTGTCGTGAATGGAAACATTACATTCTGGGAAAGGAGACGGTCATCCACACTGATCACAAGCCTCTGCAGTTCATACAGACACAGGGGAAATTGTAGAACGACCTCCATCAGAAGTGGTCTACCTACTTGCATCAGTTCCATCTCAACATCAAGTATAAGACAAGGATCTCAAATCGTGTCATTGGATGCCTCAATCGACCTCCCATGGCTGCACTCACCACTATGCTCCATTCATGTGGACATGAGGCATTTGAGTGGACCAAAATTTATGCCATCTGGGCCATCTCTTTGTTACTACAAGCGAGCGTGTGAAGCTGATTTGGGAAACCCAATACAACCGGATGGTGGGACATTTTGGCATGGAGAAAACTATGGTTGTTCTTTAGAAACATTTTTATTGGCCAAAACTTCGATAGGACGTCAGCAAGTAGATCAGATCTTTCATTGTCTGTGCCATTTCCAAGCCAGCCATCAAGAATCCAGGCTTATACACCCCTTTTTCTACTCCCGAGAAGACTTGGGAATCCATATCACTGGATTACATGTTTGGCCTTTCATCCACCAAGCAAGGCAATGATTGCGTATTTGTGGTCGTTGATCAGTTTTTGAAGATGGCCATCCTCACAGCCTGCAAGAAGAATATCACAACGACAGATACTACCAATCTCTTCTTAGAATGAGTGTGGGTCCATTTTGGGATACCACAGACCATCATCTCCGACTAGGAAATCAGGTTCCTCAACACATTTTGGTCGATTCTTTGGCCAATGTTGGACAACAAGCTCACTAAATCCACTGCTTTCCACCCCCAAACAGATAGCCAAACAAAGGTCGTCAATTGGATGATTGTGCACATCTTGCGCATGTACAACTCTAAGAATCCATGTACATGGGATGAGAGTCTCCCCTATGTTCAACACAGTTACAATAGGGCTCTTCATAGCTCCACTGGCTATAGCCCATTTCAGGTGGGGTTGGGATTCCAATCCTTGGGTCCCATTGATGTTGCACTACCTCCACCACACAGACAAAATCTTCCCATGTTTAGTCTGAGACTGACAAAGCCACCAGATTCATTAAGCGGATTCAACATATCCGCCAATAGGTCCATGAGATTTTTCAGAAATCCAATGTTAAGTACAAGCAGCGCCATGATCAACACAAGATATCGCATCGGTTTCAGGTTGGAGACAAAGCTTGGTTACATTTGTAGAAGGAGCATCTCGTAGGGCCCCATCATAAGCTCCACCCACTTCTGTAACGACCCTTGATTATTAAGCATAATTAATTTAATAATAATCCTAAAAGATTAGCTAAACTGTATTTATATCTTAAAATAACATTTCTAATAGGATATTATTAAATAGTGTTCATGAGGGTTAATGATTGATTTAATTA
>SNQJ01S0004061.1:211209-257182 GCA_010110895.2 Picea sitchensis | reverse complement strand
GAGAGGGGGATGGATTTTTCTTTCATTTGCTACGAGAGTGGAGAAAGGATTTTGGGAGAGCTTGAGTATTGGACAGAGGGAGGAATTTTTGTGAGGGGCATTGACAGAGTGGAATTTACAGTGCACCGGGGGGCTGCTGGAGGTTTTGGGCTCGGAGGGCTAGCATATCCGTTGATATCCTAGGGCTAGGAGCTACTAGTCGGCAGGGAGGTTGGTTTTGGGTGGTGTCCAGGAGAAAGCTAAGGAAGCCAGTGGCAGCATCAGGTTCAGGTTAGAGTTATGAATTGTTTTGAAGTAAATTGTTATTAAATTTTATTACTATGAAAAATTAGATCTCGAATGTGCTAGATGAAGTTATAATTAAATTTTACTGTTGTGCTCTAATTTAATGGTTGTTATAATTAAATTAGAGCCATTACAACTTCGCTATGAACCTTGCACTATCACCAAGGCTGTGGGTAGAAATGCTTTTGAGCTCAACACTACATCCTTCCTTGGCTTCACCCAGTGTTCAATGTGGACCTCCTTCGGCCATATTTTCCACCATTGTTGGACACCTCATAGATCGCAGAATAAATGACACTGACAGAGATCAACCCTGACTGCATGGAACACGCATCCACTGATCAGATAGTGGACACACAATTCAAGGGAACTCACCAGCAGAGGATCTAGCCTTATCAGGTTGTCAAGGCAGGGCAGCTCCTACACCAAGGAAAGTGGCTCACCCGGGGCCAAATTCAGTAGAAGTTTCCTCACCTGATGGGGGAACTCAACACAATGAATACCATTTCTTCCTAAGGGGGGAGGAATGATCCAGGTGGATATTGGTGGCCACCCACCTATTCCAACTGGCTCCTCTTGAAAATTTTAGTTCAAGCACGTTCTTATGTACTTCTTTTTAATGGTGGGTTCTACAATTTTGGGGTTTTCTAAATCCCTACACATCTTTTAGATGGATACCGGTGGCCTCCCACCTAATCCAACTAGCTTATTTTGTATGTTTTCATGTCAGCGCATGTTGTTGTACTTGCAGGGTTGTTTTGGGGCCCTTGACAGTGTTTTTTTGGCTCACCACAGTCAAACTATAGACAAACTTAGAGTTTGATGACGTAATGTGTATTTCTCTAAAATACCTTTTCAACGGGCAATCATGTGCCTAAAACAGAGGTCGTATTTTGAAATATTCTATGTTGTAAAAGTGGGAAAAAACCCCGTTATTTTGGTGTTGGACTTTCGTCAAACACTTGGCATAATCATGTATTTGACTGCTGAAGATGAAATTTCAAAGGGACAGCGGTATGTTTCTTCATTTTCTTACTGATGTTGATGGGTTTTTACTCCTTATACCTCCCCAATGAAGAGCATAATGTATTGTTTTGACATTTAAATAAACCCATAAAATAGTGAGGAAGATAGTCACATTTTAATGAACCAAATAATCAAACTTCAGTTGATTTTATTAAATATCAGTGGTTGAATTTATTGTAAACAGAATAGAGTAGAATACCTCTCAAAAATGGAGGACAAAGACTGATATATGGAACCTTAAACCTCCAGTTACACACAGCAAAGAAGAGGCACAAAACTGACCACTCGTGTTGATGAAAGGGGACGTCCCTGTGGGTATCTTGCGCCAACAGTTGACAAAGAAGATCAGCAGTCACAACTCAATGATGTAGCGCTTTCCCATGCAAGGTAATGCCACCCAGTCGTGGTTCATACAGCAACAACTCCCCCCTTTTGTTCTCCACACAGCTCCTGGGCAATACGCAACACTTTTAGATGGGAGAAAATTGACCAGCAGAGTAACACGTAGCCACAAATGAAAACCAGCCGAGTTTGTCAGCTGAGGGTCGCGCCCAATCAGATGATGACATGCAGAGGAAGGGGCATCACTCAGCTCCAATGCTCAACACGCAACTAAGTAATGGGGAATGCGCCCAGCTCCAGGAACGCCCAAAACTGTCAACTCGTGCCAAAGAGGAATGCCCTCTCTCTTCTATGATCTAAAAACAAAATCTTCTCCAATAAATCTCCACGAAAACACAATGCCAATACCTGCAAATGAAAATCCGGAATGGCTTCTCCAATCTCCCGGCTAGGACAGATAATTTCACTACCGAATCCGAGTGTCAAAATGGGTTCCCAGCTGAAACCCTTGTTTGCTCACCGAGCTCTTCTTCCAAAACCCAATTTTCTAAAATGATTAGTCAATCATCCCTTTTCCACCTTCAACCATCCTTTTTATTCTTTCACTTTTCTTTTTCTCCATTAAAATATTCATTTAATTAATAATTGGAGAGAAATACCCTCAAAGAGGGGTTTAATATTAATAAACTCACTTTTCCTAAGTTTTCACTTTATAATTCGAAAGTGACTTTACCAATATCATTTCCCTAACTCATCCGTCTAATAGTTTACGGGAAACTGTGTAAACCACCACGGTATTCTGACTTCCTAGGAAGAATGGGACATTACAGTCCTCCCCGCCCAAATTTGCTTGTCCTCAAGCAACTTCAAACCTGGAAACTGTAACACCTGCTCGTTTTCCCAAGTAGCATCCTCCATAGGTAGATCCTTCCATTTCACCAAAAACTCCCTGACCACCCTGTTACGGAGCTTCCTCTCTCGTACCTATAGAATCTCTTCGGGGATTGTGGCCAACCATCCCTCGTCATCCAGAGGGGGTAACTCATGTGAGGCAACCACCTGTTGTCCTATTACCTGCTTAAGGCACGATACATGAAACACATTGTGAATCTTTCTCCCCTCAGGTAACTCTAGTTCGTATGCAACCTGCCCCACCTTCCGAGTTATCCTGTAAGGCCCATAATAGCGAGGTTTGAGCTTCTCAGCCCCCTTTTGCTTCAATGAATATTGTTGATATGGTTGTAGTCGCATGAACACTAAATCTCCCACCTCGAACGAGCGCTCTATTATGTGCATGTCCGCATACATCTTCTGTTGATTCTGGGCCACCCTCATGTTTTCCTTCAGAGCTCTCAGAATATCCTGGTTGTCCTGTATCCAATCTCTTTCCTTTGGTTCCCTACTGTCACCGAATACAACGTCTGCAAAGGTCATGGCCTCGTAGCCATAGAGTGCCCGAAAAGGGGTCATACCAATGGACATGTGATGGGTGGTATTGTAATAGTACTCCCCTAGGTGTAACCACTTCACCCAAGCTCTCTGCTGCCCAGAAATGTAATTCCGCAAATAACCTTCCACCCACTTGTTCACGATCTCTATCTGTTCGTCAGTCTGCGGGTGGTAACTAGTTCTCGATGTCAAATCGGTACCTACCAACCTGAAAAGCTCCTGCCAAAAACCTCCCATGAACCTGTTGTCTCTATCGTTGACGATGGTTTTGGGCAACCCATGCAAACGAAAAATCTCCCTGAAGAATAGCTCGGCCACCTATGCTACTAAATAGTCTGAAGGAATAGCGAATAAGTGGGAAAACTTGGTGAGCCTATCCGCCACGAAATAAATGTAATCCTTCCCCTACACCCTGGGTAACCCGGTGATGAAATCCATGGAGATACTTTCACATTTCTGATCTGGAATGGGCAATGGCTGTAATAATTCGGCTGGATGGGTGTGCTCCCCCTTGTTCCGCTGGAAAAATCTGCACTCCTAAACGTGATTCAGTATGTCTCCCTTGAGTTTCTTCCAAGTGAACCTCTCCCGGACCTACCTGTAAGTCTTTAGGAACCCCTGGTGTCCTACTAATGGTGAGTCATGGGATGCATGCATGATCTTTTGCTTGATGTGCGAACCTAGAACCAAATAAATTCGGTCTTTGTAGTAGATGACATCATCCACCACTCTGTACCTGTCATCTGTAACTTTCCCATCCAAAACCTCACAAGCAAACTTGTTCTTGGAATACTCTACCAGTAGAAGACTCTTCTTGCCTTCCGATATGTCCATCAAGGATAGAGTAGGGGGAATCCTAGAAAGAGCGTCGGCTACCACATTGTTCTTTCCCTTCACATACTCAATCTCAAAATCGTAGGCCTAGATCTTACTCACCCACTTTTGTTTTCTATCATTCATCTCCTTCTGCTCCAAGAAGAATCGGAGGCTGTTGTGATTTGTCTTGACCTTGAACCTGTTGCCCACTAGATAGTGCCGGAATTTGGCCAATGCATGCATGATGGCCAACATCTCTTTATCATAAATAGAGTAGAGCTTCTCGTAATCTCTAAGCTTCCGACTCTTGAAAGGTATGGGGTGATTCCTCTGCATAAGCACGGCTCCAATACCCACTCCTGATGCATCGCACTCCAAAACGAAGGGTTGGGTAAAGTCCGAAAAATCTAAGACCGGGAACGAACTCATAATGTCCTTCATTCTGTCGAAGACTGCCTGTGCCTCATCTGTCCACTCAAAGGCCCCCTTCTTGGTCAAATCTGTTAGTGGGGCTGTCAACTGAGAAAAACCCTTCACATACCTCCGGTAGTAAGTGCACAAGCCCATGAAGCTTTTTAACTCTGTAGTGTTCCTCGACGGAGGCCAATCACGAATCACTTGGATCTTGTCCCAGTGTACTTGCACTCCCTGAGCTCCAATCACATGCCCCAAATAGAGCATCTTTGTCAGCCCAAACTCACATTTGGACAACTTTGCATACAGCTCCTGTTTGTCCAAAATGCTCAACACCTCATCTAGATGTTGGAGGTGTTCCTCCCAAGTGTGGTTGTAGACCAAAATGTCATAAAAAAAAACCAACAAATGCTTCCTGAGATGCTTGCTAAACGTATGGTTCATACAAGACTGAAATGTGGCCGGGGCATTGGTTAGCCCAAAAGGCATCACCAAGAACTCGTAGTGCCCATAGTGGCACCTGAAGGTTGTCTTGTACTAATCCCCCTCTCGCATCCTGGTCTGATGATAGCCCGACTATAGATCAATATTCGAAAAATATTTGGCCCCTCTCAACTCATCAATCCAGGGTATAGGGTACCTATTCTTGATGGTCCTCTTGTTGAGGGCTCAGTAATCAATGCACATTCTGAGGGTCCCATCCTTCTTCTTTACTAGCACCACAGAAGAAGCGAAAGGACTCGAACTCGGTCTAATGTGGCCCATCGCCAGTAGCTCCTTGATGGTCTTTTCGATCTCATCCTTATAAGCCTTGGGGTGCCTATACGGGGTGGTAATTACTGCTCCTGTGCCCTCCTCTAACTTGATGGTGTTCTCAAAGCCCCTGTCTAGAGCCCTACCTGGAGGTATATCACCAAAGACCTTCTGGTGCTTCTTAAGCAAGGCCTTTATCTCTCTCGTAAAATTAGGCTCCCCACCCTTAGGCTTCTGTACTGAAATATGAAACTCTGCAACCCATGCAATGTCGCCCTACCTCATCACTGCCTCCATCTTCTTTGTGGTCACTACCTTGGGAGGGTAAGTGTTCATGCCCCTCAAAACCACTCTCTTGCCATCCTGTCCCTGCAACTCCATCTCCATAGTATGGTAGTTAGTGGAGTACTTCCCTAGGGAGTATAACCACTGAACTCCCAATACCACATTGGTGTCAGGCACCTTCACCACGAAGAAGTCATCAATAATGGTGTAGTTCCCTAGGCTCAATTTCATCCGTGGGACATATCTGGTACAGTTTAGGGTGTTCTCCCCTGGTATGATCACTGAAAATCCCTCAACGGCTTCGGTGGTAATGCCCTTCCTCTCTACCAATGAAGCATCGATAAAATTGTGGGATGCCCCACCATCCACCAACACCGTTACTCTGTGTCCTTGTACTCCTCCCCTCATCTTGAAGGTATGAAACCTGGGGATCCCTGAGAGTGATGTTATAGTCCTCTGATTCTCCATCGATGCCTGCTCTGCCTCTGCCATCAGTGGGTCCTCCTCCTGTCCCTGTTCTCCTATCTCCTCATCCTCCTCGCTATCTGAGAAGACCTCTATGTAGTGTGCCTTGGCCTTGCCTGCACACCTGTGACCTGGTACCCATGGTTCCTGACAACTGAAACACAGCTTCCTCCTCCTTAGATCCTGCCTGGTAGCATCATCCATCATGTTCATGCCTATATATTCCCTCTGCGACTGTCCTGCCCAGTCTCTCTGCTACTATCCTATGCCATCCCTCTGTGGTGGTCCCCTGTCATTGAACTTCGTGGGGAAGTTCGGTCTCGGGGTGAACTTGGGCTTGGGTACTGACTCCTGTAGGTCTCTAGCTCTGCTAACTGCATCCTGTAGTGAAGTAGGCTTATAATCCTTCACCCATCCTCGAAGTGGCTCGGTTAGCCCCTCTGTGAATAACATCACCAATTGGGCCTCAGAGATGTTGGTGACCATCACTGATATCCTTTGGAAATCTGATGTAAAGGCCTCTGCCGAACTAGTTTGTTTCAACTGTTCCAAGTCTATGAAAGACAACTCGGGATCTCTCCTGTCAAATCTATGCACCAGTCTCCCTGTAAACTCAGCATAGGTGACAATATGGGCATGTCCCAGAGTGGACATCCCGTGGTACCACCAGTCATGTGCCTCACCCTCCAAGTGTAATGTTGCCAACTTAATGGCATCGATCTCCGCCATGGGGTTCAGCAGGAAGTAGGTTTCGAGCTTCTGCACCCAAGCTCATGCAGTGCACTTCAACGTCCCATCAAAGTATGGTAAAGTGAGCTTGCCCACTGTGCACTGTAACTCGTATTTCTGCGTGGGACCCCTGTTGAAGAACCTCGGAATGTTTCTCCCCTTGAAGCTACAAAACTCGGCAAAAGTCATAGCTTCTCTCAAATCTGGATCCATGGTCTTATACTCCTGGAAATAAGATGCTAATGGCTCGTCCTACTCTACCTGCCCTCCTGTACCTATCTCCGGTGGTCCTAAGAACTTTGGCATGGTAGACCTAGGAATATCACTGTAGTCATGAGGGTGGTTCTGAGGGTTGGTCCTGGAAGTGATCACCTCAATATGAGGTTTGTGTGTGTTTCCCCCTTCTTCCATCTGCCCTCTCTTGCTGCTCTCCCCCCTTTCTTCACCATGCTTACTCTCTAGAGAATAACCTGTGATTCTTCCCATGAACTCTTGGGTCTCTCTCTGGCCCTCTGCAATATCCTGTAAGGATTTTACAAGCCCTTTGATCAAACCATCTTCTCTGTCCTCTGTCATATTTGCATTTTTCCCTTGAGTGTCCTCCATTTCTTCTTCTCTGCCCTCTACGCTTCTATACCTTTTGCGCCTATAAGTGATGTTCTGCAGCCCTTCCTCAGTCATCAAGGTTGCCCACAATTGGCCAAGATCATGCTATAATACCACTGAAATATTCTAAGTTGTAAAAGTGGGAAAAAACCCTATTATTTTGGTGTTGGACTTTCTTCAAACACTTGGCATAATCATGTATTTGACTGCTGAAGATGAAATTTCAAAGGGACAGCGGTATGTTTCTTCATTTTCTTACTGATGTTGATGGCTTTTGACTCCTTATACCTCCCCAATGAAGAGCATAATGTATTGTTTTGACATTTAAATAAACCCATAAAATAGTGAGGAAGATAGTCACATTTTAATGAACCAAATAATCAAACTTGAGCTGATTTTATTAAATATCAGTGGCTGAATTTATTGTAAACATAATAGAGTAGAATACCTCTCAAAAATGGAGGACAAAGACTGATATATGGAACCTTAAACCTCCAGTTACACACAGCAAAGAAGAGGCACAAAACTAACCACTTGTGTTGATGAAAGGGGACGACCCTGTGGGTATCTTGCGCCAACAGTTGACAAAGAATATCAGCAGTCACAACTCAATGATGTAGCACTTGCCCATGCAAGGTAATGCCACCCAGTCGTGGTTCATACAGCAACAACTCCCCCCTTTTGTTCTCCACACAGCTCCTGGGCAATACGCAACACTTTTAGATGGGAGAAAATTGACCAGCAGAGTAACACGCAACCACAAATGAAAACCAGCCGAGTTTGTCAGCTGAGGGTCGCGCCCAATCAGATGATGACACGCAGAGGAAGGGGCATCACTCAACTCCAATTCTCAACACGCAACTAAGTAATGGGGAATGCGCCCAGCTCCAGGAACGCCCAAAACTGTCAACTCGTGCCAAAGAGGAATGCCCTCTCTCTTCTATGATCTGAAAATGAAATCTTCTCCAATAAATCTCCACAAAAACACAATGCCAATACCTGCAAATGAAAAGTCGGAATGGCTTCTCCAATCTCCTGGCTAGGATAGATAATTTCACTGCCGAATCCGAGTGCCGAAATGGGTTCCCAGTTGAAACCCTCGTTTGCTCACTGAACTCTTCTTCCAAAACCCAATTTTCTAAAATGATTAGTCAATCATCCCTTTTCCACCTTCAACCGTCTTTTTTATTCTTTCACTTTTCTTTTTCTCCATTAAAATATTCATTTAATTAATAATTGGAGAGAAATACCCTCAAAGAGGGGTTTAATATTAATAAACTCACTTTTCCTAAGTTTTCACTTTATAATTCGAAAGTGACTTTACCAATATCATTTTCCTAACTCATTCGTCTAATGGTTTACGGGAAACTGTGTAAACCACCACGGTATTCTGACTGCCTAGGGAGAATGGGACATTACATATTCAAAAGTTACGACCTCGGAAAGTTGAGGTACCAACTTACCCATATGGGCCCACATAAATTTTGGTGTTTCACCTCCTAGGGTTAGGTTTTTGGATGTCTAGGGTTTTGGCATTCATGAGTAATATCAAAAAGGACTCTGGAGCCTCATTGTAATCATTATGCTCAGACGGATGCACGTAGCATCCACATCTCTTCTCAAACATATCTACCACCATTCGAGTAAGTGTTTCAGTTCTATAGTTTTACAGTTTCATCCTATTTCATTTATTCAATAGAATATATTGTTCACATGATATATGTGTTGTTCTTCATATCTTTGTGTTTATTGTATTCAGTTTATTAATTAGTTCATTCTTCTCCTAAATACGGATCACACAACACTAATGAATGTTTCTCAAAACAATCATTATTCATTGAGCTAAGAGAAACAAAATCAGACTCTAGCTTGGAATCTAATTTGAAACAAGATAAGGGAAAGTCAATCATTAATGAAAAAACCAGTGCTACACCGCAAATGAAAATATCTAACCAAAAGAGTCAGAGGAACCTGGGGAGGGGGAGTATATATTCCATTCATAGATGTGGGTGAAGGAAACTCCACTACATTTCATTCTTGAAAATGGTAGTCATGAGAACCTGATCTCAATCAAGGTCATCAAGATATTGAAGTTGTTGACAATGCCACACCCCCAACCATACACTATCGGTGGTTGAACTATGGTTGAACTTGGCTTTAACTCCACCCTTTGACATCAAGCCCTTTGAATATGAGGTATTGTGTGATATTTCCCAACTTGAATTTTATGTTGTTATTTTAGGAAAACACTATATGTGTAAACATCATGTTGTTTATGATTCCAAACATCAGAGTTTCATTGTTACTTTGGGAGTCTAGGTTTACAGGGCACTAGAGGTAGTTCTGATTACTACACTTTCCTTGATCTCAACAAAGTAGTGGTGAAAGGTAATCTCTCAAACCATAAATTTTTTCATCTTCATGGTTCGGTTGGAAGGTGAACAAAATCTCACTGTGACCACCACCACCTCAACACATAGCCCCTCTATATAGTAGAAGCAGGTGGACAAGACTATAGAGAAATATAGAGATATCTTCACTTCAATTGCGTGAATGCCTTTGCACCGCCAAGTCAAACATTCAATTGACATGATACCTTGTTCTTATTTACCTAAAGTCCTAATATATAGATGCATTCTTCTTGAGAGTAAGGAAATAAAATGTCAAATTCACAAGATCATCCAAAAGGGCCACATTCAACATAGCTCCTCACCTTTTGGGAGCCAATTATATTGGTGTAGAAGGATTAGACATGATGACTCTGTATTGATTATAGATCCATAAACAAAATCATTGTCAAGAATTGATACCCAATCCCTGAGATTGACGATCTTCTTAATTAGCTTAAGGGTTCCAAATTATTTAGTAAGATTGATATGAAGTTAGGCTACCAGCAGGGCTCGATTGAACAAAATGATGTATGGAAGACTACCTTCAAGTATAAAGAAAGCCTTTTTGAGTGGTTGGTCATGCCTTTTGTCTTGAATAATGATCTAACAACATTCACGAGGATGGTGGATGATATATTTTGGTTGTTCACAAAATCTATTGTGGTCGTATATTTGGATGACATCCTTCTCTTCATCAAAACTTGGGCAGAACATTTGCAACACATTCAATAGATCTTGAGCATCCTATGACAACACAAGTTATATGTCGATCTAGAGAAATGATCAATTGGCATGTAGAGAATTCAATTTCTAGGGTACATCATGGATGGACATGGGGTGCATGTGGACCCAACCAAGATCCAAGTCATTTTCAATTAGCTAGCCTCAATGACTCTAACAGAGCTCCACAACTTCTTAGGACTTGCCAACTTCTATCATATGTTCATGTTCGGGTTCTCTCATATTGCTTGGCCCTTAATCCAAGTGACAAAGGGTGGAGTTAAAGCCAAGTTTTCTTTGTCCGAGTCACAACAGAAAGCATCCTAGGATAAAAAATTCCACCTCTACTTGGTACTAGTCCTCACTTTGCTACACCTACAACAACCATTCGAGATTGAGAAAGATGCCTTCAACTATGTTATTGGTGAAATACTTACTCAACCTAGACATCTGGCGACCTATCAAAGAAAGACAGTCTTTGATGTTTGTTGGAACAGGGGCAGACCCAGGGTTCAATGCTTCAACATCGCACCAACAAAACCCTAACAATCGGCCCTTTCGGCAATTCTTGCAAAGCAGATGAAGTCTCACTTGAGGTAGAGGCAAGGGGGTTGCAGGACTCAAGTGTCTACAACCAGGCTGGGAAACATATATGTGATTACAATACTTAACCGAGCACTTAGCCAACAATATCCATTAGTTCTTGAATCTCCTTCACATCGCAGATAAAACCCTTATTACAGATTAGTGCAGTAATAATCAAGATCAAGCCCTTAAAACATCTTAGCACATAGAATTATTCACACCATTAATCATTAAGCTACAACATCAAATGCATTCATTATACCTAACAACAACATCACTAAGAAAATAACCACATCATCAACATCGCACAAAGCACATCAAGGCACAGGATGTGGTTCACCCCAGTGTGGCGCTACATCCACCAAGTTCTTCTTCTTCTTTATTAGTCTTCGATCTTCTTACATTCATCTGCTCCTGTGCAGAAAGCCACAGAGCCCAACTCCATAGTGGACAGGTGATTTGTGCACAGTGCAGTAGATCCACCTTCCCCAAAATCACGTCAAGGCACAGAGCCAAATCCTCAATAGCACAGAGAACTTACATACAATGTCTGTGCACGCAACTTACAAAACACTTGCACTTAGCTCTGCAAACCCTTAACACATTCTTGCACAAAGCCAACTGGATCTAATAGTCATGCACTAAGACACTTACAAGTAGTAGTTCTTACATCACTTAGCTACTTATTTATATCATTACAAAAAGGCCTAATCATGGGTAAACCCATGGGCCGACATCCCTTAACCCGTTACATAAAACCTAAAACCCTTTTGTTGGGTCCACAAGCCCGCAAAATGAGTGAGATCTTGTGATCTCTACTCTGCCTGGGTGCTCCGTCTTCAACCAGCCTGTCGAAGTCCCAAAAATAATCAAACATGACCAATGTTTCCTCAAAACTTAGTCAAGGGCCAACAAGCCCCCAACACTCACATGTGACTCGTCCCAAGTCACTCAGATCTGGGCAGTGTTGCTTCAAAGGCCTCGAGCTACCTTGACTTGTTTCTTCGCTAGAGCTTCCTACTCGACAAACTCCTAAATAACCTGCTCTATAATAGGCCCTTCTAGGTGTTGTTGTACTATCATGACTATCTGGTCCATCTGTGAGCCTTATCCTTCAATTTATTCAAAAAGCGTGCAGGCTTCGTCCTGCACCGGCTGGAGTCTCCATGTCACCTCCATGACTTTGATCTGGATGGCAGTAACTTGTTGTTGGACTATGCATTTCTCTTGTGATTGCTTCATTTTCTCAAGTGCAGTAAGCAACTTCATCTATGCTTGCATGGTGGATGCCTGATGCTTCTTTTCCTATAGTTGTGCTTATAGTTTTCGCGCACTCCGATCACTCAGTTCCTTACATTCTGAGGTGAGTGCCTTGATTCTTTCTACTGCTCTCTTGGCAGTTTCTTCCATTTGATTGCACACTTCTTGCGGAGTGCTTGGCACTTCTTGGATCTCTAGCTCCATTACTCTCACTTGAAGTTGTTGAATGGCCTCAACAAACTTCCCCACTTGTATCTTGGGTAAATCTTCTTCCTCCTGTGCCAAGCCCGACACAGAGCGAAGTGCTTTAGTCACTACCTCTTTGACTACATTTTTCTCTGTGAGTAGCTGGTCTTTTTCTTTCTGCATCCTCGCTTTATCCTCCTCGAACATCGCCTGAATTTCATCTTTCTCCTTCTGCGCATCTCGAAATTTCTCTAGGACTTCCTCCTTTTCTTTCTTCAAGGCCTCTGTGGCCTACTCCTTTTCTTCTTGGACTCAACGAAGTCAAGCCTCTATTGCATCTGCTAGCCTTCATAATTGGGTGGGTTCATCCCCCAATTATGCAATTTCTGACGACGAAGGCGTAGTCGGTGTTGCACAGCTTAAATGAATAGTTTGATGTATGTCTTTTAGCTCCTTCTTGATTCTTTCATAAAACGTCTCCTGCTTCGCTTCTTGTCTCTACAAGATATCCTCTTAAGCATCCTCTATGGCTGCGATGATGAGATCGACATCTTCCACTGTGAGCACATTCTTCGACTGAGGCTTATTTCTCGGGTCTTCTTTCTTGCTGAGGGTTTATGTGGAGAAACCTTCCTTTTCTTTGATGTTTTGTCCTCTGTAAGGGGATCCTTCGGCGGTGTAACTTCGCCTTTGTATTTCTTTTCTTCTTATTCCCCTCCTTCTTCTTGGTTCACTTCGTCTCCTCCTCCTCTTGCGGGTGAGTCAGGCCTACTTTCCTCTGATGTGTTGTCCCCCTCATCAGTTTCTATGTTTTTCAATTCCTCCTTTTTCTTCTTTTTCTTCGTGCTAGTCTGTCCATCATGCTCGACCTGGGTGACCAATGGACTTCCGATGATGTCAGGGTCGGAGAGTTCTACATATTCCACTGGTACAAGGAATTTTGCTGGCCATTCTTTGTTTATCTCCTCCATATCTTTGTCGGTTAGCTTATAATAGGGCTGCAGCTCCTCCTTAATTTCATCCTTACACGCAGTGATGTAGATAAAGTGTTGATATGCATGGAACTTCACTAGCGGCCTATAGTGGTGCAGTGTATTTGGGTTCATTCGTGGAAAGGCCTCAATGGCATGCTTCAGCTGTAGGTAGTAAGAATGGAACACCATGTTCGATTGCCACTGCTTTGCCATATCATTCATGTACCACAAGGTGGAGAACCTCACGGTCAATGGCTCTGATGGCTCAACTTCTAGGAAGGATGCTCCTTCTGGCATTTTCCAGGCGACAAATGCGATCAATACCAGTAGCCAACTAAAATGAAATTCATATCCCTAATCTTTCACTTCGCGACAGTCCTTCTCCAACTCATCGACGAGGTAACTCGCCCAGTTCATTTTCATTCCTTCTACGCACTTCCCTGTGAGGTCTACTACAAATCCAATGACCTGTGTTAGACGGTTCTTTCTGATGAGATTATCGGCTATAAGATGACAAGCTAGGTGCACTGTGCCATCTTGGATGGAGGCTACCTTGTAGCCTCGCTTTCCCTTTTCTACATCACCAAAATCTTCCTTTATGCGTTGTGCCAGGGAGAAATCGTAAGTCTTCCCTGGGTAGAACTATTGAGGGTCTGATCCCTGCATGCTCAGTCCTGTAATGAGATGGATTAGCGTCGGATCCACCATCACGCACCTGTCAATCCATATATACCCTCCATGGTAACACAATGGGAGGATTTTAACGCAAGCATTAACCTCCTGATGTTGGCCAAAGTGAGGAATCTTCATTACATTCAGGATCGTCGATTGCGTGAGCTCCTTTATCCACGGCTGGGAGACTATGTGCAGCTTCTTCCTAGTCATCTTCATCAAATAGCGATGTGGCACGAGCATCGCATAGTTCTTCCAGTCTCTGAGGTTGAATTCATTGTTCTTTAGAGCTGGGATATGTCCTAACTAGGGTCCAACTACGCGTATCCCCTTCGGGATGTACACAATGATCAACGTGTACTCAAATTCACGCAGGATACTGTCACGGTTAACCATGCCAGCCAAAGGCGGTATGTATTCAAGCATGACCGACGGGATCTTCTTCGCGTTAACCAGATCATCGCGGTGTTTTCTTCGCTTCTTAGTAGTGCGACGAGAACATCGTCTAGTCAAGGGGGATGCTTGCAATCCTCCAGTCGACGACACTTGTATTCCTACAGACATGAATCTCTCAGCCATGAGGTCTACAAGAATATCCTCTATAGACTTCTCTACTACGCTATGTTCGCCTGACATGCACACTCATAATCAAATAACTCAGGTAAGCGAACAAACAAGAGAGGTAATCAAATGAATGGCGAGGTCTAGAAAGAACAACGCAATACAATGTATTCTTTGTTATCTCGGATAATCACGGCTTGCAAAATTGGTCCCGACGCAACATCAGACGAGTTAAATAAGCAAGTGTTGTAATGAATTCGCCCAACGGGCAGGAATTCCTCAATCAATAAAAATTCCTTCGTTATGGCACAGTCCCAACAGTCCAACGACGGTACTTCCGTCAATAACTGTGTTTCTAGCCGTTCTAGAGCGTTATTCTAATGGTCGAGGCGCCTCCAATGGTCATATATCTTCGTCGTGGTGAAGTCCCATTCTACATGGTTCTGCTATTCCGGCGAGGTTCAACTTGCCTCCTGCGAAGTCTTTTCTGGAATTTCCCATAGTTTTGCTAACTTGGCTTTATTCTTACTGAGCTTCCTTGCCTTCTTTTTCATGATCTAAGTCTCTGGATTCCTTTTTCCGTTCTTATTCTTATCTTCTCCTAGTAAAGTGACTTCACACTGTTGATGTGCTCTTACAGATTATGCGGTTAATGTTCCTTCTTTTGCTATTTCTGGGGTGGTTATACTTCTTTCTTGCATGGACAGGTTCTTTAAGTCTTCCTGTGTTCTTTAAACTTCGACAGCTAATTCTCTGGCCCTTTGTTGCTTCGACTGGTCCTCTTGTTCTTCTATTAGTCACACTATTTTTCTGGCTATGAAGTCCCTTAATTCTTGCTTTTTCTATTTTGTAGCTTCCTCCTCTGCTTTCCTTCTGATCTGATCTTTCTCAATCCAAGTCTTTCCTAATAAAAGTGGGAATGGAGCGATGTACTCAACAAATCTGATAACTTCGAAGTCTTCTTCTATCGATGTTTCATGAGCAATCATAGGTACGTTAATAACTCTTCCACATAGGGTTATCATCTTTCCTTTAAACAAGCATATCCTTCCCAATGAAGGTATCATAGCAGGCTTTCCCAAAATTTCCCAAGTGCTTTCTGGCATAATATGCACGTGTGTTTCTTCATCCAATACACAGTCTATGTCGAAGTCCTCTATCCTTGTAACTATGCGTTGTTTTTCTTTCAGGATCTTTGGTAAATTGATGTCTCTGTGATCATACATTTCTTTTTTTAACTGTATTAACATAGTCTCTGATTATTTTTATGTATGGTTCTTTAACATATCCTTAGTCTCTTGACCATCTTTATAGTTTTCTTGTCTCATGTTCATCTTTTCAACTTTAGCAATCATTCTTGGAAAATCCTCAACCTCATGACCAATAAATTTACCACAAAGACAAATAGGACCTATACCAGGGCATTCTTTAGCAAGATGTCTCAATCTTTTGCAATTATAACACAATGTCAATCCTCTCTTTCTTTTAAATGATCTCCAGCCTCTCCTGTACTGCGCACTGGGATCACAATGCTGGACCTACAATCTACAAAAAAAAAATCTAGGTTCATGCATCCACTTATTAGTCCAAAAATTCTTTCTATGCATAGGAATAACATATTTTTCTCTATTTCTATCAAATTTATTCAAATCAACTCTTTCTTCTAACCATGCCCTAGTTTCTAGACTAGGACAAAATCTATCAAGCACACCTAGATTCATATTTTCGAAACAAAAATTTCCACTTATCTTACCTCTACCAGAGAACAAAGCTTTAATATCTTACTTCTTTTCTTTAGATCCTGGTTTCTTTCTTAGTACAGAGTTTCGCAAGTCAAGTAGAATATTGCGCACTACAACAACAGATATACGCAAAGATATTTCTCTTTTCTTCAGTTCCCAACAATCACAGTTTCAGGTCCCAGCAACAAAACCATTTGTTGGCACAAGGGAAGACCCAGGGTTCAATGCTTCAACAATGCACCAACAAAACCCTAACTACTGGCCCTTTCGGAAACACCTACGAAACAGATGAAGTCTCACCCAAGGTAGAGGCAGGGAGGTTGCAGAACTCAAGTGTCTACAACCAGGCTGGGACACAGATCTGTGATTACAACACTTAACAGAGCACTTAGCCAACAATATGCTTTAGTTCTTGAATCTCCTTCACATCGCAGATAAAACCATTATTACAGATCAACGCAGTAACAATCAAGATCAAGCCCTCAAAACCTCTTAGCACATAGCATTTTTTCATATCTCGCATTCATTCACAACATTAAGCACTAAGCTACAACATCAGATGCATTCATTATACCTAACAACAATAACACTAAGCAAATAACCACATAAACAACATCGCACAAAGCACATCAAGACACGGGATATACGTGGTTCACCCTGGTGTGGGGCTACGTCCACCAACTTCTTCTTCTTCTTTATTAGTCTTCGATCTTCTTACATTCATCTGCTCCTTTGCACAAAGCCACAGAGCCCAACTCTACAGTGGACAAGTGATCTGCGCACAGCACACTAGATCCACCTTCCCCAAAATCAGGTCAAGGCATACAACCAACTACTCAATAGCACAAAGCACTTACATACAATGTCTATGCACAAAACAACTTACAAAACACTTGCACTTAGCTCTACAATCCCTTAACACATTCTTGC
Source organism: Picea sitchensis (assembly GCA_010110895.2). Classification (NCBI taxonomy): domain Eukaryota; kingdom Viridiplantae; phylum Streptophyta; class Pinopsida; order Pinales; family Pinaceae; genus Picea; species Picea sitchensis. Next base: position 239,992 of record SNQJ01S0004061.1, on the reverse strand, counting down.
ACAAATCCAACCAGATCTACTAGTCATGCACTAAGCCACTTACAAGTAGTAGTTCTTACATTGCTTAGCTACTTGTTTATATCATTACAAAAAGGCCTAATCATGGGTAAACCCATGGGTCGACATCCCTTAACCTGTTACATAAACCCTAAAACCCTTTTGTTGGGTCCACAAGCCCGCAAAGTGAGTGAGATCCCGCAATCTCTGCTCCACCTAGGCGCTCTATCTTCGACCAGCCTGTCGAAGTCCCAAAAATGGTCAAACATGACCAATGTTTCCTCAAAACTTGGTCAAGGGCCAACAATGTTGTTCATAGGTATCCCACTTATGGAAAGGAGATGTACTCCACTACACAGGCATGTTGACAGTGGAAGCATTATATTTTGTGAAAGGAAACGATCGGCCACACTAATTACAATCCCTTGCAATTCATGCAAGCATAGGAAAAGTTACAAAATGATTTCCATCAAAAGTGGTCCACATACTTCCAACAATTCCACTTGAACATTAAGTGCAAGAAGGACAACACAAACCATGTTACAAAATGCCTAAACTAGACCCTAGTTGTGGCGCTAACCACAATTCTTAACTCCTATGGGCATGAGACCTTTGAGTAGCCCCAATTGTATGGAATCAACCCTATTTTTTTTTCTACATATCAAACACTAGGCGTAGGTACACAAGTTCCAAACTTTCACCTCTAGGACACACTTTTGTGCTATTTGGGCCATCTTTTTGTTCCTTCAAGAAAGTGTGCAAAACTAATTTGGGAGGCACATTACAGTTGGATGACAGGGTAGTTTGTTGCGAAGAAGAAAATAACAGTACTTCATAAGTATTTCTATTGACCAAAAATATGACAGGATGTCAATAGGTATGTTAGATTGTGCACTAGTTGTGCCACCGCTAAACCTACCATTAAGAGGCAGGGGATGTATAATCCTCTACCTACCCCAGGAAATCCCTGGGAGTTAGTCTCCATGTATTACATGTCAGGTTTTCCCTCCACCAAGCATGACAATGATTGTGTCTTTGTGGTTGTCGATTGTTCTCTAAGATGGCCATTTTTGGCACTGCACAAGAAGAGTATCATAGCAGAGGCCAATACTAAGCTCTTCTTTGAGTGTGTTTGGGTTTATTTTGGGTTACCACAAACCATAATTTCAAACATGAATAATATGTTCCTTAGTATCTTCTAGTCGAGCCCATGGTCTTTGATGGACACTGAGTTGACCAAATCAACTACTTTCCACCCCCAAATAGAGGGGAAAACATAAGTGTTCAACAAGATCATTGTGCACTTCTTATACATGTACAACTCGAAGTATCCACACACATGGAATGAGAACCTTCCATATGTTGAACATAGCTACAATAGAGCCATCCATGGCTCTATTGGACACAGACCTTTTCAAGCGTGCTTGGGGTTCTAGCCATAGGCCCCCATTGATGTAGCTTTTCCCATTGCATCTACATAGGAAGAGACTTCTTCCCATGTTTAGACCGAGGAAGATAAAGCAACCAAATTTGTGAATGCATCCAACACATCTAACAACACGTTCATGCTATCTTGTAGAAAGCCAATTCCAAGTACAAGTAATGACATGACCAACATCGGGTTCCACACAAGTTTCAAGATGGTGATAAGGTGTGGTTGCATTTGCAAAAAGATCGCCTTACAAGCCCCCACATGTAGCTCAAACCACTCAGATATGGGATTTACACCATCACGAGGGTAGTGGGCGAGAATGATTTTGAATCAAGTATTCCCCCTTTCCTTGGCTTGCACCCAGTATTTAGCATGGAGTTGCTTCAACCATATTTCCACCTCTATTGGACACCTCGAAGGTGGATGAGCATTTGGCCCCTACATAACTCAACCCTAACTACATAGAACAAGATATAGTGGACCAGATCATGGACACCAAGATGAAGGGCACCCAATAGTAGAATATACAACTCTCTCAGGTTGTCAAAGCAGGACAATGTCTTCACCAAGGCAAGTGGCTCACTAGAAGTTAGATTCAATAGAAGTTTCCCCAGCTGATGGAGACACTTAATACAATGGGGGACGATTGATTTAGGTGGATATTGGTGGCCACCCACCTCTCCCAATGAATCATAATGGCTCCCCATCTTGGCAATTATTCTACAATTTTTCAACTCTCGAACTCGTAATGCATTTTTTAGCTCAACAATTTTTTTGGCCCTACAACGAATCAGGGTTTCCATCTCATTCATAATCCTTGACCAAAATTGTTATTTTCATCAAGATCTTTCCAATGGGATATTGTGTGCCCTAAATGGAGTTTGTATCTTTGCATAAATAAGCTACCACCATTCTAGTTGGTTGGTATTGCCTTGCATTTCATAGTCTTTTCTTATTTCATTGATTAATAGAATTTGGTTCTCACTGTAGTATTGTGTTCTTTGCAATAATTTTGTGTAAGAGTTTTGATTCATATTCCTACCTTTCATTTCGTTCTATATACAATCCAGATCAAATATTGTTTTCTTTAGTTTTACGAGTCAAAATTTCCCTCCAGAGATGGATCTAGCTTAGATAAGTGCAAAAACTTCTCTTGCTTTCTATTTATATAATACATTTTTTCCCTTTTAATTAGGGTTGTGTACTTATATATCTTGTCATATTTTAAGGACTCATTACAAGCATCCCTAATGGATTTTCTAGCAATCTTACACTCTTTATCATACCAAGGATTGGTCATTCTATAATCCTTTTTACACAACCTTGATAGAGAACTTGTTAATGGAAGTAGGGTTATCGTTAATTTGTGATAGAGGTCTTCAATATTGTCCTTATTTGATAAGAGATTTAATTCATTATCTAAATCCTTTAAAATATCAACTTTAGCTTTGTCATACATCAAATGTTATAATTCACTTCAATTGGGCTTTTGCGCATGACAAAGTTTAGAGTTAGGGTTAAAGGTCTACGATCAAAGTTGGGCTCATGGTCATTTAAATTTACTACTGGATCATATACATGGATATCACATATCATATAATCGTCACTGCTACCAAGTCCATGAATACAAGTCATTTCGTACACCAAATCTTCAAAATTTCATTTATATCTACTAGGTAAAACAAGGTCCTCATCTAAGTATAAAGGATTGAAGTGGAAATCAATGCTTAAAATAATAATTAGAGTTGGAATCACTACTTAAAATAATAACTTGTTGGTTTAGTATTAAAGTTTTCTAATAAAAGAATATTATGTTCATTTATTAGATTAAATAATAACTTGTTGGTTTACTATTAAAGTTTTATTTTGGTTTAGTATTAAAGTTTTCTAATAAAAAATATTATGTTCATTTATTAGATTGTAAATATCCTATTCTAAATTCTTATAAAAACGTTTTTATTTAAATTAGTTTTTATTTTTAAAGATAAATTTAATAAGTATAATAAAGAACATAAACAAAATCTATAATTTATAGAAAGGTATTGTTATAATAGATAAAATATAAAAGGAAAAAAAAATGCATGGTTCGTGCAAGATAAAATTAGAAAGGTATTATTACTATAGATAAAATATAAAATAAAATAAAAATAAAGTGTATATAGTGAAGAGCAAAACAGAAAATGCATGGATTGTGTAAAGATAAAATTTGGCATGGAAATGCATGGATCGTACAAAGATAAAATTCGGCACGGCAATGTCTTAAAGTTATTATAAACTTAAACACAGATAACTATACAATTCAGTTTAATGACTTAACAAACATGATTCTACCGTTTTGAGGACAAATCTTCTTAAAATTTTAAGAAAATTTTGATACATTGCATACTATGTTTAATCACTGAATAATATGATTATATTATAAAATTCTCCTCATATCCACTGGCCAAACACAATTATAAAATTATCCTCATATCCACTGGCCAAACACAATTATAGAAAAGTTAAGGCCAAACACAATTATAGAAAAGTTAAGGCCAAATTTTTATTTTTTTTAAACAGACATGAAGTATATAAGTTTAATCAACTAGTAAACAACTTAGTAAGGTTACGAAGGTTATATAGTAACAGTTAGTAGACTCCGAATCAAATTTCAGGTTTAGCCTATATGAAATATATGAAACTTATGAGTTAAAACTTATGAGTTACAGATTTCCATGCTAAAACTTATGAGTTACAGATTTCCATTATTAAGAAAAGATAAAACAAAGATAGGAGAAATTTAATCACCTAACAAATATGATTCTATTTTAAAATTATGAAAAAGAAAAATCTCATTTCAACTAATCTTAACATATTTTAAAATTAAATTGACATGAAACCGTCCATCCTCTCATGGATATTTCATTTTAATAATGACCAAAAACATTTTAATATTAAAATTATTTTAATCTAAAAACAAAAAACATTTTAATATTAAAACTATCTTAACATAAAAACAAAAAAAATATTAATGTTAGAAATCTCTCAACACAAAAGATTTTAATGTTAAAATTAATTAATTTATATATAAATAAATAAATAATTTTATACATATGTATGACTATTTTTTAAATTTGAATTTGATAAAATTTACGGTTGTTGTTCCTTCCACGCATCCTAATTCGCCCTAGCTTCACATCTATGTAACAATTGCAAACGCACTGAATTATTAAATAGTACCAAAAGCAGAGTCAGCGTGTATGTACTTGAACACATTCATTGAACAACTTAAATTTACTACATGATTAAGACACATGTCCTTACACTTTGTAAAGAAAACAATAATAGAATTATATATGTACACGTACACTCTTGTGTTAAGATTTTACGTTTTGTTCCTATGATCACATTTGCTAACACAGATTTAGATGTTTTTTGGATTCTAACATGTACCATGTCCAAATATTTTTTGGAATTCACCGTGAAAACCATAATTACTTACCAAGCCATCTTGGTTAATGTGTTTATAACGATTTGAAGGTTCTTTATCAATTTATTCGGAGGCAGAAAGCTTTTCTAAATATTTAAATAAATAAATAAAAACTTTTAACGATACCTTATCCTTTTGGCATAACTTCAATAAAACTTTAGTTTTCACAAAATAAACTCCTGCTTTATGGGTTAGGTAGATGAGGTAGACACTTAATTTCATCTATGTAATATATTTAATAAATTTTTGACATTAACTTTAAGAATCTCATTCTTAAAGTACTTTAATTTGATCAAAATAAACGTTAAGCATCATTATCACTAAAATCATCTCGAAACAAATCCTTATAACCTGATCTTAATAAACGTTAAGCATCGTTATCATTATCACTAAAATCATCTCGAAACAAATCCTTATAACCACTGACTTTAACTTCTTTAAAGAAATCGCACTAACTTCTTTACAAAAATCGTCTGGCAAGTAAGTGGTTTCCCATCAAACATTTCATATCATATTTAAAATGTATAGAATCCTTTGCAAGCAATCTCGCTCTATCAATTTGGATTGGCTGAACATAGAGAAGTTTTTAAATGTTGGCAACTCTTGACTTGACTTTGACACGACAGGTGGTTCCCTCCCGTTCTGAGACGACGGAGATAGGGGACTGGGGAATGTATATTTTATGTACGTTCACTGAATCTTCCCCATTCATGCAAGCATTGTAATTGTTGTTACAACAAATGCAAACGCCCTGCCATATCACATGATTCCAAGTTTGTTTTGATCTTGACTTATATCCATTTTTTTGGTTTACATGTCTGTTTAAGTCAGCACGCCACAGGAAAATATTGTTGAATGGCCGGCGAATCTGGAAAACCTCGCCATTTTTTCCTCGTTGCACACTGCTTTACACGGGGATGGAAACTTCTGTATTTCATGGATGAGACTGCTTTACACGAGGATGGAAACTTCTGTATTTCATGGATGTTCATCCATTTGCAGCACTAGGAAGAATTCAAAGATTACAGTGAAATTTTAAGCGAAAAAATACAAATAATTAGTTGCATTTCCTCTTCTGCGAGAAGTTTGCATTACATTCTTATAAAAAACGACGCCCCCATCAAATACGATGCTCAAACAGAGAGAAATTCCAACACCGAGACAGACAATAATAGCGGGCAAACTATTCATGAATCTTTCTGTTCATACATTTAAGATGAAGAACAAGATATGAACCCTGGCGATACTTTTGAGAATAGTACCTGATAATCAGCAGAAGAATGCCATTTGCTCACCGATCCAACCAAATGGAAGGTCTTTGGACTTTCCAGGGAAGGGAAATCCAACATGAAGCGAAGATCCATTCCTTTTTCTTATCTTATGTGCGGTCGGTGAATCAATCGGTCACATGATCGAGTCTTCCCGCTGCCGCGTGAGGAAGGAAAGAAGCAATCGATCAGACATAAGTAACAACAGGCGGAGGGCCATCAGATGGCAAGAGTGCGAGAACAATGAGAGCGAGCATAATGACAACGGGAACCAGCAACAGAAACAGTGGAGGCGGCGGTAGCGGTGGCAAAACCAACGGCATTACCAACAAGATCACCGTGAAAATTGCCAGAAACTGCAACGCACCACGGCTGAATACATTTACCATGGAAAATACCGCCGCTTATGCTTACAATGCCTTTTATCCAGGTCCTCGGCTACCTCAAAAATACTTCCGAATTCCCAAATTCTCCCACTGGACAAGGCCTCCGATCACTGTATTTCTCGAATCGAAATCCGGCGGTTTCTATCTGCGAAAGACTCTGAAACAGAAACAGAAACAGAAAGAGAGCACTGCATATCATGTTCCATTCAAATACCTCAATCTGTTGGAATTTGTAACAGACTGACGGGCTTGCTGGGTGCAAGATGAAGGCGCGCACAGGAAATGAAGTTGAAGCGCCCCAGTATCCCGAGGGGAAAGGGGATAAACATAGCACACAATGCATGAATCAACGTATTTGGTGGGAGGCAGGATCGCTGAACTTGGACTGGATTTCAAAAATGCATGTAAATGTAAATCAGAGCTGCCAGCACGTGGCCGCCACTCTAAATCGGGGAAAACCAAGATGCTTCCCCCTCGTCCCTCGATTCATTCCTCTTGCTTTCCCCACTCAGTTTTAGTTAGACTCTGAGTAGAGAAGGGAGAAGCTTAACTTTCCGCCCAGTGGCGACCTTTTCGCGGGTGGGGACCCACCGTCCCTTCTAAATTCCAAATATTAAATATCGGTGTTGGTTAAACGTTTTACTTTTTGGGTTTTTCGATAAGAATTGGTCGGAATTCAACGATGTAAATTTCGACAAAATTTCTATTTTCTATTGTTTAAATTGTCTTTTTGAATGTATAAATGAATTCAGCATACTGAAAAACCCCTAAGTACTTGGATTATACAAACTTAACCACTCAAATCTACAAATCCAATCATTTATCACCTAATTTCAAACAAAATCAAACCAAAAATTGATAAAAAAACCCCAAAAAATAAAACGTTTAAACTACTACTTAAATATCTAAGAGAAAAGAATAGAAGAGGATTGATCCCTACCCTCTTAATTCCAAATATTAAATATCAAACTGTTCCTTAATAAAAATAAAAAAATTAATGAATAAAACACAAAAATCTTCTTGAACTCGTCAAATCCCCAACCACTAAACTAAACACCAAAGTCTAATTATCTCACTGTTAGGGTTGGACGGAGAAACCAATGGCAATCATTTTATGACCGCACTCAATCATATACCCATATCTTTGCTTTTACTCTTCAATCCCTCCGGAGAGTTAATAACCAAACATTTCTTGTTTTTTCTTATAGTTCTTAACCAAATGAGATTCGAACTCTACACCTCTTAAACATTAATGATGTCCATTCTTTACTTTTCAATTTTACCTAATTTATAATTATTTTCCTAAAAGTTACATCCAACTCACCCTGTTCATTTCTTGTATTTCACATCACATTAAAGAGAAGTTATGTCTCAATATCTATCCTTCACTTTTCAATTTAAGAATTTATTTATATTTTCTTTTTTCCCTACATTACATATATCTCACCCCTTTCCTTGCATTCCAAAGACGACTAGAGGATGTTTTTATTTTTTTCATTTATATATAAAAAATTAATGCTTATAATAGCAATTTGGCTTTTGATGATGCTAAAAACCAAACATGCCTGCCAATATTATACTTTTATTATGTCATTTTGTTTCCTAATTCCCCGAATAAGCACCTTTTTATGGTTATTTAAATTTATTTTTAATAATTTTCATTGATTAGCTAACCACTTGTTTACTTCTTGTCGTCTTTGAGACAACCTCGCTTTCAATATTTTCCATCATACTTTAGTCTTTTCTTCTTACTTTCCTAGACACAGTGTTGTATTATAATATATATTTACAAAAATTAGAAAGTACAGAGAAGATTTTCCCCGTATCCAACCATTAAGGTTTCTAAAATCACTTAATTTATCCTACGTTGAATTTGACAAAAACAAGGCCTCCAAAGTTGGATTTACAAATTGGGTCCACTAGTTACTTTTATCAGCAGATTAACTAGAAATATTACTAATTTTTTTTTAGCACAAATTAGCAGGTACTACAATCCCCTGGTTCCATATTGATTACCTGACATGAGTCCACCCACTGATCAAGTTTCTCAATTATGTTCAGTCAATTCTGCAAGCACCACATGTGTCCACACTTCCAGAGGGAGGATTCACGACATGTCAAGCTTTTCCTTTTGCATCGAATTGAGCCACATGCTCCACCGCTTATGCGGAACTTGAGTAGACGTAATGATTAAAAACACGTGTTTCCTCTTGAAAGTATGTATATCTTAGTAGTGATATTAAAAATAAAATATTATCATTATATATAATTATGCTTTTAAAATTATAAACTTGATATTATAATAATATTAATTATAAAAAAATCAACTTTATCATTTAAATATTTTTTCATAAAATTTAAACACATATCTCTTTTAAAAAAACCATCAACAATTTTTACTAGATAAAATTTGAATTTGTAGTGCATGTATTAACATAATACGTGTACTAATAAATAAATACTCGTAGGGTAGTGATCAATATAAATATTAAAGAGATAAAAAAAATGCACCAAAAAGAGGCGTGACAATATAACAAGGAACATTGTTCTCAATTTGACCTTTTTCCCTTTCTTCTTTTTGATCTCTATTCATCTTCCTATAAAGGGTTATAAAGGGTCCATGAGAACTAATTGTACATTAAAATTGTTGAATTCAAGAGATCTTTTTGTTCCTCTTAATGGAATTTCATTGATATTTATCTCCTCAAGGGGGAATCCCAATATTCATTACTTTTTCTTGAACCTTCAAAGACAAATTTAATTATTCCATCTTCTCTTCCACTCCATCATTGATATCTTTCTCTACCTTTATTGAGGGGTCACTCCATCATTGATATCTTTCTCTACCTTTATTGAGGGAGAATCTTTTGCACTATGATCATCTTCATCTGATCCGGATTATTTTGAGAACGAAACGAAGACAAAAATATAACCGATATATAACAAGGAAATACACAGAGATAATGCAGAGAACACATAAATATAGTGAAAACCAACTTCTATTAGTGAATAAGATAGAAAAACACTATAGAACACAAATTGGCAGAATGGGGAAGCCTATCTCTGAAAAGAAAGATATGTTGGCTACGCTTCATTCGTAACAAGCTTTACATCACACTTCATTGCATGCTTAAAGGGCCTCCTTCACCTCAATTATATATGAGAGAGTAAGAGGAGAACAATTCCCATGATGCATGTGGGATAAATTGGACTGAATTTATAAAATGTCATAGACATGTAAAACACTAGGACTTCCCACGTGGTCACTCATCCAAGTACTACTCTAGCCCAGGCACGCTTAACTGCAGAGTTCTAATGGGATCTGGTGCATTGACGCTATGTTGTAGGCATCTACATAAGACCACTAGGAAATCATTACATGATGTCTGTAATTAACAAATGAAGATGACATTACATTCCATTCTCCATTGACAAAAGGATGTGTTATCACATATAGTTGTCAAGGGAAACAGGTCATCCAAGTCTATGGTCTGCACAGGAAACGTCCAAGCGCACCCTTTTTTGGGTTTGAAATACTGGCAGACAAACATATTCATTTTTTCAACCGTAAGATCTGATCAAGAGAAAGATCAGCTATTAGATCAACAAGATTAAGTCATGACCATCAGATCTCATCGAAGAGAAATCAACAATAGGGAGGCATTGCGGGGATTGGGATACAAATTAAAGTTTCCACAAGTTGTGAGCCCGTAATCGCTCACAATCGTTGATCTTGTTAGATCAACAGATCAACGATGCATATCGATCCCGATATGAACGAGCATCTTCGCATTGTGGGGATCAGAAGGGAAATTAAAATATCTACTAGCTGTGAGCCCGCAATCGCTCGTGGCCATTGATATTTCAGCAGGGGACACATGTCAGGCGATCTCGTACTCTGGGAGAAAGAAAGCAGAAGTTGAGTAAGTAAAGGACTCTCAAAGGCCCAAAGCTCGAACTCCCGAAGTAAATCTTGGTCGTCCAAATCAAGAGGCCAGGCGTCACCAGATCTCACACTTCGGGAATTCGACACTTCGGAAGATTGCACAAGCAAGTAGGAGAACAAGGCCCGAAGCCTGAACTCCCGAAGTAAATCTCGGCCGTCCAAAACAAGAGGACACACAACGCTAGATCTCACACTTCAGGAATTCGACACTTCGGAGGATTATAAGAGCTAGCATTGAAAAGGCTTGAAGCCTGAACTCCCGAAGTAATTGTGAGTCATTGATATTCGCAGTAGGAAGCAAGGTCCATCCAAGAGCGGTGCGTGGCAACAAAAGAGGGGATTTCCTAGATCGCAGATCGTGACCAGATCAACGACCACGTTTCATTGTGGGGATGCAACATGCTTGAACGATAAAAATATTGAGTGGTCCCACAATTGAAACCATGGTATAGCGACAGAGCTACGTGGCGGATGGTGGTGAATTGCGGGCTCAAAAGCGGTGTGGATCCAAATCGCCTTTGATGGCCTCACAATCACGTGCTTATATAATGTCAAATCCGAGAGCAACACGTGGCTTCCCCCTAGACATTAGGCCGCGTTCCGATCTTGAGGAGGATTTAGTTAATGGAAGGGGACTGGTAGTTGAAACCTCAACTTAGTCCATAAATAGAAGGCATGGAGGGTCTGGTCATGGAGACAAAGTTGTCAGCCTAAGGTACCACGATGCAGACACATACTAGTCTGAGCTTGCGTCTGATGGGAGAATACACGCACAGTCTGACGAAAGGATGCACAAACGCAAATCCTTGAATGAGATGGCCAGGTCACACTCCTGGTAGTTATGGAATGATCGGATTATAAATAGATCAGTTTAGATTTTGTAATAAGGGGGGATGTTTTTCAGAGGTTGGAGAGCCGAGAGAGTTTTAGGAGCAAGGCTCTATATTTCAGTTTGTAAGCCTGAGGGCTTGGATTGTAAATATCATGTTATTGAATATTCCTTTGAAATGTTTTTATTAGGCCATCTTCTTAGTTTACATGTTGTTCTGTTTCTTCTTTTCTGGTTGCAATATCTGTGATTCATAGATTCCTGAGGCGGTGGAGGATCTGCTATTATCTTGCCCATGTTCATCATTTGTTACTCAAACCCTTCATGTTTTCCTTCCTATCTGAATGCAATCTCTCTGATTTATGGATTCCTGAGACGATGGAGGATTTGTTGTCATCATGCCCATATTTCATGGCTCATCGGATAGTTTCTATTTTCCTTCTTGTCTGGATGTAATCTCTCTGACTTATGGATTCCTAAGGCGATGGAGGATCTGTTGCCATCATGCCCATCTTTCATGGTTCATCATATATATATATTTTTCTTCTTGTCTAGATGTAATCACTCTAATTTATGGATTCCCGAGGTGATGGAGGATTTGTTGCCATCATGCCCATCTTTCATGGTTCATTAGACCTTTCTGTTTTTTTTCCTGTTTGGGTGTAACATCTCTTTGATATATGGATTCTTGAGGTGGTAGAGGTTTTGTTGTCATCTTGCCCATATTTCATGGTTCTAGAATCATACATTTTCTATCTTCTTTCTCCTCATCACCACATAAAGCCTTTTGTCTGATAGGCAGTTTAAATGCCTTCATTATTCATGATACTTATGACTCCATAGCCCAATGGTCAAGGATTGATCTGCAGTTACTTCTGTTATCTTTTCCTCTCTCTACAGTCTTACTAATCCACCTACTCAAACCATTTTAATCCATTTTACCCTTTTCTTTGATGGGTATTGGGCTTATCCTCTTGCAGTCAGAGGGTGATTCTCAGTGCTAACATTCATGGCGTCGTTGCCGGGGACGGAAGTGAATATGCCTTTTCTGGGAGAACGATAATGACCACTTATGATCTTTGATGGTGAACAAAAACCAGACACATTCAGACTACATATCATTCACCTAGCGACTCCATGATTAAAGAATCCAGTGGCGACTCCACAGTTTTAAGAAGTCATATTTTCAGATGGAATCTATTTTGGCTCAGATGTTTTCTCCTTTCAATTTCTCTTTTGTTCCTGATTTTCCAAATGTTGTTCCTACTATGGATGAGTGGGGTGATTTTTTGCCCAGATTTAGAGAACATAGAGATGACAACCCTACAAAACATTTGCTTGAGTTTCATGAACTCATGCATCAGTGGGAAATACATCATGAGGATGTATTAATGAATATGTTCATGTACTCATTAGAGGGAGTTCCTTGTGAGTGGTATTGATCCTTGTCCCCTGCTAGCATCTCCTCCTTGGAACAGTTCCATGCAACTTTCAATATTCATTGTCAAATTTTGTATTCCTCCGAGTTAATTTTTCATAGCTATTGTGAGGAGTATAAAGACTGTGTTCAGGATACAGTTGATTCTTATGAAGGTTGTGAGAATGAAGAAGATACCTTGGAGGAGGAATCGGTTTTTTCTCTTCCTTGTTCATCTGCATCTGATGAAAACTGTGTTTTTTGTCTCAGTAAGGAAAGTGCAAAAATTGAGTTTGTTCTAGAAGCTGATATTCTTTGTAGCCCTGTCTCTAAAAGCCTAGATATGAGCAGCCTATTTTTGACTCATATTATGATGATAAGATATTGCTTCTTGGATTGAATCTTGAAAGGCAACTTGTGTTTAATAATGAAGAACAATTTTCTCATGTTGGGCAGGAGATAACTCTTGGTATGGAATCCGAGGCTCCTCCTTTATTTGATCATTATGGTGACGGTGATGAAGATCCTGAGGTGTTTTTTGTCTTGGAATCAAGAAGAATTAACAACCAATTTTCTAATGAAAGTGAAAGATTTTACCAAGAGCAACATGTTATAGAGAAAGAGCCATCCATTGGAATACATGAGGATATTTCTTGCCATCAGCTAGTAGGTGTTATCAGAGGGGGCAAAAGAGAAGTGGATCAACATCCCGCTTCAACCTTTCACTCACCTATGCTTGCCACAGACATTCAACCAGATGTGAGCAGCTGTAAAGAAGAGCAGGCTTTCTGTTACTAATCTAACAGGGTTTATCACCTATTTTATGACCTTGTGGGGGAGTACATGGAGTTGCATTTCCTCCATGTATCGAAGCCTTCAAGATTTATTTTACCTTCATCATTAGGAGGAAATATGAAGAATGTAATTAATTTGTTGTCACAGTTTCATTGTCCCTTTCTCATCAGTGACAAAGTAAATAAGTTTTCAGTCAAGAAGTTACTTGAAGGGCCATGGTGGAAGTTTGATTTCACCTAACACGTAAAAACATCAGTTAGTGTAGGATTGTACATAAATAAGATCCTTCTGGAGCATGTGTGTTTGCTTTATTTTTGTAAGTAGAGTAGTGTACATATCAGCCTACTGTCTTCAGTGAAATATATTTGAGCTCGACTCCATAACCCAACAGCTAAGGCACTGGAACTACTTGTTCTTGGCAGCTCACAGGGAGCATGCCATCCCCTGTGGAGACAAATGTTATCACATATAGTTTTTAAGGGTATCAGGTCATCCAAGTCCATGGTCTGCACAAGAAACGTCCAAGCTTAACCCTTTTTAGGTTCGAAATACTGGCAATCGAACATATTCATTTTTCAGCCGTAAGATCTGAGCGAGAGAAAGATCAATCCTCAGATCAACAAGATTAAGTCATGACCATCAGATCTCATCGGAGAGAAATCGACGGTGGGGAGGCATTGCGGGGATCGAGATACAAATTAAATTTTCCACAAGTTGTGAGTTGGCAATCGCTCACAATCGTTGATTTTTCTAGATCAACAGATCAACGGTGCATATTGATCTCGCTATGAACATGCATCTTCGCATTGCAAGGATCAGAAGGGAAATTAAAATATCTGCTAGTTGTGAGCCTGCAATCACTCGTGGCCATTAATATTTCAGCATGTGACACATGTCAGGCGATCTCGTACTATGGGAGAAAGCAAGCAGAAGTTGAGTAAGTAAAGGAATCTCGAAGGCCCGAAGCCCAAACTCCCAAAGTAAATCTCAGTCGTCCAAATCAAGAGGACACACGTCACCAGATCTCACACTTCGAAAGATTGTGTGAGCAAGCAGGATAAAAAGGCCTGAAGCCTGAACTCCTGAAGTAAATATCGAATGTCCAAAACAAGAGGAAATGTAGCGCCATATCCCACACTTTGGGAATTCGACACTTCGGAGGATTGTAAGAGCTATCATTGAAAAGGCTCAAAGCCCGAACTCCTGAAGTAATTGTGAGTCGTTGATCTTCACATCAGGAAGCAAGGTCCATCCAAGAGCGGCGCATGGAAACAAAAGAAGGGCTTTCCTAGATCACAGATCGTGACCAGATCAACGACCACATTTCATTGTGGGGACGCAACATGCTCGAACGATAAAAATCTTGAGCGGTCCCGCCATTGAAACTATGGTATAGTGAAAGAGCTACATGGAAGATGGTGGTGAATTACGGGCTCAAAAGCGGTGTGGATACAAACCTCCTTTGATGACCCTGCAATCACTTGCTTATATAATGTCAAATCCAAGAAAAACACGTGGCTACCCCCTAGGCATTAGGTCGCGTTCTGATCCCGACGAGGATTTAGTTAATGGAAGGGGACCGATAGTTGAAACCTCAGCTCAGTCCATAAATAGAAGGCATGGAGGGTCTATCCATGGAGACAGAGCTGTCAGTCTAAGGTAACATGATGCATACCCATACTGGTCTGAGCTTGCATCTGACGGGGGAATACACACAGTTTGACAGAAGCATGCACCGACGTAAATACTTGAATGAGATGGCCAGGTCACACTCCTGGCAATTGTGTACTGATCAGATTATAAATAGAGAAATTTAGATTTTGTAAGAAGGGGGGTGTTTTTCAGAGGTTGGAGAGCCGAGAGAGTTTTAGGAGTAGGGCTCTGTATTTCATTTTGTAAGCCTGTGGGCTTGGATGGTAAATATCATGTTATTGAAGATTCCTTAGAATTGTATTTGTCAGATCGTCTTCTTAGTTTACATGTTGTTCCATTTCTTCTTGTCTGGTTGTAATATCTGTGATTCATGGATTCCTGAGGCAGTGGGGGATATACTGTTATCTTGCCCATGTTCATCATTTGTCACTTAGACCCTTCATGTTTTCCTTCCTATTTGAATGCAATCTATCTGATTTATGGATTCCTGAGACGATGGAGGATCTGTTGTCATCATGCCCATATTTCATGGCTCATCGGATAGTTTATGTTTTCCTTGTCTGGATGTAATCTCTTTGACTTATGGATTCTTGAGGCGATGGAGGATATTTTTCCATCATGCCCATCTTTCATGGTTCATCAGATATTTTTTTTTTTCTTCATGTCTGGATGTAATCACTCTTATTTATGGATTCCTGAAGTGATGGAGGATTTGTTGCCATCCTGCCCATCTTTCATGGTTCATCAAACCTTTCATTTTTTCTTCCTGTCTGGGTGTAGAATCTCTCTGATCTGTGGATTCCAAAGGAGGTAGAGGATCTGTTGTCATCTTGCCCATCTTTCATGGTTCTAGACTCAAACATTTCCTGTCTTCTTTCTCCTCATCACCACATAAATCCTATTGTCTGATAGGCAGTTTAAACGCCTTCATTATTCATGATACTTATGACTCCATAGCCCAATGGTCGAGGACTGATATGAAATTACTTTTGTTATCTTTTCCTCTCTCAATAGTATTACTGATCCACCTGCTCAAACCATTTTAATCCATTTTACCCTTTGTTTTTATGGGTACTAGGCTTATCCTCTTGCAGTTAGAGGGTGACTCTTAGTGCTAAGAGGATGAATATTATGGTTTATCAAAACCACAGGCTCAAAATGGTGATTCAGTGGAAAATGTGGATGTCCACCGATATCCATCTGGATCATTCCTCCCCCCTTAGGAAGAAATGGTCCCCATTGCATCAATTTCCCTTGGGAGATGGGGATACTTCTGATAAATATGAAGCTTGGTGCATCGCTTGCCTTGCTGAAGAAGTTGTCCTGCTTAGCTTGTTGAAGGTTGTCATGAACCTGTTGCTGGAGGGGTTGGATTCGTTCAACTAATTCAACTGCATCATCTACATGAGTCTGGGAGGACTCTTTTGGTGAAGATGCAACATGAAGAGTATTAAGGGTTATGTTATAACCTTGCTTGACTTGGCAGTGTGGAGGCACCCCCGTAGGTGCAACAAGAACATCTTGGTACTCTTCTACAATCTTGTCGATATGCTTCTGCTTGATAGAAAGGTATTGGGTTGAGGCTGCAGTGGTTGCATTGTCCTTCTGTTCACCTTCTGATCAGATTGTGAAGAGGATAAACTTTGCAATATGAGATATTAATTTGTGGCATTGTTTTGGTGGGATAATAGTCATAACTACCTATGGTATCCTATATAGTTGACTCCCTAGAGTAAACATGATGCTACAAGGTCGAGACTCATAAACAACATGAAGCCTCCACATATATGGCTAGCCTAATAGAACATCACAAACTTCCAGTGGGGAAAAATCACACAATACCTCATCCTAGAAATGCTTGATGTCATAGGATAGGAGACACTACTAGCTGACATAAAGATCTTAACCCTGGTGAAGCCACCTGATGTTGTATGGTTGCGGGTGTGGTGTTGTTGGCAAATCCAACTGCTTGGAAACCTCTACTGAGATGATGTTATTTTGTCTTCCGCTATCAACAATAAAATGTAGTGGGGTCCCCTTCACCCACATCTGTGAATGGAAGAGTTGCTCCCCCTCCTCAAGATCCTCTTTTGGTTGGATTGCTGCAATTGTGACAGTAGCAGTGGGTCCTGCGTCAATGATCTGTCTCCTTTTATTATCTTCTGAATCAGGGTCCAAGTCAGGGTTTGGCTCTTTGTCTTTGAGCTCGGCCACCAATGACTGTATTGAGTGACATTCATCAGTGTTGTGCCTAGGGATATTGTGGAACTCACACCACTTTCCAGTTTCTTTCTTATACTTCTCATTACCCTTCTTTTCCTGCATCTGGGGCTGGCTCTCTTGAGGTTGGCCTTCCTTTCTCTATCCTTCATCATGTGAGTTAGAGTTTCCTTTTCCATGCTTCTCCCGCTTACTCTGCTACTTGAATTTCTGCTCAATTTTGACTGCATATCGATAAGAAGATCCTAGTGAGGAGATGTCCAAGAAATCCATCTCTTTTTTGATGTACTTGTGTAGACCACTGCGATACTTAAAAAATAGGTGTCACTCGAAGTCTTTGATACCCAGTTTTGAGTGCAAGGTATGCAATATGTTGGTTTACTTCGATGCCGTCTAGTCTCTTTTTTGACACAGAGTTGCCCATCTCATGTATTGGTCATCATAGTTTCCAACATGGTAGAAATCCTCCTTTAGAGCATCTACAAAGGCCGCCCAAGTGGGTTCTCTCCCAAATAGTGTAGATTCATCCACGATGTACCTCTCCCAATAACTTTCCCACCAAGATCTGACATGGGGAAGGGATTTAAGGAGTGCGAAGGTGATCTTTTCACTGTCGGAATTTTTTTGGATAGAGTAATAACCTTCTAGCATATTCAACCATTTTTCTAGAGCATTTGCATCTATCTGTCCTTCAAATAAGGGGATATCAAAATTGACTTGTACCTTGAAGGGTGTTGCACTTGTGAAATGGATTCTTGTCGAAGATGCCTCAGTCGCTGCCATCGATAGCCTTTGACATATTTGATCAAATTTATCCATCATCTCGTTCCTCTGTCGCACAAGAGCTTCCTTGATAAACATCTTGAAAGGATCTCATGTTTTGTCATCTCTCTTTTCTTTTGCCATGGGAGGTCGCTTGGGCTAGCGAGAGCAGTTGTCCTCAAGCGAAACTAGCTCGAGACCCAACTTTTTATAACTTGACCTTGTCGGGGACTTGCTCTGATACCACTGATCTAGATTATTTTGAGAACAACACGAATACAAAAATATAACCGATATATAACAAGGAAATACACAGAGATAATGCAAAGAACACAAAAATATAGTAAAAACCAACTTCTATTAATGAATAAGAGAGAAAAACATTGTAGAACACAAATTGGCAGAATGGGGTAGCCTATCTCTGAAAAGAAAGATATGTTGGCTATGCTTCATTCGCAACAAGATTTACATCACACTCCTTGCATGCTTAAAGGGCCTCCTTCACCTCAATTATATATGAGAGAGTGAGAGGAGAAAATTTCCCATGATGCATGTGGGATAAATTGGACTAAGTTTGTAAAATTCCTTAGGCATGTAAAACACTAGGACTTCCCAGGAGGTCACCCATCCCAATACTACTCTATCCTGAGTGTGCTTAACTACGAAGTTCTAATGTGATCCGATGCATTAATGCTATGTTGTAGGCATGTACATAATACCACTGGGAAATCATTACATGATGTATGTAATTAACAAATGAAGATGACATTGCATTCCATTCTCCATGAAAAGCATGAATATCATGGTTTATCAAAACCACAACCTCAAAATGGTGATTCAATGGAAAAGGTGGATGGCCATCGAGATCCATCTGTATCGTCATCATTCATGAGTAGGGGCTCATTGGTTTCTAGCATTTAGATTTGGAAGGATGACCTTTTCTCCTCTTTGGTTGAACTTGAGCTTGGGGACATGAGTCTTGAAGATGACTTGTTTATTGACATATTTGACACCAAGAAGTTTTGCTTTTTGTCATTCAAGACTTGAGTCCATTGAAATTTACCTTGTTTGAGAGTCATCTTTTCTAGAATACTTTTACTAAGATCAACCTTCGCACATATTTGAGAATATGTAAAAATCCCCATCTTTACTTGCTCGATATATAACTTTAGGTATCTTCCTAGAGAATTTACAATATCTTTAAAGATTGAATGATGCCAAAGATGGAGCTGTAGATTTGGGAGGTGACCCTAGACTATCCTTTTGTTAACAACGTCACCATAATCTTTGGCTCCATTACCTTTGTTGGCCCCAAATCCAACATATGGGTAATCCAAGGTTCCAAATTCCATAGCACTATAAATATAATTTTCAACAGGGAAGGCATAATTTCTTTGATTTTCACCCTCAGTAAGAGACAAATCCTTGACCCCAGTGGATCATCTGGAATGGCAGTTTTTGTAGGGTCACTTCCTTGAAGAGGAGCATGGATATTGCATGTATATTTGCGAGCAAGAGGAGTGAACATCCTTTGGGCCATCACCATAGACATTCTTATGTGAAACAACAAGCTTATGGCTAATGAAGCTTCATCTATCTCAATTCATAGTGCATGTATTCATATAACATGAGCATTTTATTTATTCATCACACAGTGTATAAGATATTGTAAATTGTTTTCACATTAACTGGTTTTTGTTCAACCTCTATATTAAATTTTTTCTTACTTAGTCAATTTATTTTTATTGTCACAAGGTTCTATACTCGTGCGACTCTAGTTAGGGTTTCTGATGTACAAGCGCCTCTAGGGTTTTGTAGTTAGTGCCCCTTTATTCTATCATCCCCCTCCTCACCCATTACACTTAATCTAAGCTAATGGAATTTTACGAGGGGGCGAAATCCCCCTCATATTGCAATGTTGCAGCTGGTGAAATGAATGGAAACAAAATCGCGTGACCCCCTTTTGATCCGTCATCACAACTCAAAGATCAACTACTGTAGGAAGAGCTAGGTCACAACAAAGGGATGGAGATGAATGTTGAATCCTCTCATCCAAAAGTGGCTTGCAACTAGCTAATAGGAAAATGCATTCCCCAAGCCTCCAAAGCCCCCATGTATGTGATAAGCTCCATTATAGTAGGCACTCAAACTCAATACATGAGAGACCATTCTCTCATTGGTAAATTTCTGGGCCTATGTCCCTCTGAGAAGGATCTCATCAAATGGATCAATACACGGTGGAAACCCAAAGGGAATTATGATATTCAAATGGGATCAAAAGGTATATTTATTGCCATTTTCCATAACCTGGAAAACATAGATATAATCTTTGAAAATGGCCCATATTTCTATAACTATGTAGGTATCTACCTTTTCTTATGGATAGATCACTTTAACCTAGATAAAGAGGATTTAACTTGTACCCAATATGGATTTGGATATGTTGTCTACCCCAAAAATTTTGGTTGGGAGATATCCTTGAAGGTATTGGCAACACCTTGGGCATCTTCGTCAAATCAATGGAGGAAACAAAGAAGAGTCACTACACTTCCTATGCACACATATGTGTTTACATGAACATCTCAAAGCATCTACCAGACTCCATCAAACTGGAATATCAAGATGAAGAATGGGAGCAAACCATATATTATGAACAAATTATGTTCTAATGCCAAAAATGTCATGAACATGGTCATGTTTTTTAAGACTTCCCTCTCAATGATACCCTTGCCCCTAGAATGAACCCTCAAGATAAGACAAAAGATGGTTTTACCCAAGTACAAGGATGCCAATGCCAAAATTCTAGAAAAACTCAACCATCCCCCTTTAGCACACCTTCTACTAGTAACTCTTTTGAAGTTCTCAATAACCTCTATGGACACTCTCCCCCTAATAGCTCTCTCCCATCGACTAGTAAATCCAACGCAAAGGATAAATCCAAAGAAACCTTTGAACCCACCCTAGAACAAATCCTCCCTACTCCCTTAGTTGTCGCGGTCACAAAATATCCCATCCTTGAGACATGAGGTGAAATGGACATCGAATGGGATGATCAAGAGCTAGCTGAAATAAAATTGGTAAGGCTTGAGGAAGCTTACAAGAAATAAGATCTACAATATGTCCCCATAGATCAACTTAGAAAATTCCATAAGGTTTACCTCAATTCCATGAATGGAGCCACTTCCAGATCCAACGACGGACTTGGTATCCATCTAAAACAACACACAGATCCACACAAACAGGTTAAAGAAGCAAGAAAAAGAGGTTGAAAATCAACACATAAACTAATACAGGAGATTGGAAACTACATGGTCAATTCTGGTCAAATTCAAAAGCTCACATGTGGCTTCTACCCACCAAAAAAACCCCTTCCTCATGAAGATAATCTCTTGGAACATAAGAGGTCTCAATGGAAATATGAAAAAAAGAATCGTTCGAAGCAGCATCATGATAAAGACTCTCGACATATTTCTTCTACAAGAAACCAAATGCACAGGCATAATAACATAATCTCTTCTATCTAAAAGATGGAAGAACAACAACTTCATATTTATAGATTCCAGAGGATCAACAAGAGGCATAGCAATCCTATGGAACCCAACAACAATCATTATGGAAGATTTATTCTCTACAAGATGGACACTCTCAACTACTTACAAGCTTATTGGCTCGGACAAAACAACGTTGATAACTAGCGTTTATGGACTGCAAGACACTCAGGAGAAAAGTAACTTCCTGAAAATCCTCACTCACCTTGGCTCATTGAATGACACTCACAAATGGATTCTAGGTGGATATTTCAATCTAGCCAAATCCCTGGAGAAAAAAAGAGGCGGGCTAAGGCGGCTTGACAAAGAAGCTGAAGCCTTCTAGGATTTTATTGAAAATCTTAGACTTGTTGATCTAGACTTCCAAGACAAAATTTTCATGTGGCCAACTGTCTATCGGGCTCTAATCAAATTTCTTGCAAACTAGATCGATTCCTAATCTGGATTTTATGAGCAGAATGAAGTGACTATAGATTATTAACAGGTTCTTAACACAAAATAACAAAGATACAGTAAAACTAGTTTTCTATTCAATAACGAAATAAGCTGAAACTATAAAATGCAACGGAAACAAGCTTGCTGGAATGGTGGCGGCTTATCTTTGAGAAGAGATGTGACGACTGCGCTCATTCGCAAGAATATGATTACAATGAGGCTCTAAAGGAATTTTTACAATAATATGGAATGCAAAAAACCCTATACATCCAAAAACCTAACCCTAGGAGATGAAGCGCCAAAAGTCACGTGGGCCCTGTTTGGGTAAGTTAGTACATCAACTTCCCGGGGTCGTAACTTTTGCATACGATCTATGTTTTAGGAGTATTATAGCCCGTTGGAAAGGTATCGTCGAGGAGATTCATTTTAGGTGAAATATATAAGAAACATAAGTATTGAAAACCTGTTTTCTCAAAAAACATCATTTAGGGCCTCAAAACATCTCTGAAAGTGAAAACTGCTAAAAATAGTAAATTACCAAAATTTCCAGAAAACTGTTTTGAGCTAGTTGGAAAAGGTGGGTGGCCACCGATATACACCTAGATTAATCCTATATCCTTAGGAAGAAATGATATCCATTTCATTAAGGTCCCCCATCAGATGAGGAAATTTCTACTGAATTTGGCCCCGGGTGAGCCACTTGCCTTGGTGCAGGAGCTGCCCTGATTTGACGACTCGATAAAGCTGGATCCTTTGCTGTCAAGTGCCATTGATCTTTGTGTCCACAATATGATCATTGGATTCCTTTTGTATGCAGTCGGGGTTGATCTCTGTTGGTTTTAGTTGTTCTTCTACTTCTGAGGTGTCCAATAATGGTGGGAAATAAGGGCGAAGGAGATCCACGTTGAACACTGGGTGCAGACCAAGGAAAGGAGGAATATTGAGCTCAAAAGAATTATCCCCCATGGCCTTGGTGATGGTTTAAGACCCATAATGGAGTGGGCGAAGCTTCCGATGGGGTCTTGTAAGGCGTTCTTTCTACAAGTGCAACCAAACTTTATCGCCCACTTGAAACTTATGTGGCACCCGATGTTGATCATGGAACTGTTTGTACTTGTCATTGGAATTTTGTAGGATATCCTGAAACTGTTGATGGATGTGCTACATCTGCTCAATGAACCAGGTGGCTTTTTCAGCTTCAGTTGGAGTAGGAGATGAGTCGGTCGAGGTGACTGCAAGGGGAAGTGCAACATCTATGGGACCCAATGGTTGGAATCCCAACCCCACCTGAAAGGGGTTGTGGCTAGTTGAGCTATGCAGGGCTCAGTTGTAGCTATGATGGACATAGGGAGGGATCTCATCCCATGTGTGAGGGTGCTTTTAATTATACATGTGAAGAATATGCACAATCATTTGATTTACGACCTCGGTTTGGCCATCTGTCTGGGGGTGGAAGGCCATGGATTTGGTGAGCTTGGTGTCCAGCAGTGACCAGAGGCTCGACCAGAATGTGTTGAGAAATTGATTGTCCCAATATAAGACAATGGTTTGTGGGATTCCAAAATGTACCCAGACTCATTCAAAGAAGAGCTTGGTAGTGGCCTCTGTTGTGATTCTCTTCTTGTAGGCAACCAAAATCGCCATCTTAGAAAAGTGATCAACCACCACAAAAACACGGTCATTTCCTCACTTGGTGGATGGGAGGCTCAACATGTAGTCCATTAAGATGGATTCCCATGGCCTGTTAGGAGTAGGAAGAGGGGTGTACATTCCCTGTTTCTTAGTGGTCGGTTTGGCAATAGCACAAGCAGTCCAGGACCTGATATACTTGCTGACCTCCTGTCGAAGTTTCAGCCAGTATAAATTTTTCTGTAGCATTGACAGTGTCTTTTCGACATCGAAGTGTCATGCCACTCGACTGTAGTGGGCTTCCTATATCATCTTCACTCACTTGCTTGGTGGAACATAGATATGGCCCAGATGACACAACAACCCATCCCGAAGATGGAAATTATTGACAACTATGTTTTCACCCAACATTTCGTAGGTGGTGGCAAATTTCGGGTCTGTCTCATAGAGTTGGGTCCATCGAAAGGTCTCATGGACACAAGATTCTAGCACTGTGGTGAGTGCCATGATTGGCGGTCTGCTGAGGCAGTCAACAACGTGATTGGTGCTTCCTATTTTTTACTTGATGTTGAGGTGGAATTGCTACAAGTATGTGGACCACTTTTGACGGCGATCATTATTAATTTTCCTTGTGTCTGCATGAACTGCAGTGGCTTATGATCATTTTGGATGACTATATCCTTTCCAAGAATGTAATGCCTCCACTGGCGGCAGGCTTGCACAATGGAGTACATTTCTTTGTCATAAGTAGGGTACTTACATAAAACTTATGATAGTGTCTCACTATGATAGGCCACAGGGTGGCCATGCTAAGTGAGAATGGCCCCCACAACATAGTCTGAAGCATCTGTCTCGATCTCAAAGGGTTGTTGTAGGTCTGGTAGTGAAAGTACTGGGGTTGAGCACAAGCGCTACTTCAAATAATCGAATGCTTGTTGTTGGGACCGGATCCATGCAATTTTTTCCTTACCACCACCCCTAGTTATTTGGCTGAGGGCCCATGAAATATGAGAGAATCCTAACACGAACTAGTGGTATAAATTGGAAAGGCCCAAGAAGCTTCGAAGCTTAGTGAGTGTGGTTGGGGCTGGCCAGTCATGGATGAATTGGATCTTTCTTGGATCCACATGTATGCCATGTTGATCAATGATGTAGCCCAGGTAATGGACCCTGTCCATGCCGAAGGAGCATTTTTCCAAGTTGGCATATAGCTTGTGCTGTCGTAGGGTGTGTAGAACCTACTGAATATGATGCAAGTGTTCGGCCCAAGTCTTGATGTAAATGAGAATGTCATTCATATACACCACTACAAAAGTATCGGTGAATGGTCGTAGGATGTTGTCCATCATCCTCATGAAAGTGGTTGGAGCATTTGTCAAACCAAAGGGCATGACCAACCATTCGAAAAGGCCTTCCTTTGACTTGAAGGAGGTCTTCCATACATCTTTCTGTTCTATCGGGACCTGGTGGTAGCCAGACTTTAGATCAATCTTACTGAATTATTTTCCCTCCATGAGTTGATCAAGGAGGACGTCGATTCGGGGAATTGGGTACCTGTTTATGAATGTGATTTTATTCAGAGCCTGGTAATCAATGCAGAGTTTCCAAGTTCCATATTTCTTTTGTACCATCATGATTGGGCTCCCACAAGGTGATGATCTGGGACAGATGTGCCCCTTGTGGAGTAGTTCTTGGATCTATTGCTTAATATCCTCATTCTCTAACAGAGAGCGACGATAGACTGGCCCATTGGGCAACAATGCGTTGGGGGTCAGATCGATGGGGTTCTTGACCTGACAGTGGAGAGGTGCCCCGGTAGGTGAGGAGAATATATTCGAGTATTCTTCCATGACCTTATCTACTTTCTTCTGCTGTGTGGAGAGGTCGGCTGCAGAGACCCTGGATGTGGCAGCAGGTCGGCTGTAGAGACCATGGAGACAGAATCACGAAGAAGACAAACTTCCCCGTCTGAGATATGACCTTCCTGCATTGCTTAGTAGAGATCAAGGAAATAGCACTAGGTGGGACTGCCTCGGGTATCTTGTACTATTTCCTGTTCAAAGTAATAATAACACTACGAGGCCTAAAATCATATACAACATGACATTTACATAAATAAATTTAGCCCAAAAGAACATCACAAACTTTGAGAGGAGAAACATCACACAATACCTCATCTTTGAAGGGCTTGATGCCTCATCTTTGAAAGGCTTGATGCTGTACAACAGTGGACACTGTTGGATGACATAAATATTGCTTCCTTGGCGGAGCCATCCAATGGTGTAGGGTTGTGGGTGAGAAGTTGTTGGCAGGGCCAGCTACTTGATGACCTCTGCTAATATGAGGTTCTTCTAGCTACCACTATCAACGATGAAGTGCAACGGGGTGCCTTTTACCCACATTTGTGAATGGAAGAGGCGCTCTCCTTCTTCTGGCTCATCTAGTTCACCATGCTGGAGCTTGGTGGTAGCAACAGTGGCACCAGGTTCCATGTCAATAATCCATCTTCCCCTTTCTCATTCTGGCTCAGAGTCAGAATCCACATCTGATTCAGAGGCATTCACTTCGGCCACTAATGACTTCTTTGAGCGACATTAACCAGTGTTATTCCAAGGGATTGTATGGAAGTCACACCAATTCCTAGTATATTTCTTTGTCTTTCCAGTGTCCTTTGCTTGCCACTTGGACTGGTTGTCCTGATACTGTCCATATTTTCTGTGTCCTTTTTTCTATGGGTTGGGGCCTCCCTTTCTTGGCTTTTGTTGTGAGGGGGTCCCAGGCCCAAATTGCCATGTCTTTTGTTTGAGCTTCTGCTCGATTTTGAAGGCATATTAGTAGGTCGTGCCCAAGGATGAGATGTCTAGAAATTCCATTTCGGTCTGGATGTATCTATGCAGAGCACCGCGATACTTGAGCACCAGATGTCACTCCAAATATTTGATACCCAGCTTGGTGCGCAAGGTATGGAAGATATTTGTGAAATCTTGCACTGCTTGGTTTCTTTCTTGCCACAGTTTGGTCCACTTGGTATACAAGTCGTCATAACTTCCGACAGGGTAGTATTTTTCCTTAATAACATCACTGAAGGATTCCCATGTGGCCGTGACTGTAAATAATGAGGATTCCTATGTTTCCTTTTTCTCACATAAAGTTTCCCACCAATATTTGACATGGGGAATGGCTTTGAGGAGTGAAAAAGTAATATTTTCTCTATTCGAAAAGTTATGGACAGAAAAATACCCTTCTAGTAGATTCAACCACTTGTCTACAACATCTGCATCTATCTGACCTTCAAATATAGGAATATCGAAGTTTATTTGTACCTTGAAGGGGGCGGTTCCTCCACTCGAAGAAGATGCGTTGCCTGTTTGTAGCCACTGAAGGATTTGCGCGAAACTATCCATCATCTCATTCCTATGTTGTGTGAGGGCTTCCTCAATCAATAGTTTGAAAGGATCTCTGTTGGCTACTATTCTCCTCAACCGTATGATTTATTGACCCAAGGTTCATGTCTTTCGGGTTTCCAACAAATCCTCTAAAACTATCGGCCCACCCGGTAAACCAGAAGGCAACACAGTACACAGAGCGCACTGCACAGTCTCACCCGAGATAGATTTAAATGGGTGGTTGTAAGACTCATGTGTTTACAACCTAGGATTGAGTATGAGATAGGGGTTTATTATTATGAGCCATATACTACGAATTGTGATTGCAATCTACTATTACTCACGGGTGTGCATCTATCTTTCGTAGTTTATTTCCCGAACAACACAATCGTATTCCATAACAATGTATTAACTCATTCATTAAGCATAATAATTGACTGCTGAAAGAAAATAAAAATATACATGCATTCATCACATTACATATATATTACCGTGGTTCACCCCCTCCTGGGCTACATCCACAAAGATTTGGCTCTTGGCTCTTTTATTATGGTAGTTCGGCATCTCCAACGTCGTGTGCTTACTATTCCCTCAAATGGGTAAGATCTGTATGAGGTGAACTAGATCACACCAGTCTCCACAACCCACAATCTAATCCTCCTCTTCCTTCTCTCCTATGTTCTTAGCTCAACAACTTACAAATATGGTTCCTAGCAACATTACATAATGCATCAACTAGTACATAGCTACGATAGAACATTACAAAAGCTGAACTAATACAAAAGTGAATCAACCTCTATATGATACCTGCGTATATGTATTTATACATATCAATATCTTCAGCCATTTACAATGTATTACTAAAACTCTAACCCTATCGACGTTAGGTCTTCCTCCCATGCACACATGTTGTTCTTCCTCCAGCTATCACTTTCCTTGTGCACTCTTTCTTGCATACGCGCGTGCTATGTTACGTTCCAGCTATTACTTCTGTTTCTGCATGCTTTATTTCCCATGATCATCCTTATTTCCACTTCAGCATGGTGCCAACAAGCCCCCAAAACTGACATGTGACTCATCCCAAGTCACCTAATCCTTCTGAGCTTCTTCTATCTCCTTGGTGATTGTCTGGAACTTTTCCTTGAGCTCTGCTGTTTTTTTCAGTGCATGTGCGGTCTTCTCCTTGATGGTGTCTACTACCTGAACTACCACTTCATCACTCAACAATCCTGCACATTCGGCCTGGGTTTGTGCTATCTGTTGTTAGGACCACATATTGTACCCTTTTTGCCCATACTTTTTGCCATTATTATACCCTTCATCACCTGTATTTTGACTTATACTATCATTTCACCTGATCATTCCAAGGTACACAACGTCCTTTCTCATTATTATATGCTTAATCTGTTTTGCATAATACTTTACATTACTTTTGAACCTAACCATTGATTAGAAGTGCATAAGTATCCATATTTGCAGAATAGTATTCAAGGCCGATGCTGAAACACAGAACTTCCCAAATCCGTTGTTGAGCTGATGCTGAAACACGGAAGCTGCTACACAGTCCAAGGACGCATATGCCGAAACACGGAGCTGCTACACAGTCCGAGG
>SNQJ01S0004061.1:157425-199937 GCA_010110895.2 Picea sitchensis | reverse complement strand
CTCTCCCTCTGACACTAGACCAGGGGGAGAAAACTCAGCAGGAACACTCCCAAAATTCAGAAAATGAGAAACCTCGGAGGGAGGGTGACTAGGAAGCTGAGAGGAAGAAAGTGGAGTCTTTACAGAAGGAGGTGGGGAAATACTTGTTTCGGCAATGGAAACTTCTTTCACAGAGCTCTTTCCCTTTCTGCGCACTGCTTCTAATTCAACTTCAGGTGTCACTAGAGGCAGGTGTGGATGAGACCTCGTGTGTCTGCCTCTCAAAGCCACAGTTGATAGAGCAGGTTATCCCCAGCGGAGTCGTCACAATGGAGTCACCAGGTGCACAGTAGCAATCTTCAAGTTCTGATATCTGATGCACCTTCAGAATCAATTGATCTTTGTCGTTCAAATCTGGGGAAAAATATTCAACATCATCCCCGGCAACGGCTCCAGAAATGTTGGAGACGGAAGTCACTCCTGGATTGCTTACAGGAGCAGAGCCCAACGCCCATCAATTTAATGTCACGATTTGTTTGGAAGGGGTGATCAAATGGAAGCAAACTCAGAAAATTTGCCTCAGCTCAGAAACTAGGCCAGGCATGCATGAACGAGTGAGGTCTTGATAAACTTCAAACAACGAGTTGTAATAAAGGGTGAGTAGGGGGAAGACTTCTGGAGAAAGGTGCAAGGGTCTGCTATAGGCATCAGGCTTCTAACAGACTGTGAGAGTAGGCATCTGAAAACAAGATCTTCTTACTTCCAAATGCGGGAAACCAGAGAAAACAGTAATGCAACCATACATCATTTATCATAACAAAACTGTGTTAATTCATATGAAGCATTCGATCATGAACTCTCCAACAAGAGGTGAAACATAGATGGAAAAGGAAAACTACTTGTTATAAACCAAGAAATCTCAAACACTGATACATGACCCAGAAAGCTAGAATGTTTACTGAAACTTTACAGTCAGGAGCTTAGCTCTATCATCGATAGATACAAAAATGGCGAAAATGCCTTCATATACTCGAAACAACAGTAGCAGCAAAATTAAGACACTGCATTGAAAGCTTTGCGTCTACATGGCTTCTGACAGTCAGCATCTGAAAGATCGTGCAACTTATGTCAGACGCAATCTTAATTCTTTGACAGTTCCAACGGCGAAGCGACATGCCTTAAATTCATGGCCGTTCTCTCCCATTAAGGCGGAGGCGATGTCTAACCACCACCAACCGCTTCAATAATTGCAACATCAGGATTGAGGATGGCCCGGCCAACTTAGCATTTTGGGATATGGAAGACTCCTCGCGCTGCCACCTGGAATAACTGAATAACTTGAAGAACGGGTTATGGAGGCCAACGCAGAAAGAGGGGTACGACAACAAAGTGATGGGGCTACGACAGCGGAGAGAGAGAGAGATTGCAGGGGGGACACATGGAAAAATGCGATAAGCGAAGGAGGTGGAGGAAAAGATGTGGTGGACACATTTTGGGGGGGAGGCTGACGTGGAGGGAAGGAGACACGTGGCAGATGGTGTGTGGATGATGATAAAGAAGGAAGACCACGCGGATCATAGAGGAAAGGTAGATGGATGACACATGGCAGCAGGAGAACAGCGGTTGGAAGGTGATACGACGGGAGAAGGGCCCACGCGTGCTTAAACACAGAGCAGCCGAGGATGATGTGGATCGTGTGAGCGCCGCCGATCTGGGCGCTAAGATCTCAGTCGTTGGAAAGTCACGAGTCCGATTCCGGATCCCCCCCCCTCACTTAAAGGTAGAAAGGCATGGGGGGTCTGGAATTTCCTTCATCGTCGTTGATCCGGGTGCGCTGATAGGGACAATTTTTTCTATAGTTGATTTTGCAGAGAATTACACATTTGCTGCACAAAAATAAATACAGAGTGAATATTATCATTATGATGAAATCACTATATTTGTCCACGTTATATATAGACATGCTCAATAGAGTATTGATAACATAGAAAGAACCAATGGCAATCAACATGTTATTAAATAATATCACTTTTATATAAGTAATGATCAAGCAAACGATACACATTATGTACAACATTTTTTTAACAAATTTGATGATTCATTAAAAGAATGTGGGATCGGATTCGATCAACATTGGAAATGGTCAGATGGATGTGCAGGTCAGTTCAAATATTCATGATCACTTTATTGGTTGTGTCATCTTCATAAGAAATCAAACATTACACATTGTTGGAATTTTTTTGAGAGTGGTCATGGAAAAGGAGAGCATGACGGTGCAAGGGAATGTGTAAAACAATCACTTCGAAGGTATCATATGAACCCTCATGCCAATCGATTTGACTATGCTGATCAAGTTGTTCAATGGTGCAAACTAGTGCTAAGACATGAAAATAATCCATCAATAGATGTGCGTAGGTGTGCACATATATACTTGTTACACATGTACACAAGATATTTTTATTCACGTGTTCAAATTTATTTGATATTCAATCATTTTCTTGGTAGATTTCAAGTTAACAAGATCTTGTCTTGTGCAGGTTTTTTTGGTATGTTGGAATCCAAGATGTAAATAGATCAATCCCATATGAAGTTGATACAATACATGGGACACAAAAAGTGCATTCAGTTAAAACAAAAGACTAACAAAATGTGTTTGCATTTGATAGAAGAAATGAAACTTGTTTTTCTTTAGTTTGCATAGAGGACACATAATCCATAGAGATTTGCGAAAACGAAAATGTGAAATACGTTAAAGCTTGGAGACATACCGAAATTAATATAAAAGGGAAAATGCCACTTGCAAGCTTAGAGGAGATGGAATCAAATGAAAATATAGTGGCAGTTGATGGCGATAGAGTTTATGATCTTGTTAGAGAATGTAAGTTGTATGCTTAAATATTTAAACAACTTGTAGATGTACTTGTGTGATAATCTAACACGAATTACTTGTTGGAACATATTGAATTATTTGCAAGAGATGTATTTTTCATGGTTGCACATGTAGAAAACATTGAAAACATGAAATATTATTTGATGTGATGCACAAAATAAAAGATGAGGTTATTAGAAGATTTGGATGATAACAGTTTTATATATGAAAGAGGATCCATCATATTGAAAGGATATTTTTTTCAAGAAACTCATCAAACCGATACTCATGTTCACTTTCAAGACTACCAATCGGATGTCATAAGTTGTCAATATAGTCATTTGGTATGTGCAGTGTGCATAAAGTTAATAGAAGTTCAATCAAGAAAAAAAACAAAAGTTAGAAAATGGAAAATGTGCAAAGTTGATCATGAACGAATAATTGAAGATGGCATACCATTATGATTTATTTAAACAAGTGACATGTACATTCCAAAATTTTATATTTTGCATTGAAAGTACATGTATGTATGAATATCTAGGATTCTAAAATCATTTGGTTTAGTTTACTTTCATGGTCCATTAAAATAAGAAAAGTTATGTTTTTGATGAATTATGTTGGTTTCTTATCTGAGTTATACCTTTAGCATGATTGACCCAGGTTCAAGTCTACTGGGGTTCCAACAAAGCCTCTAAAACTATTGGTCCTCCTGGTAAACCAGAAGGAAATTCAGTACACAGAGTGCACTGCGCAGTCTCACCTGAGATAGTTCTTAATGGGTGACTGCAATACTCAAGTGCTTTCAGTCCAGGATTAAATGGGGATATGTTAGTTGTGCATTGATAGTTATATATAACTATTAAATAAATGTACTATCATTCATCTATCTTAGTTAGTTTGCGATTCTTTATTCATGCATGTGAATCAACAGATCTAACTACTTCATCAATACATTCATCTAAGATCTAACCATTGATAGTAAATACATACACAATAACCATTCCACATAACACATGATTTATTGTGGTTCACCCCCTCCTAGGATACGTCCTCATAGATTTGTCTCTTAAGCTCTTTTATTATGGTTCTATCAGGTATGGCATCACGTGCACTACAACTTTGTTCGTACATTCAAAAAGAAGACTCCATGACCTTTACGAGGTTGACTAGATCGCACCAGGCTCCTCAGCCTGTGATCTAACCCTCAAGGTCTAGTCACTTTTCCCTCCCATAGCTCAACAACTTACAAAAAGGTTTAAGATCATATGTTTGTTACAGACCTGTTACTCTATCTCACGCGAGTAACTCATAAAAAGCATCAAAGACACTGAACCCCCCCCCTAGACCTCCTAGGTGTCTATTTATCTATATTCTTGGCTCTTCAGTCGTTGCATTCTCTTACCAAAACCCTAACCTAGTTATGTCTTCTTGCATGCTGGCCTTGCACACTTTTCTCCTCTACATGCATGTTTTCATCCATTGCTTTTCCTGCCAGTTGTCTTTCTTTCCCTTCTTCTTGCATGTGCACCTCGAATGTTTTTTTACCAACTGTCTTTCCTCCACATTGTGCCTTTTCCCCAAAATGGGCATGTTCCCAACAAATTATAAAGTTTACCGAGCCTTATTTACAATTTGAGATAAGAACCTATAGATTGTATAGGGAACCTAAAATGACCTATACTTTGGGTGACTGTACTAATCCTACAACTTATCCATCATATACACAAATCCTTTAATGAATAAGAAATTTACTACATAAAGGATTTGCGTTCATTATTTGCAATGATTGAAATTATTTTTTATATGAAGAGGATGACTTCATATCAAAACTAGGACCCATTTAAATGTCATTATAAGGGACTATTGATGGCTTAGAAAGACTTTCACTAAATGTACTTCCTTTCATAAAATCATCCACCTCTCTATTAATATCTCTAGGAATAATATCATTCTACAAATAAAAAATAATAGATCATCTACTAAGGCTTAGTTTACTGCATTTAGATTTTCATTTTTTTAATTGAATTTGGAGTATATTGAGAATTCAAGGTAGTGTATGATTAACATCCTAATTAAAAATTTACAAAATCTTCTCCCCTCTGCAACCCTAGCCGTCGCCTCTCTACTTTGACCCCCTCTCATCCCTCCCATGCCTTCATCTGTCCTAGATCCGGATCCTCCCCCATACTTCCTCGATGAATTCGTAGCCTTCAAGGCGCTTTTGGATTCACTAAGCTTCCCCCCCACATGCCCCAAATCCTCCCAATTCATGAATAAAATGGAGCATATCCCTGAAGTAATTATCCCTTGTATTACAGCGAGAACAAAGGCTCTCTCCTTTGCCTTCAAATCACTAGTAGGTCCATTTATGGGGTTATCCCATTCACCTCGTCAGATCAACCTTTGGATTGAGCGGAATTGGAATCCATTGGTACAAGGACACATGAATCACTTATTTTTTGGTAAGGGCTTCTATATATTTTATTTTGAGCACAAAGTAGATAGAGATCTCACTTTCAGAAATGGTCCTTACTTCTTTGGCCCAAGAGGGTTATACCTAAATAAATGGACTCCATATTTTGACCCAGAAAACGAAATTCCCTCAGTTTTCCTGGTTTGGGTGAGATTTCCCCACTTTCCTTTTCATTGTTGGGGTGATGAAGTTCTAAAAATTATAGGGGACACTTTGGGAAAATTCATTGATAGGGCTGAACCTAAAACCAGTCTATACTCATGTGCAAGGATCTGTGTTGAAGTAGATCTAGAAAAAGGGATCTTGGAGGCAATCAAGTTAAAGTTAGATGACTGGACCTACATTCAAAATCTATATTATTAACAACTCATGTTCAAATGTAAGTCATTTTACGAATATGGTCATTTTTCTAAAAATAGTCCTAGTAACAAACAACCTCAAGAAATTGATCCAACGCAACAAGAGGAAGGTTGGTAGGAGGTTAGAAACAAAGCCAATAATGGTAAAGGATCAAGATCTGGCCCTGATTCCTCTGGACCTATCCCCAATCTGGGGCCCTCTCGTCAAAACTCTCCTCCCAAATCCCCCCCTAAAAAATCCGCTCCCAACCCCTCTACCATCCCCCTCTTTCCCAACCAAAATTCCTTTGAACTTCTTAGTGAAACCTCATCAAAGAAAAACCCTCCTTTAGCGCCTGTGTTGGATCCTATTTCCCTTTCAACCCCAAATATATTCATAATAGAATAACAGTCAGAAGAAGACGAGCCTTCCAAGGAAGACACACAAGAAGTGGAGAAGAAAGAAAATGAAGAACCCCCTTAAAATCACAATACAACCAAGAAGTGGAGGAAGGAGAACTCCCACCAAAAAAACCTAGAAAGTTGGGTCAAAGATCAAATAAAGAAGTCAGAGAAGAAACAACACCAAAATGAAAGGCACAAGGAAAGAAACAATCTATAGAAAACTCCATGAATACTTCAACACAAAAAGTAGGAACTAAAGGATCGGACTTCCTGACTCATGGAAGTCGGGCCTCCTCCACCCCCCGTCATGAATCTTCTCTCCTGGAACTGTAGGGGATTTGGTAAAAAATTCAAATCTGAAGCCCTAAGAGATCTCAAATATATGGCCAACCCCACAGTAATCCTCCTCCAGGAGACAAAATTGAAGGCATCAATTATCCTAGAAACAACAACAAAATGTTTTCAAAACCATTGTTGGATCAGCTATAAGCTCTGAAGGAGCCTCTAGCAGCATAAAAACCCTCTGGGACGATCAAATATAGACTCTCGAGGTAACTCTAGAAACTCAAAGTTGGCTTCGAACAGTTCTTAAGAATAAGGACAATAGTAATATCATCTCAGTAATCAATGTCTATATGCCCAACTCTTACAAGGAAAAAATGACTTGTTGGAACTCCCTTTCCATGCTCAAAACTACCATTGATCTCTCCTCTTTCATAATAGGTGGGGATTTCAATACTCACCTCAATTCAGGGGGGGGGAAAGGAGGCAATAAAATCAGAGATCCCTTCTTTGAAAGTATAATCGATTTAATCACAGATTGGGATCCGTGCGATGTCAAACTGTCCAAAGGAAAGTATACTTGGAACAATAAACGATCTAGCCTCTTCCTTATATCCACCCAACTAGATCACTTCCTCATCAGGAGAAATTTACTTCTCTCCCCTCAAGACATTTCCTCTCATATCCTTCTATCTATTTTTTATGATCACAAGCCAATCTCCCTAATTTTCAAAAACCCTCAAAACTTTGGTCCTCTCCCCTTCCTCTTTAACCCTCTCTGGATCGAAAACCCTGCTACCCCTCTAATTATTCAAAATGTTGTTGGCATGCTTACAGGAAGGTGTGCTTGTCATTGATGGCAAGATCAAAGTATGCAGCGATGTAAAAACAGGGACAATGTAAGCTCAGAAGAGAAAGTGCAGAGGTGCACGCAGAGTGCAAGAGTGTGCTTGTTCATTTGATGGCAAACAGACATGCAAGGAAGATTAGCAGCGTAGGGATAATGGCATGGAAATATCAAAAGCGTAAACTCCATTTCGGAGTTTCAGATATTAGGAGATTGAGAAGTCAAGAGTCAAGACTCTTCAACACAGGACTCACGGAGTTGCGAAATCCAGAACACCGAAATCCAAAAACAAGCACATCTACTAGAGATTCGGATACCGGGAGATTGAGAAGTCAAGAGTCGAGACTCTTCAACACAGGAAACCCGAAGTCGTGAAACCCGAAGTCATGAAATGAGAAATCACGAAATGTCAAAGACTCCATTTTATATTTTCAGATACCGGGAGTTGGAGGAGTCAAGAGTCAAGACTCTTCATCACAGAAGTCCCGAAATCGTGAAACCCGAAGTCGTGAAATGTGAAATCATGAAATGTCAAAGACTCCATTTCGGAGTTTCGGATACCGGGAGTTGGAGGATTCAAGAGTCAAGAATCGTCATCACAGGAGTCCTGAAGTCGCGAAATCGCAAAATCGCAAAATGTCAAAGACTCAATACCAGAGGTTTAGATACCGGGAGTTGGAGATGTCAAGGACTCTCACAACAGGAATCCTGAAGTTACGAAGTGAAAAAAGACGAAAATCTTATCTAACTCCATTTCAGAGTTTCGCAGACCGGGAGGTGGAGTTTTCAAGAACTCTCACATCAAGAATGTTGAAATCGTGATGTGTGAAATCACAAAGAGATCTGGATCGTCGAATCATCAAGAGTGTGGACCGTTGATCTGACTCCATTTTGTAGGTTCGGATACCAGGAGTTGGAAGAGTCAAGAGTTAAGACTCTTCATAAAAGGAGTCTCAAAGTTCCGAAATGTGAAATGTCGAAATGCGAAATGTGAAAACACCTTTTTTTTTTATGTAGGCCTTGGTCACCACTG
This sequence comes from Picea sitchensis, assembly GCA_010110895.2. Classification (NCBI taxonomy): domain Eukaryota; kingdom Viridiplantae; phylum Streptophyta; class Pinopsida; order Pinales; family Pinaceae; genus Picea; species Picea sitchensis. The sequence continues at coordinate 191,711 of SNQJ01S0004061.1, read as the reverse complement.
GTGGTCACATCGTCAAAGAGTTGTAGAGAAGAGCTCAAAGAACCAAGCTCCATTTTGGAGTTTCGGGGACCTTGACATGGAGCGTCAAGAAACTCTACCACGGGAATGCTGAAATCCTGAAATGTCGAAATGTGAATTAAACACAAGATCCTACGGTTCCAATCCAATGGTGCAGGTGAATTTAAGTATGATCGGAGATCTACTGTTCCACTTCATGTTGTAACTTCCAAAAATGACTGATGGATTTTTCTAGAGGAATCAAACAGGCTTCAATGTGATCACCAGAGAAGATGAAGAGGCTCAAGGCATCTTCCAGTGGAATAAAGATTATTCTTAGAGGTGGTTGACATATGGAAGAGTGTTGAAGCATGTAACTACAACAGAGAGGATTAGGTCGATTTTGATAGAGAATACGAAGAGTCTCAACTTCTAGACAGGCTAAGGAATCTCGGCTTAACACCCAATGATGATGGACACATGGATCTAACTACCAGAGAAGATGAAGAGTGGAAATTATGATCAAGCAGAGCACTCGACATGGAGAGATAGCATGCACAAGTTGCACAGAGACTATAAGTATGCAAAACAAAGAAGAGAGGGGTTGTTGTTGTTGTGAGGGATTCAGGAGTGTAGAAGGAGGAGTGTGTAGCAGCTGAAATGATGAGGAGAAGCACAAACACAGAAATTTATTTAAAGAGAATAATTTTAAGAAGAAAAGCCTTTGTGTAAAAAATGATGATGATCCTTCAGATGATGAAGACAATGACTCCTCTATTGAAGATAAACTAAATGAATTCATACTTATGGCCAAAGAGGATTATGATAATAAAAGCACAGGAAGTGAGGCTAATGAAGTAGAAGTTGTGGTTGATATCGAAGGAGAACTTATCAGTGCACTGGAAGAGATTGACAGACTCGGAATTAAGAACAGAAAGAAAAAACAATTGATGATACAGTTCGTGAAAGATAGTAAATAGCCCGATGAAGACTTTGCCCTACTAAAAGTAGAATTAGAAGAGGCAAAGAAAATCGAGGACATTCTGAAACTACAGTTATCAGAAAGGAAGGCAAGATGTAAATATCTGGAAAAAGAAGTAGTGAAAACTAGGAAAGAGTTGGAGAAGTTTCAATCCTTGTATCATCAGAATTTGTCAAGTATCAAAGCCTCAGAAGGATTAGCCACCATTCTGAATCAGCAAAGGAATCCAAAGTTGAAAACTGGTTTGGGGTATGAAGAGGGATCAAGTAGTGGTCAGTCAAGAAACAAAGAATCCATCAAATTTGTCAAATATACAACCAATGATAACAACAAACCTGCAGAAACAAAGGAATACAATCGACTGCCCAGGAGGAGTAAATAAAAAGGTGCCCGGACTGAATCTGTAGAACAAAGAAATAATGCACTCCCTACTCAAGGAAATCATCAGCATGCAAGAAATTGACTTGTTCAAAGAAGACAACCATTTTCCAGGTACCAACGTTTTTTCTATGGATATTGTTTCTTTTGTTCTAACTTTGGTCATAAAGCTGTAAATTGTTCTTTAAAATTAAATTATGAGCAATCAATACATTCAAGGTATAGATATCTACTACAACAAAGAATGAGACAGCCAAGCAACAAACCACCACAGACTGCAAATCACTTGATGGATGGGAAAAGGACATAGGTTAAGCATAACAATCGTTATGATCCTTTATTCAATGAACCAGAATGTTACATCTGTCATAACTATGGACATAAATCTGTTGACTGTCGCTTAAGGAACTATGAACCAGATTTGAATTCCCCTGCTAAAAATGTCAAGGTTTGGAAGAAGAAAGAAAGTGACAAGTGTGGATTATTATTGTCAGCTCAAAGACAAACGAAACCTTGGTATATAGACTGTGGATGCTCCAAACATATGATGGGAGACAAAGGTAATTTTCTATCTCTAAGTGAAAGAAAATCAGAAAATGTAACCTTTTGAAATGATGCTCCAGGTAAAATAAAGGGTAAAGGGATGGTGAGTTTAAGTAATGGAAAAGGAAAATCCCAAGATGTTCTGCTTGTAGATGCGCTGAAACACAATCTTCTTAGTGTAAGTCAAATGTGTGATAGAGGATGCGAAGTGGTGTTCACATCCAAGGACTGCAAGATAAATTCTGCAAACTCAGAACAAGTGGTGGCCAAAGGCATAAGGATAGAAAATAATGTATATGTGCTAAAAGAAGATAGAGAAGAGTGTCATCTAAGAAAACATGATGAAAGATTGTTATGGCATAGAAGACCTGGAAATCTAAACTTTGACCACTTAATCAAGCTCAAAAATCTTGAGGCAGTAAAAGATCTTCCGAGAATATCAAAACCCCAAGATTCTATGTGTAAACCCTGCCAAGTAGGAAAGCTAACTAGGACACCGTTTAAGTCCAAGAGCTTTACTTCAATAGAGAAACCACTCCAACTAGTTCATATGGATTTTTGTGGACCATCAAGATAGGAAGGCACAGGGAGAGAAAACTACTTCATGCTGATTATTGATGATTACTCCAGACTTACTTGGGTTGCCTTTCTCAAGGAAAAAGTTGAAGCATTTGAGAAGTTTAAAATATTTAAGGCTTTAACTGGGAATCAAATAGGCAAGAGGTTAAAGGTAGTAAGATTAGACAGAGGAGGAGAATTTATGTCAAGTGATTTCAAGGAATTTTGTGATAAGCATGGGATCAAGAGAGAATATACAATCCCAAGAACTCCACAACAAAATGGAGTAGTTGAGAGGCAAAACAAAACAGTGCAGCAAATGGCCAGGTCAATGATGAATGAGAAGAACATTGGTCAAACCTACTGGGTAGAATAAATACACACAATAGTCCATGTTCTTAACAAATCCCACCTCAGACCACAAACTGACAAGACACCTTATGAACTGTGGTATGGGAGACCTACTTCAATCAAACACTTCAAAGTCTTTGGGAGTAAATATTACATAAAGAATAATGATGAGAACCTTGGAAAATATGATGACAGGGATGATGAAGGTATCTTCTTAGGATATTCTACAAACAGTAAAGGATACAGATGCTATAATAAGAGGCTGCATAAAATGGTTGACTGTATTGATGTAAAAGTTGATGAAGGAATCCCAGCAAGAGAGGTGTACAATAATGAGTCTTCTATAGAGGACAAAGCTAAAGCGGAAGATCAACAGGTCCAAGAATCATAAAATGAAGAATCTGAATCAAATGAAGACACAAATACTCAGACAAACTCAAATCAGTAGGCAACTTCAAATTCCTCCTCCAGAATCACTCAAAAGAATCATCCTGCAAGTCAGATAATTGGTGAAAAAGACAAAGGTGTACAAAACAGGAGAAAGATAATAAAAAATACCGAGCAATCACATATAGCTTTCATATCCGTGCTGGAACCCAAGAATTTTAATGAAGATAGCAAAGATGACCATTGGGTTAAAGCAATGAATGATGAACTTGATCAGATTGATAAAAACAATACGTGGGAGATGGTTCATAGACCAGAAGGTAAAAATATCATTGTTTCCAAATGGATCTTTAAGAATAAGTTGAATGAGCAAGGACAAGTTGTCAGAAACAAAGCAATATTGGCCTGTAAAGGCTATGCTCAAATAGAAGGACTGGATTTTGATGAAACATTTGCACCTGTAGCAAGGTTAGAAGCTATCAAAATATTTCTTGCCTATGCTTGTCATAAAAGGTTTAAATTCTATCAAATGGATGTCAAGTCAGCTTTTCTAAATGGATATTTAAATGAAGAAGTCTATATGGAACAACCAGAGGGTTTTGAACTATTTGATAACCCTGACTTAGTATGCAAGCTGAAGAAATATTTATATGGGTTAAAACAAGCTCCTCATACCTGGTATCATAGACTGGATATGTATCTCAAAGACAAAGGGTTCAAGAGAGGAACAATTGAGAACAATCTATATATCAAAATAGAGGGTGATGATTTGCTCATTGTGTTGGTCTATGTAGATGGCATCATCTTCGGATGTAATAAGGATTCATTGGTAAAATGGTTTGCTTCTGCCATGGAGTCTAAGTTTGAAATGTCTATGATAGGTGAACTGTCATTTTTTCTTGGTCTGCAAATTACTCAGAGGTCTGAAGGGATGTTCATTTCTCAAGAAAAATATCTAAGAGAAATGTTGAAAAGGTTTCAAATGGAAGATTCTAAACCTGTGGGCACACCTATGGTTACTGGATGCAAATTAAGCAAGGATGATGACTCACCTGATGTTGATCAGAGTTCATATAGGTCAATGATAGGAAGCCTATTGTACATCACAGCATCTCACCCAGACATAATGCATGTTGTTGGAATGGTAGGAAGATATCAATCTGCACCTAAACAGAGTCATTTACTAGCTATCAAAAGGATATTCAGGTATTTGAAAGAAACAATGACTTATGGTCTATGGTATCCCAGAAATCATAATTTTCAGTTAACTGCTTATTCAGATGAAAACTGGGCAAACTGTGTTGATGAGAGAAAAAACAACAGTGGAGGAGCATTCTTCCTGGGTGACTCATTAATAGAATGGCTTAGTAAAAAGAAAAGTTCCATTTCTTTATCGACTACAGAGGTGGAGTACATTGTTGTTGCTACCTGTTTCACTTAGGTATTATGGATGATTCAGACACTTGTAGACTTGGAGGTAAAATATGCAGCACCAATCCCAATTCATTGTGACAACACTAGTACCATCAATGTGTCTAAGAATCCTGTACTCCACTCCAAGACCAAGAATATTCCCATAAAATGCAATTTTCTGAGAGAGTAGGTCACCAATCAGATTTTTCAGGTCCATTACATTCCAACCTTAGAACAAATTGCAGACATCTTTACTAAACCCCTAGCCAAGACACCATTTGAATACCTCTAACAGAAGATGGGTTTCATTCCGTCTCACACCTAAGAGAGTCCATCCTGTTAGGGGGAGTATTGTATTGATTGAATATCTAATACCTCAGGGGGAGCATGTTTTCTTTGACAATGATGTCAAAGGGGGAGAAAAGGAGTGGTCTAGACTGGGTTCTACAGTTGGAGGTCCAAACATTTTAGCACACTCATTCAGGTTTTCCATCAATGCCAAAGGAGGATATTGTTGGCATGCTTACAGGCAGGTGTGCTTGTCATTGATGGAAAGATCAGAGTATGCAGGGATGGACAAACATGGACAATGTAAGCTCAGAAGAGAAAGTGCAGAGGTGCACGCAGAGTGTAAGAGTGTGCTTGTTCATTTGATGGCAAACATACATGCAAGGAAGATCAACAGTGCAGGGATAATGGCATGGAAAAATCAGAAGCGTAAACTCCATTTCGGAGTTTCAGATACCGGGAGATTGAGAAGTCAAGAGTCAAGACTCTTCAACACAGGAGTCCCAGAGTTGTGAAATATGGAACCCCGAAATCCCGAAACAGGCACATCTATCGGAGTTTCAGATACCAAGAGATTGAGAACTCAAGACTCGAGACTCTTCAACAGAGGAAACCCGAAGTCGCGAAATGAGAAATCACGAAATGTCAAAGACTCCATTTTGGAGTTTTGGATACCGGGAGTTGGAGGAGTCAAGAGTCAAGACTCTTCATCACAGGAGTCCTGAAATCGTGAAACCTGAAGTCGCGAAATGTGAAATCATGAAATGTCAAAGACTCCATTTCATAGTTTCGGATACCGGAAGTTGGAGGATTCAAGAGTCAATACTCTTCATCACAGGAGTCCCGAAGTCGCGAAACCCGAAGTCACGAAATGCGAAATCATGAAATATCAAATACTCCGGAGGCTCGGATACCGGGATTTGGAGATGTCAAGGACTCTCATGACAGGAATCCTGAAGTTGTGAAGTGAGAAAAGTCAAAAAGTTGATCTGACACCATTTCAAAGTTTCGTAGACCGAGAGGTGGAGTTGTCAAGAACTCTCACATCAATAATGTTGAAATCGCGATGTGCGAAATCATGAAGAGATCTAGACCGTCGAATCATCAAGAGTGTGGACCATTGATCCGACTCCATTTCAGAGGTTCAGATACCGGGAGTTGGAAGAGTCAAGAGTTGAGACTCTTCATCAAAGGAGTCTCGAAGTTCTGAAATGCGAAATACCGAAATGCGAAATTTCAAAACACTTTTTTTTTTTTGTAGGCCCTGGTCACCATCGGTGGTCACATCGTCAAAGAGTTGTAGAGAAGAGATCGAAGAAACAAGATCCATTTCAGATTTTTGGGGACCTCGACATGGAGCATCAAGAAACTCTACCACAAGAATGTCGAAATCCTGAAATGCCAAAATGCGAATTAAACGCAAGATCCTACGGTGCAGGTGAATTTAAGTATGATCGAAGAGCTACTGTTGCACTTCAGATTGTAACTGCCAGAAACGACTGATGGATTTTTCCATAGGAATCAAACAAGCTTCAGTGTGATTGCTAGAGAAGATGAAGAGGCTCGAGGCATCTTCCAATGGAATGAAGATTATTCTTAGAGGTGGTTGGAAGATGGAAGAGTGTTGAAGCCTCTAACTGCAACAGAGAGGATTAGCTCGACTTTGATAGAGAAGACGAAGAGTCTCAAATTCTAGACAGGCTAAGGAATCTCAGCTTAACACCCAGTGATGATGAACACATGGATATAACTAGCAGAGAAGCTGAAGAGTGGAAATTATGATCAAGTAGAGAACTTGACATGGACAGAGCATGCAAAAGCATGGAGAGATAGCATGCACAAGTTGCATAGAGACTATAAGTATCCAGAACAAAGAAGAGAGGGATTAGTGTTGTTGTGAGGGATTCAGGAGTGTAGAAGGAGGAGTTTGTAGTAGCTAAAATACAGAGAAGAAGAATGGTGCATTGAATGGACATGGCGCATAGAGCATAAAAGGTAGAAGCACAGAAAGCGCAAGGCATGTGTGCAGCAAGACAATGAGACACTAAAGGAAGGTTGAGGTGCTCTGGTAGAGAAAAATAGAAGATCATAAATTGTAAGAAGATGCAGACAGAGAGACACTGATACAGGAGAATAGAGAAGCATAACAGAATAGTGTTATAACCCTAAATTGCACCATACATGCTTACCTAGCATCAGGCCAACTCATTGCCCTTCATTGCCAAAACATCTGCTGAGAAACCTCTTTAAAAATCCTTTTGGGTAAAGGTACACGCGCCCTAACCCACTACTGCATGCGGGTGAACGCTGGAAGGACTACTACAGCCCGCATTTACCTAACAAAGCACAAAAACAGGAAATTTTCCGACGGGACAAAAAGCTATGGGTCAGTTAACTGAAACTCCCGGCCATGCATGGCCGAGAGTTCGTCCAAAACCCTAGCTCCTTCTAGCCTATAAAAGAAGGGTTAGGGGTACTATTTGGAGGAGGAAAAATATAGCGAATAAACTCTGCCCATTTGCCAAATCCATTTGTCCCAACCCTTTAGCCTTTCCTCAAGCCTAAGGAGAATTAACGCAAAGCAGTTGGAGGACAAAGAAGAGGAGGAGCCCAGGATCAGGATCAAGGAGCGGTGGTCGGTCTCGACTTTGATTCTAAGTTGATTCATTTTGAAAATAATAAAAGAATACTTTTCCTGTCCCAATGCATGAGTTATCTATGATTTGTGTAATTTATGCTTAATTTCTAACCCTCAAGTAGAAAAATAGCATGCATTCATAGTGTTTTGTCTTGATTGCAGGTTAACTTTGGAAGGAGCAGCACAAGGAAGCGGGCAAAGCGCAACGGAGGATCTACACCAAACATCAGTAAAAAAGGTTAGTAGTTCCTTTCCATGCATTTCTTTAAGTTTTGGGTGGTAGGTTAAAAGGTCATTTCTTTAAGGTCAAAATCTGCATGCAAATCAGACCCTAGTTTGCTAGTCTGTAGGGTATTATTTCCCAACAACAAATAGTGATAAGCATGGTAAGCCAATGATAAATATTGTATCACTATGATAAATTTATAGTTAGAAAAATTTATATTTCAGGGTGGTTGGGAGGTGCTAGGGAGGAATTTTTTCCTCAGAGGTTCAAGTGGGTGCTTGAACACAGGGAGTTGTAGCTTCTATCTGGTTGTAGCCAGAGAAACCAGGGTGGCAGGGTGGCGTAAGGGATAAATTTTGTTCTCTGTTGTACAAGTTGGTTCCTGTGTGACTGGAAGTTGGTGCTTCCATCCAGTTGGAGCTGGAACATTTAGGGATTTTGTGCTTCCTTCTAGTGGGTGCTAGAGAAACTAGGGAGTTGGTGCTTCCTTCTAGTAGATGCTAGAGAAAACAAAGAGTTGGTGCTCTCAGCAAGTTGCAGCTTGCAATACAGAGGTTGTAGCCTCACAATGAGTTGGAGCTCATATGTATGATAATGTATAGAATGTAAAGATTACTTATCATATAAAGAAGAAGAGTTTTTTACCCTTTATAGGTTTCCTCAGGAAATATTTGTCTCTGTATATTTCATATCTGAAAATGATGTTGAATGTTCTATTGCTTACTTCCCTGCATTATTGTGATTGTCATTAAGTGCTCTGCAAAGAATTTAAAATAAGCATAATTGTTTAAGCATGGGGACAACTGATTCACCCCCCCCCTCTCAGTTGTCCAACAAATGTGTGGTCCACCCCTTTCTCTGGGTCCCCGAATTAGATTTTGGAAAGTAATCTTAAGGAGGTCAAAATAGCTCTCAAATATTGGGTGAAAATCTTTGTTATCCCACCACAACAAGAAAGGAAAGAAAATATAGATCAACTTATGAAATTTCAACTATGGTGAGAAGAAGAAACAGTCACTGAATCACTTTTGAATATAGAAAAAGAATCTCACCAGAAACTTCATCACTCCTTACGCAGAGAAGAAGAATACTAGCTATTGAAATCCAGAAGACTCTGGATAAAAGAAGGAGACTCAAACACTTCCTACTTCCACAAACAAGCTCAGACTCGGAGGAAAAAAATAACAATTACCTCCATTATCTCAAAATATGGCCAACAACTTGATACTTTTGATCAAGTTAAAGAAGATTCCTTACACCACTTCAATAACTTATATCAACAACCAAGCAATGAAGGTAAAAATGAAGATGTTCTAAACATGCTAGCCAATATTCCAAGAATAGTCATTGTGCATGAAAACAATCAACTAATCAGTGAGATAACAGAAGTTGAAATAGTCAAAGCAGATTGGGATATGGACCTTGAAAAAGCTCCTGGACCTGACAAATTCCCAATCAGATTTTACCATTATTTTTGGGCCATTATCAAACAAGATTTAAAGAAAATGTTGAACTACACCCTCCAAAAGTAGAAAATTGGAGGAGCTACAAACTCCACCTTCCTAGATCTTAGACCCAAAGACTCCAACCCCTACAATTTCTCTCATTTCCACCCCATCTCCCTTTGTAATTCCTCTTATAAAATCCTTACCAAGATCATTGCAAATCATCTAAATCCCTTTCTTTCAAAATTAATCTCAGAAACTCAAGGTGGTTTTCTAATGGACAGGTAGATTATAGATAATATTGTACTTGTATAAGAGGCCATACACTATAGCAAAAAAAACAAATCCTGAGGAATGGTCGTCAAAATTGATATGGTGAATGTTTTCGATCATTTCAAACATTCTTTCTTGATCTTAGTCCTCAAAGCTTATGGGTTTTTCGAAAATTTCATCAGTTGGATCAGAGCTTGCATCGGTGCCCCTTAGATCTCTCACCTAATAAATGGGCGACCTTCACAATTTTTCAAGGCCAACAGAGGACTCTGTCAAGGATGCCCCCTTTCCCCCTTCCTATACATATTTATTTCCTATTCTCTCAACCGAAAATTAGAAGATGAAAGAAGAAAGGGTAGACTCTTGGGACTACTTATTGTGAGAGGGGTCAAGGAAATAAATCACTCTTAGTTTGCAGAAGACACTCTCCTCTTGGGAAAGGTCATTGTCAACATTTCTACCCTCTTCCAGAAAACTCTTGGCTCCTTTATCTCGGCTTCTAGAGGAAAATTGAATTCAGTTGAATGTAGGATCTACGAGTGGAACGTCCCAGGTCACATCAAAGAGAAAATTGCCAGAATTTTTGGATTTCCTATCATCACCACCTGGAACCATTTCAAATATTTAGGTATTCCAATCTTTCTAAACTCTTATCGAACCTTGGCTTGGCAATAATTAATTGACAAAAATTTCACAAGAATTCAAAGTTGGGGAGGCCATTGGTTAAATCTAGTGAAGAAATCAGTGCTCCTCAAATATGTACTCTCCTCACTTTCTATTTTTCAGTGCTCTGACCTTCTAGCCCCAAAAGGAACTCTGGAAAAAATTTCTAGAGTGCTTCGGAGTTTCCTATGGGCTCGAGGGGAAAAAAAATCCAAAAAATTCCACCTTCTTAATTGGAAACAAGTATGTCAACCTCTCAACAAAGGTGGACTTGCATAATCACAAGTATCCAATTCTAATGAACACTTCTTTGGGAGAAAATGTTTCTTAGCATCTAATCACAGGAACTACAGATTGATTGAAAATATCTCTAATAGCCAAGTATTTCAAATCCTCAAGGTTACATTGTCTCGACGCCCCCACTTCCCCTCTCCCTGGTTCTCCTATTTGGCATCTACTAAAAAAAATCTTCCCCCTTATCGAATAAAATCTCTCTCAGGCCCCGGGAAATGGAGCACACACAAATGTATGGACTGACCGTATCTTGGAATTCAATCCTATTAATAGTCAATAATCTCTCCATCCTCTAAAATACTAGTGCACCTCAAAGGGCCTCTTCCTTCTCAAGGATTTCTACCAATGGAACTCTAATGAGGACTAGAAAAATTGGAAACCACCAAACACTCCTGATCATCTCAGACCTTTAACTTCCATTTTTTTCAATAATTTATCTGGATGTGCTCCTTCCCATCAATCCCTCCCCGACTCTCGTAGTTAGGGTTTAAAAACAAATTATGTCAAAGCTGGCTATTCGCTCTTGCAATCTGAAATCTAGGGACCACCATCATCCAAAATATGGAAATAAATTTGGTTTGGTCCCTAGTTGCCTAAAGTAAACATTTTTTGTTGGTTGTTGGTTCATGGTAAAATTTTAACCCCAGGAAACCTTCAAAAACATGGAATTCAAGGTCCCTCACATTTCCCCTTTTTCCTTTTAGCATCCGAGTCTATTTCCCATCTTTTCCTTGAGTGCCTGTTCTCTTCCAAAGTTTGGAATATTATTTACCTCCCTCTTTATCGTCCCCCCCTCGCCCAAAGAACTAGAATTATATTTTCATCTCTTGGAAATAAATATATGATGGCAGCTTCAAAAACAAGAAACAATTCACTCTCCTTTGGAGACAAGTCCCCAAATTTGTCTGTTGGGAACTCTCGCTTGCTCGTAATCGAGCCATTTTTCATGAAAAGCTTCATCCTTTGTAGCACATATTCACTAAAGTGTGTGGAGTATTCTCTGAAGTGTTCACAACCAAAGAAATCAGATTTGACATGGCAGGCACCCTGGAACAGAGTTAAGAATTTTGGATCAAATATATTTTGGGACCCTCTTCCTCAACCCTCCCCTCCCACCCACACTGAGAAATTAAAATACAGGACTAGAAACTTCGCCTATGTGAAAATGACTTCTCTCAATGGAAAAGACAACAATCCTCTTCAATGCTCTTCTTTGATAGAGTTGCAGGAGGTAATCCAAGGGAGGCATGTGCGGGGGGAGTCATCTTCATCTCTAATGGAAAAAGGATTGCATATTTTTCTTGGGGTTTGGGTAAGACCACTAATAATAAAGCAAAAAGTCTTGTTGCTTACATGGGAATCCAAATTGCACACTCAAGAAACATCCAATTTGTCACTATTCTTGGAGATTCAGAAATAGTTATAAGGGATCTTCTTGAAATCTTAACCTCAGTCACTCAACCCTCGAGTGGTCTCCACACATGAATTAAATCCTTGAAACATTTTTTTCCCAAAATCCATTTCTTTCATATTCTCCACTCTTAGAATAAAGAAGTTGATCGCTTAGCTAAATCAACAAAATCCCTAGAACATGGCCAACTTTATATCGACCAAATCTCCTCGCATGCCTAGATCCTTTAACTTTCATCAGTTTCACCGATTTCTCCTCGCATTTTTGGTCATTTCCTTGTTGAAATCTAAATTACACCTAATCTCCTCCCCTTCTCCCTTCCCCCCCCAATTACCCCTTTCTCCTCCCGACCCCCTCCCTATCATCCCTTCCCCCCCCACTCCCCTNCTCCCCCCTCGCGGCTCCTCCCTCCTGACCATGTGTCTTCCCTCATTCTCCTTGTGCCACCTTCTCAGCCTCCAACTCCCACTATTAAACTCTTAGCTCTTCACTCATACTTTAGTATGCCCTTTCCAGTTCTCATGGAATCACCTCCCTCTTTCTTCCCTGTGCAATTTATTGTCGGGTCGTGGGTAATTTTGGTTCCATGTTCTATCAAGAGTACGCAGATGCTTTCTCCACTGCACTTATGGCTTCTCCATATTGCATTCAACACCTCTTCAGTGAAATTTAGAGAACTCCTCTTGCATTATGGTTTGTCCCATTTTGCTTCCATTCTTCTCTTCTACAGTGAATTACAGGGCAACCCGATTTGTTCTATCTCACCATCATGTGGTGGAGATATAGAGTTCCTTTCTCTTTCCCGACCTGCCTCTCGGAGGAACTGAGTGAATAATTTCGCTCTCTATGTGTGGATGTCAAGCACACGAAAGAGCAAACAGACTCTCGGCTCATAGAATTCCAAAGAGAAAATCAGGGGTTGCGAGATGAAGTAGCTAATTTGTAGGGTCAATTGCACCAGCAAAAACTCAGGCACAACCAAGAGATAGCAATTGCACTTCGAGGGATCAATAGAAATATAAGGAAAATTGGAGAAATGGAACAACAACTGGTAAATCCTTTAAATCATCCTCAACATCCAGTGAATTATAATAACTCAGTTGGGTCAAGACTTCCTTTAAACTTCCACTCTGTAGCAAGCAATGAACACCCTTCAACTCCTCCTTCGCCAACGCTAGTTCCAATCTGGCTGAATCTAGTAGAAGAAATTCACCACCTAGAGGTTGATCCAACAACATATCTAGCAAATATTCAGGAGGATCCAGCAATTTTCCAAAATCATTAGACAAGTTTCTTTTGATGAATTGCAATTTTTTGTTAATTTTGTACACTTATGTAGCCATTTTCACATGGAAAATTAGCATTTCCTTTTGGAACGGTTCCACCAGCATATTTAGTATTCAACAAACAGTTATTTTTACAGTAGAAGAATAGAGATTCCATTACTTTGTCTTATGTATCTTGGGGAATCTTTTAATCCTTTTTTTAATATAAAATCCCAACCGTTTATGTTAAAAAAAAACATCCTAATTAAAAAATTTAAAGACATCTTAAAAAGTATCAATTTTAATTATTAAATTGTGAATTTTGATTCCAAAAGTGTTGATATATTAAATTGCTACAATGTGCATTTAGATTTCAGTATCTTGAAGCAAATCAAATCAAATTAAAATTATGAGCTACTTGAAAAATGTGTATGATGAACCTAACACTACTTATATTCTACACATTAAACATAGTTTCCATTAATTTTGATTGAAAAAACTTAAGTTGAAAAAGAATTTGATTTTGTAACCTCATAACAAAAAATAAAAAATAACACCATATACTAAAGCTTGGTTTGTTGCATTTAGATTTTCATTTTTTTAATTGAATTTGGAGTATATTGAGAATTCAAGGTAGTGTATGATTAACATCCTAATTAAAAATTGTAAAGACATCCTAAAAAGTATCAATTTTAATTATGAAATTGTGAATTTTGATTCCAAAAGTGTTGATATATTAAATTGCTCTGTAATGTGCATTTAGATTTCAATATCTTGAAGCAAATCAAACAAAATTGAAATTATGAGCTACTTGACAAATGTGTATGATGTTACCTGACACACATTTTAAACATAGTTTTCATTAAGTTTGATTGAAACACCTTAAGTTGTAAAAGAATGTGATTTGTGACATGATAACAAATTTGGAAGTTTACTCAATGTAGACCTTGTATTGTGGATGGTGTGTTGCTATCCCTGCAAATTTTTTAATAGAAATTTCTTAAGTGATATTGAACAACACTCATAGGTGTCATATTAATGGCACTAGTGAATAAATCCAATGTACAAAGGATTGATAATCTATCATCCATTTTGTACCTTTTAGGTACATAAACAATTTATATCAATATAAATTTTAATGAAAAACTCTTACTTATATTAAAGTGTATTTTAATTTTACATATTAAAAAAGGTTAGCTCATTTTTTATTTCAAGGTATATTTTTATTTCACATTTTCTTGAATAAATATATTGAAAGCTCGAAAAGAAACCAATGATGAGAATAACCAGTTTAGTGTTGGATTATCATTTCATTGTGAATTTTAAATAAAAAACCAAGGATGAACATAACTAGTTTAGTTATGGACTATCATTTCATTGTGAATTTTCAATTTTGAATTCAGGGTTTTTACTAAATTTTGGATTGATGGGAGTCTATGACCTATCAAAATAAAGGAAGGACCTAGATTGATACGATGATCAATATGCTTAAATTTACAAAAGAATTCTTAAATTCAATTGATTATCACTTGAATGGAATGAAATAAAATCCATATCACCCAATGAAAATTGTCAATGCTTTTACCTTGGTAGTCTAATACTAATTTTTCATCACTAATACTAAATTTTCATCACCATGGACTCAGACTTTATTTTTATGTTTTCACTCTCATAAGAAGCTCTCACATATTTTTAATATACAATATTGTTTGTTGTTTTTTCCATTCTAATATTATTAATAGGAGGCAATTGAGAAGTTGCAAACCTAACTTGAGCAACCCTCTAATCCTCAACCCTCATCTCTGAGTGTCGTTTGGGGTAAGGGGCTCCAAAGTGGGAAACTATAATTTGATGATTTGTTTGACTATTTTCAATCATATTTGCAAATCAAACAAAATTGAAATTATAAATCAAAATTGAAATTATAAATCAAAAATGAAATTATAAGTTGTAGAAACTATAATTTGATGACTTGTTTGACTATTTTCAACCATATTTGCAAATCAAACAAAATTGAAATTACAAGTTGTAGAAACTATAATTTGATGATATGTTTGATTAATCAACCATATTTGCAAATCAAACAAAATTGAAATTATAAGTTGTACTTGACATAGTACAATGATGATTATAAATAAAATGAAATAAAACGATTTTAATTTCCGCACAGTATCATAAAACGTAAATTAACCTTTCACCAGATCATAAAAATTGAAATTATAAGCTCACCATAAAACAAAACTTATCCTTTCACCATCATAAAAATTGAAATTATAAGCTTTTGATTGTTTATAAATGAAAAATAAACAATATATTCCACAATCATAAACAATATGAGAGAAATCAAAGATGAAACAATAAATTGATATTTTGAGTTCCAATATATATATATATATATATATATATATATATATATAAAGAACGTTTTTATAGTTACACCACCAAATACATAGGTTCCACAACCATTTTAGGCTAATAAAAAAAACTAAGAGGCTTTATTAAAACATTTAAGTCCAAAATTATGGACTCTAAGATATTGCTTTAAGATAGATCACTTCATACCTGGAAAAGAAAACATTTCTCGAATTTAAAATTTAAAAATTTAAAATAAAATATATCTACAAAATTAAAATAAAATGTACACATGACATTTTAGATAAATAAAACAAGTTGTGATTAAACCAAAATTGGCATACATACCAAAAGAGTTAAGTTCCATCTTCCAACATGCTCCTTTCCACCAAATATAATGTAAACATATTTTCCACTAAATATAATGTAAACATCTATAACAATAAAAAACAATAAAAAGAAAAATTGATAACACATATTAACATATATACTTTATTAGCAAATATTTTAAAGATATTTAACTAAATATTAAATAAGCCATAAGAAATAATAACATACCCAACTGGAGTTCCACAGATTTAATATTATCGCTCTCTTTTTATTATACTTTTTTGGAACTTTTTTAAAACCAAACTTACATCACGAAGTTCCAAAACTTCCAAAATAGTTACTCTCCATATTAAGCATACATGATCTAAACAATGTAAAATCTTATCTAGCAAATGTTTAAAGAGAAAAATCGTGTTCTTGGTAACCAATTTTAGTGTTCAGAGTTAGATAATACCCTGAAAATAAATTTAGTTGTGTATGCAAAAAGTTCACAAATCTCTATATTAATCCATTCTTCCAATAAAATACTTATCTCCTCGATAAAGTCCCAGATCATTCAGGTGAAGTTCTCATTCTAGGTGACCTTATTTACTCAACATTAAAATACTTATCTCCTCTTCTGTGGTGGAATAGATGTTCTCATATAATCAAATTCCCTTTCAAATTAAAAGACTCAAAAATCACCATATTAAGCCATTCTTCCAAGAAATTACTTATATCTATGAAAGTTCACAAATATCCATATTAAAAACCATTCTTCCAGAAAATACTTATCTCCTCTTTCTGAGGTGGAATACATGTTCTCATATAATCTTTCATGTACATGAAGAAAACACAAATCTGCACATATATTAAGTCATTCTTCAAAAACCATTTAAATCTTTCATATTTCTACATGGGATGTATTCATATTACATACAATCAAAATCTCTTTGAAATATTCCTTTGTCATTATCTAAACATAAGTGAGATCATGCACGTACATAACTTATTTTAAATCTACAAATGTTGGTTTTTATGGTTAGTAAGAAATTAGTTAAGAGTTTGACAATACCCCAAGAATGAATTCACTTTGTTGTATGAAAAAAACACAAATCTCCATATTACGCCATTCTTGGACAAGAAGGAAAGGAATGAAATCGAAGAAAATTTAGAAACTTTCCATTTTCTGATGTTGGATAGAGTTTGTTCTCAAATAATCAAATGCTTAAGTTCAAAATTAGGTATGCATCATGATCTAAACATAAATAAGACTAAATGTACCATTTTAGATGACAATAATATTATATAGTAGTTATATATCTTTCAAAATAATTTATCAAAATGTTGAAAAGTTATATAGACAATAGTTGAATAACCCTATGAATAGGAAAGACTAAACTAAAAAGTTGATCAAATAAAAATTTGAAAAAGGTAAAAAAAATAAGCATATTCAACAAAAATAAGCTTGAACACTTATATATAAAAGTCCCAACATAAAAAAAAATTAAAACTCACTAATGTCATCCAAAAATGTCATTCGTTCAATAAGGATGCCTACTCACTATGGGTCATTATTGGATAAAGATTTTACAGTTCATGGACATATCACAGGATTTAAAACACATGATTTTCATAATTTTTTGAAGGTATTATATATCATCATTTAAGTTTTATTGGTAGCATTGATTAAGTACTAAATATGTTTTGATATTCTGTTGTGTGAGAAAATTTACTAATGACCTTTGATAAATGTGTTTGCTATCATATATTTTTTTTTAAGTCTAGTATGTGGTTCACAGCTCTGGAAAAAATTTCAATCTAGGGTTTAACAATCATGGTCTCAGCAGCGACCAGCATGGTTACCAAAGGGGGAGGGAGTGGAACCCCCTCCTACAAGTAGGTAGTGGTGGGAAAATGGAAAGGCCCACGAGGCATTGGTTTCAAAGAACCTCTGATAGGCACCTCGGGATCAGGATCGGAAAAGAATCAAGTGGGAAACCAAGAAAAAAGTGATTGCATGGGGGAAGAAGCCATAGAATCCTAGAACAGTGTGAAAGAAATGATGAACCCCAGTGGGGTATATGGGCGCAACCCATGTAAACCTAAAACAACATTGATACCCAAGTTTATACTGGAATACCCTGGACTTCATGTTGAAGTAGAGCTGCTAGTTTCTTAAGTTGGGGGCTAAGTACCAACCTTTCATGTGTTATGCATTGGGAAGTCACAAGCATAGTTTTCTATGGTTCAAGCTTGTGTAAAAATGAAACCACTTACCTCAAGCATAGTTTCCTCTAGTTCAATATTGTGTAAAAATGAAACCAGGTCCAAGCATATTTTTGTTTAGTTTTTAAGCCTGTGTAAAAATTAAAATCTATCCCAAGCATAGTTTTGTTTTGTTTTAAAGCTTGTGTAAAAATAAAAACAATCCCGAGCTTAGTCTTTGTTCTTTATCATGCTCGTAAATCAATGAGAATGTAACCGAGTATAATTTTATCACTTTTTCGAGCTCAACAAGGTTATACGAAAAAGGAACCCCCTTGGAGTCCTCTTTAAGCTCTTTTCAGACTCTCTAAACATGAAAATATTGTCGAACAACCTTGCTATTTTCACGCTCATTAAAGTATTTGAAGAAAGCGTCTGTTGGGTGATAATTTATCTCTTTTTCAGTCTCATCAGACTATTTTATGAAAAAGGAACTGAGAGAGTTCTCTTTTATGTGTTTTTCCAGACTCTATAATCATGAAAAACCCTCGAGTTTTCTATCTTTGGACTTGTTAAACAAACATCGACAGACACGTAATGGGACCGAGCCACTCCTTCCTAAGGTTCGTTAAACATACTCCGAAGGATGAGCTTACATTACAATAATATGTTATCCTCCTCAAGCTTGCGTAAAAATAAAGAGGTACTCGCCAGAAATGGTGGGGGTAAAATTTGGAAAGAATTGTGTCTAAACCTGTATTCCATGGAAGAGTCATTTTTGAACATGACACCCTTTCACTCGCCTTGTGTCTAGGTTGGAAAATCCACTTGTCTCCTGATCATACTCTTATAAAGATTACAAATTGGTCTGTGATCCTTGTTGTTGATTCAGTATTTCCAAGACAGTTGTCGTGTCGTCAATATGTTCAAAGAGAAGTTCAACCCAGAAAGCCTTCTATTGCGTCATCCATTTCTGCAGTCCTTAAGCCTTCAATTGCGTCGGCTATACCTAAGTCAGTCCTGAATCACTTGTTACTCTGATCTACATCAAATCTTGTTACTTGTTTCGTGTCATTGATGTGGGATACATTAAGGTCCTCCTATGACGATTCTTTTCCTGTTGACTTCAACTCATTATCCAGGAATTAGACTTAGAAACTAAATGGTACCTTGGAACTTGCATTCCTCAATGGCAGGTTTCCTCGCTTTCGACAGTGGGTTTTCATTATCGACCCCTGATCAAGAGATTTCGTCGAGTGTTCGACCTCAGCTCATTGATTCACATTCGTTGGATTGTACCAGAGTACCTTGGGAGTCATTGACATTAATGGTGATTTCCCTCGCACTTGTTAACGGTATACACTAATGACCGGTAATCAAGTGGTTTCTACCATGTTTGACTTCAACACATGTATTCGCATGGTTAGATTCGTACTATAGAGTGATAGAGATGAAGACCCTGGATATTTTTCTAATAGATCCAGGTTGCGTTAGAGTATATTCAGTGTACTGTTGCATAGATCCACATTGTATGTCTGGTGGCTATGTTCAAATTTGAGTCTTTAACACATAGATCCACAGTGTATTTTTGGTGGCTATGTTCATATTTGAGTCATATTGGCATGGATCCACAGTGTATGTTTGGTGGCCATGACCTGTCTTACTTGACATGGATCTTCGCATGTCAGCATTTATGCTTTGAGTAATTTGTATTCTAAGTATGGGAATGCCTACCTCAGTGATGATATATTATTGTACTGTATTTCCTTGTTTGTTGGCAGGTTTTTGACCGGTTGTTTCTTGTTCACTTTGGTTGGTTGCGTTCTTTTACATGATCATCATTGTATGAGCGTTGGAACAGAGCTAGGATGGTGATGGCGATAGCATAAACTCAATATAAACCTATGTAGGTGATCAAGGAATCATACAATAAAACACAACAAGCTTTATAGGAAAGAATCATATTATTGTATCATATTAAATGTGAAAGAGAGATTACAACCATGGCCTTGATGTCGTAAGTTCCCTTCCAATTGTCCTTCGTTCCCCACACACTTTCACTCCAATAATTCTGAGAGCACAGATCTGATAATATTCACAATCTATCTTGACAAAGAAAATCTCAAAGGCACTCTATCCAAGCTAATCCCAAAAGATCCAAAGCTAACCAAAGCTCAATAACTAACTTTCTCCATGAGAGATCCTCTCCTTTTATAAGTTGAAGAGGATCAGGTGAGGAGGTTAGGATGATCCCACTAAATCATGAAAGCGAGTAAGATCCAAACCATTCGGATGCCACCTCACCATGGAAGTTTCTCCTTCTAGAAGATTCGAGAAAACACTTGTTTTTCCCACATGTAGGCATTCTAGAACCCTACCTATAGAGAAACCTGTGAACATCTCACACCCTAGCTATGGTGCAACCTTCGAGAATCAGTCATTCTCGCACCCTGCCTATATAGCAACCTGCGAACTTCCTTTTTTACAGGGTTTTTACAAGGGAAAATGCAACTTATTTTATCAGGAAAATTTCTTCTCCCTTCTCTCTTCAGGAACACAGGCCACTAACCCCTCTGAAGGAAACAGATAGGTTTACATCATTAACATTCATAGGGATGATGAAAATAATGTGTAACAGACCCCAAAATTCAACTCTTCCGAGAACAGATGAAGACGCATGCACTAATCTGCAAGTTCATGGGCCTATGGCCCACAGAACAAACATTGCGCAACTGGATAAAATATCAATGGAAGCCAAGTGGAGAAGTTGAAGTCCACCTGGGATCAAAAGTATTTTTTACAATAGTCTTTATGAACCTGGAGGACAAGGATAAATTCTTTGAGGGGGGGGGCATATTTCCACTCCTCAGCGGGGTTGTACATGCATCCATGGAAGGAAAACTTCTCCCCAAAGAAAGAAACCTGTAAAAATGTCCCAATCTGGCTAAGGCTTTACTCCTTACCGCTAGACTATTAGTTTTCATCCACCTTCAAAGCAATATGGAACAAACTTGGAAAATATGTCAAGACATCGGAAGCAACTCTAAAAGGAAGATATACATCCTATGCAAGGATCTGCATAGAGATGGATGTTTCGGGAGCGCTCTCGGAAGCCATAAGCCTGGAGTTTAGGGATGAGGAATGGATACAAAGCATAAACTAAGAGCAGATCCCATTTCAATGCAGAAGATGTCATGAACATGGACACCTACTAAGAGAATGTCCTCTTAATAAAAAACAAGAAGAGGAAAACACCAAACTACAACAGGATGAGGACAGGTTTGTGAATCCAAATCACAAAAGCAGAGGAATCAAAATACAAGGCAAGGCCCCAACAGGAAGCAACTCGGAAGCCAGGATTATAATAGAAGGAAGAGGTAGGCCCAACCAAGTGGAAGAAGGAGGAAAGGAAAATACGAAAGCTAGGGAAGCTAGTGAACAAGCAACTCATGACAACATAGAAAATCCAAGCAACAAGGGAGAACAGGGAGGTAGTGCAAGTCCTATGGATGGAAGAAACGAAGATGCCAACACCCCAATGTAGGAGGTAGACGGAGATTCGTAGATGACACCAAGAGAGGTAGGAACAGAAGACCCAGATATCAGAGACATTGTGGAAAGGAAAGGAATAGATCTCCCGAACATACTGGAGCAATGGAAAAGGCAGGGAGTAGACAATGTGCCAGGAGAGCAACTATATCGCATTCAATATCTCTTACTCCTAAGGGAGTAAGAAAAATCCAGAGGGATCAAGCACATGTATGGAAATATAGGACACATGGGAATCAAAACAAGTGATGGATAGCCATGACACTCACCTAAGCAGGCAAGGCGGAAGAAAGGCAGGAAATAAAACAATGTAGCCCTACAAGAACTAGGAGCCATGTTGATAAATTCAGGTAAGATTAAAAATATCTTCCCCAACTCCCCCCAACATGTTTAAATGAATATTATAACATGGAATATAAGAGGCGTAAACAGACCAAGAAAGCAACGAATCCTTAAAAATAGACCGGGGAAGGAACAACCTGACCTATGTTTCATTCAAGAGACAAAATGCACTTTAGACAAAATGGAAACAATCAATAAAAAATAATGGAGTAAGTACAAGATGTTGTTTCTCGAAAGCCAACAGATGGCGAGAGGTATTCTCACCTTGTGGAACCCACAATCGGTGAACCTACTTGCAACAAAAGAAACGAGACACACACTTTCTATTAACATGCAAATTATAGGGAACACGACAGAAATTCTATGCACTAATGTGTATGGACCCCAGGTGATGGAGGAAAAAATGAGAATGCTCCTAGACCTAGAGAATCTAAAGGATCGAAATAGCAATCTCCACTAGATCCTGGCCGAGGATTTTAACATCGTCAGTACACTTGTTGAGAAAAAGGGCGGCACCAGGATACTGGACAGATATGTGGAAGAATTCTCAGCTTTCATTGACACAATGGAGCTTGTGGACATCAGGACCAGCAATGGACAGTTCACCTGGAACAAAAAATGACTAGATCACCACCAAGTATCTACAAGGCTAGATAGATTCTTGGTGTCGGAATCCATCATTTTGCATGGACTAACTTTGGACTGTAGCATCCTCCAATGGGGGGGATTAGACCACTGTCCAATTCAATTGGAAGCTAATTTTCAAACCACACCGAAGAACAGACCATTTAGATTTGAGAAATTTTGGATCGACCATCCCACCTTCAAAGAGAAAATCAACCAATGGTGGTGAGAGGAACTACCGGACCAAGGGACAAGGATGTTCAAACTATACAAGAAACTCAAGTACATCAAACAAAAACTCAAGGAGTGGAATAGAGAAGTCTTTGGAAACATAAACCAGAGGAAAAAAATTATCAAGGACAGAATGAGGAAGCTCCGGGAACTTTGCATCGAAGAGGGATACACAGAGGATTGGAAAAAAGAAGAGATCCAAATGACCCAGGAATGGGAAGCAAGATGCCAGGAGAAAGAAACTATGTGGTGCCAAAAGTCTAGAATAAGGTGGCTAAGGGAAGGGGAGAGGAATACCAAGTTTTTTCATAGAAAAACTATTGCAAGAAGATCTCATAACAAAATCTTGAAGATTAGGGATAAGGATGAGATCGAAAGAGAATCCCACTAGGAAATTGAAAATACATTGGTCAATCACTTCCAGGGGATAGCCCAGGAAGCCAACCAAGACAAATTCGAGGCCATACAAAGAATAATTCAGCACATCCCCAAGTTTTTCACAGAGGATCAAAATGTCATCCTAAGCAAACCCATCGCAAAGGAAGAAATTGACCACGTGGTCTAGGAGATACCCAATGGAAAGGTCTCAGGCCCAGATGGCTTCACATTGGAATTGTTGGTTTGATCCTTATGGGGTGGTGGAGGACTCTAGGTGCTCAGCTTCCATCCTGAAATCTTTAAATGCCACAATGATCACTCTAATCCCAAAAAAAAATGAAGCTAGGACCCCAAACCACTATAGTCCTATAGATTTATGAAATGTAGTTTACGAGATAATCTCCAAAGCCATATCCAATAGACTGAAACCACTCCTTCCCACACTGATTTCATAGGAACAGGTGGGTTTTTTGGAAGGAAGACAAATCCTTGACAATTATCATCCCCCCTCTCCTTTGGATTTTTAGGAGAGGGGGGATGATAATCCAACTTGACCTGGTGAAGGCATATGAAAAAATAAGCTAGCACTACATGGCCAAGATGATTAAAGCTCTTGGTTTCGACCAGCACTGGATCAATTGGATCATCTCTCTAATCTCAATGACAAGCTACTCGTTGTTAATCAATGGAGCCCCAGACAAACCTTTATGTCCATATAGAGGCATAAGACAAGGGGATTTTTTTTCTTCCTTCCTGTTCATTATAATGATGGAAGGGCTAAGAAGAAGCATAAAAAGAGCACCTGTAGATGGTGAAATAAAAGGCATCAAACCATTTGAAAATTGTCCAACCTCCACACACCAAAAGTTTGTTGATGATACCCTACTCCATGGACCACCCACGGTAAAGGAAGAAAAGGCTTATAAAAGAATCTTAGAAGAATTTGGGGAAGCCTCGGGGGTGGAAATCAACCACTCCAAATCCATGATATATTTCTTCAACACTAATACAACCATTCAAAGAAACTTGTCCAACATTCTGGGGTTTGAACGCAAAATGCTCCCAACGAAATACTTGGGAATCCCTTTGACGGACAGAGCCTGCAAAAATGCTATGTGGGAAGGAGTTATCAGCAAATTGCAGGAGAGAGCAAAAAAATTGGACACACATAGCTCTAAACCTAGCCTAAAGTCTTATCCTCACCAAAACGGTTCTACAAGAAATTATGGCATATATGATGTCAATGTTTCCATCCCCCAAAGGAATACTACAAAAGATAAGAGCCATCCAAAGAGACTTCCTATAGAGAGGCGCAGAAAATAAAAAGAAATGGGCCCTAGTGGCCTGGGATAAGATATGTAGACCAAAAAGCAAAGGTGGATTGGGGTTACAAGACCCACAGGTAACCAACGAAGCCTACGGGGCAAAGCTCTGGTGGATATGGGTAAAATACAAATCGGTGTCATAGGAAAACCTATAGAAGGCCAAGTATTCCCCGAACATCAACGACCAGGAGAAAATTTGCTTCATGGGCACAAGGGAGGGATCAGCCATCTAGAATCTCGCCTGGAGAAATAAGAACTGGATACAGAAACACAGCTTCTGGGAATTCATAAATGGTAGAAAAGCAATATTCTGGGAGGACGCATGGAAACAAGAACCCATAATGGAAATCCGGATAGGGAGGATCTCCAATAGAAAATGATTGGGCAAGGAAAAACAAAAATCCATCAATACTGGAAGAAAATGGATGGTAGTTTCAGATGGAGGATCTAGGACAAGCTTAATCCACAAAATCGAGCCCGGATCAAAACAATAATGAAAGAAGTGGAGGAGTAATTGGGGAAAAGGAAAATTGGGGTCTCAGAAGAAGAGGACCAATTCAGGTGGGGCCGGAAAAATGGGGGTAAATTCAACTTAAAAGAAGCATGGTATTACATCGTGGGCTAAGACCAAAAAATTCAGGAGCAACAGTGGGAAAATATTTGGAAAACCCCCCAATGGCCAAAAATCAAAATGTTCGAATGGCTAGTTCTACACAATCGAATTCTAATATGGGAGACATGAAAAGGGGTTTCATAGGTCCTTCTCACTGCCATATCTTTCAATTCAAGGAGGAAACAACTGATCACCTCCTTGATGAATGTAGTTACACAGCAGAGATTTGGGATTGGGTGATAAGAATCTACCGCCAATCCAATAGGATCTAGGGAAACATCAGCGCAACCATCAACAATTGGAATGAGAGTTATAGCAAAAATGAAATGGTGAACCTTTGTTGGAATCTAATGTGGGGGATGATCATCTGGGAAATATGGAAAGAAAGGAACCGACGCATCTTCAAGAATGAAATCCTACTGGAAGAAAGGCTAAAGGATGCAATAGTCTCTCAAATAAGAGAAACGGTGTAGAGTTGCAACTGCAATAAGGAGAAATCTCAACTTACAAACCAAGACTCTCACATCCTAGATTTTTTCCATCTAAAAGAATGGCGCAACAGCATACTTATAGGGTGTGATCTGCAACTCTAGATAGGAGCCCACTACTGGAATCCCCCTTCGTCAGGGTTCCTCAAACTAAATTTTGACGGGGCAACAAAAGGAAATACAGGAGTGGTAGGGGCAGGTGGAGTGATCAAAGACACTGGTGGCAACATCATCCAACTATATGTTGGGAGCATGGGAAACTCAACCAACAATGCGGCATAACTTGGAGCCATAGAGCTTGGCCTTGAAATCCTAAGTCATGAAAGGATGGAAAACACCACCGTGGAAGGTGAATCCACCCCGGTTATCAACATGGTGAAAATACTCCAAAATGGCACCAGAGTGGGAAAGGTTCAGCGACACTGGAACCTTACACACTCCCTACATAAAATCCATGAGCATCTGAGAACTTTGAATATATTGGAGTTGTTCTGGGTGTGCAAGTCAGCTAATGCTCTAGCAGATAGGCTTGCCAACGAGGGGGTCGGAAAGGAAGGCCTGAAACTAGATGATATCTGGATCAACATTTCGAGCGGGCAACTCAAAACAAACTACAACCATCTGGTGGAAAAATATCATGAAGGCAGCTTAAGCATGGAAGGTCACATCGAGGAGTACATCGCAAGGCCTCTTGGAAGGTACGCTAGGCCCAGGCAGAATATGATTACCTAACACTCAGCCACCAATTATCATGCAAGATCACAATAAACAGCAAAAGGGTGACTGGAAGCAAGGCCAATATGCCAGTAAGAGTTGCGGGGAAAGCATGAGTGAAAGGCTAGGCAGCAAGTTGCATGAAAAGAATGATGTAAGGCATGAGGGGTTGGTGATAACCAGGATCGATCCACCAGGCCCAAGTACAGGTATGGAGATAAGCACAATTGGATCACAAGTGAGCAAGGGCAGTGATCACATAGGGATAAAGGACGAACCATCATGATCATATGAGCCTTAAAAGAAAAAATTGACGAAAGAGCTCACCACCATGGAAAAAATATGACTGGAAGGATGGGATCGCAGTGGGGGAAGGTCAATAAAAAGACGGACATTAGGAATAGACACAAATAGAAGGAGTGCAATAGCAGGGGTTATTACAGCTTCAAGGGAAGCGAAAGTAAGAATACATGTGAAGTGAGGCACAAGTCGAGTAACCAGAATAGGAGTTGCAGCAAGTAAAGTGGGATGGCGTGACTGAAGAAAACGCACAGGAAGAGGAACCCCCTTGGGAAGGAAGTACCGAATAGTTCACGATGGTTAACAAGAATGGAGCAGGCAGCGAAAGATATGGAGAGCACCTTCCAAACTCTAGCTCTACCCATTCAAGTGATTAGCTCACATAAAATGGAGAATCTCCTCAAAACATGTTAATGGAGTTATTGTTAATATTCATTGAATAGAAGCCCAACTTAAAGTAGGAAATTTTCCTTTAGAGATAAACATAACTTCAATAAGCATGACATGGTGTTTCAGGAAATTCCTGTTGGAAGATTGGTTGTTGTCATTGATGTCAACCCTATTCATGGGTTTTGGACCACAAAATTGATGAAGGTATTTGGACATGAAAGACAATGCACATACAGATACAACACCCATGGATGGATAGTATACATCATTTTTTTTCCGATGGTATGTGGCATGTCACGTGGATCCTCATGGTTGAGGAGAAATGAATTTTTGAAGATGACAAAGTGAATTGAAGAAGGAAGTACATGTAGGCCCTGAAGATAATTAAATAACATAATTACAAAATAAGAAAGTGTCAGGTCGGACCTAATGTTAAAAGGAAGTGACATAAATGGTATAAATAAATATCATTATACATTCATTTGATACACAAGTTCAATTTCAGAGGAAATCAGAAGTAAAGAAGATTGGATTTCAAGGGAGGATGAAGTCTTTTGGTGATGTGTTCTAAGGTATGTTATTTTCATATGCTATAACTTTTTATGCTATAACTTTTTTTCTAGAACAATTTAGATGGTGAAACTTCTATGGTATTGAGAATACATAACAAGGTACCTGTGGTAAAAGTTTTAGATCTTGATTCACTATAATTATGGAGATACACTCTGTGGAAGATAGGGTTTTTGACCAATCCTGAAGCTAGTCAATAAATAAGTGTTTCGGGTAAAACAGTCATAACTTCTTCAGAGAGAATCCAAATGAAGTGGGACAAATTACATTGGAAAGAGTACGAACTGTAGTTTCTTGTGTGTTATTTTCATAATTGGATGTTAAATATTGAGCGCAGATAATTCTATACAAGTTTGGTCTCCTGAATAAACCAGAATTGAACAAAGTCTACCATTCTCTCTATAACTTATTTTTGGGTGGAAGGAAGGGGAAAGGATGGAGAGTTAAATACTCTCTTGATATTTGAGGATTGTATATTCCTCTTGGAGGTTTATCCCTCCCTTTGCATTTGGAAGCTGTAGCTACCTTTGGAAGTCATTACTTCCCTTGAACAATAACTATTGATTATTTCTCATATATTGTGCATGGTGTATTGTGATGTATTCGTGTAACTCTTATACTATTGTTCATTTCTCAATGGATATAGTTTTATGGTTTAAGTATAAGTTGAAAAAAGTTTTAAACTATACTTGATATTGATTCACCCCCCTCTTAGTATCAACAATTGGAATCAGAGCAGGTTGCCTTCAGAACATTTTAACCACTGGAAGGAAAATCATGAGCAAAGATGGATGACCATGAGCACATTTCAAATGGGATTCAAAAATTTGATGGAAGAAATTATGCATACTAGAGTGATAGAGTGAAAATGTACCTAATGGCTTTGGGAGTAGACATTTGGTACTCAGTTTGAAATGGCTATTTAATCCCAAATAATGATCCAACCGATCCAAATGAGAAGAATCTTATGAGTTGTAATTCAAAAGCCAGACATGTTGTTCTACCAGCATTGGCACCAACCATTGCTAGAAAAGTGATCAGCTGCAGCACTGCTAAAGAGGTATGGGACAAACTCAAGAGCATCTACGAAGGTGATCCAAAAGTTAAGCAGGTCAAGCTTCAATGACATAGAGCAGAATTTGAAAATTTGAAGATGAATGAAAAGGAAGATATTGCAACCTATCTTCTTAGAGTTGATGAAGTTGTTAATGCTATCAGAGGATTAGGTGAAGAGCTTGATGAATCATTGGTTGTACAAAAAATTTTGAGATCACTTCTCTTGAAGTATGATGCCAAGGTCTCTACCATTGAAGAAACTAGGGACTTGACCAAAATGACAATGGATGAATTACATGTGTCTCTTATAGCATACGAAATGAGAAAAGGTACAGAAAGTGACCAGCCAAACAATGAAGCGGCCTTTAAAGCCATAAAAAAGACAAAAGACAAGGATAACGACCTTGATGAAGAAAGAGAAAATTTTGTAAGAAGGTTTCATAAGGGAATTGGAAGATACAAAGGTAAGTATCCTCTCAAATGCTTTAACTGTGGTAGAATAGGACATATTGTTGAAAACTGCTACTATAAAAAGAGAAGTCTCAACAATAAAAAGAGATTCTACTCCAAGGATGATGGCATCTCCTCAGATGAGAGTGATGAAGAAGATGATGATGGAGGAGAAGTCATCTTCATAACCCAAGAAACCCAGGATGATGATCACAAGAATTCTAAAGAAGAAGAAACCATTTGTGAAGAAGATTCAGACGAAGAAACCAACGTTGATTCCTTTTGAGGATACAAAGACAATGCAGAGAGTGAACAAGAAGATGAGAATCTTGAAAAATTGAAGCATGTTGAAAATGAAAATAGCAAGCTTAGAAACACAAACATAATACTAAAAAGTGAATTGAGTAGTTGTGAAGAAGAGAATTACAAGCTTGAAAAGATCATTAATAGCTTGAAGGAACAAATAGAAGATTATGAGAAATTGAAAGCAGAATTGGATCACACAAAAGGAGAGTTACTATTGACAACAGAAAAGTTGAAGAAGTTCGAAAAAAGCACTGAAAAATTAGATGAGATCCTTAGCAATCAAAGATCTCCAAATGACAAGACAGGACTAGGATACAATGACAGTTTGAAGACAACAAAACAAGAGAAGGAAGATGAAAATGATGAAACCAACACTCCAGAACAAGTTGAACAACAAGATAGAAGACTAGAATTCAGAAGGAATGAGACATCAAGAAGATATTCTCCCATCAGGTATGAAAGAAATCATTATAAAGGAAACTACAGAAGAATAGATCGTGAACCCAGATGGACCACACCACAAAGAAGATCACTTACTCCCAGGTATCAAAATTTATTTCGTGGACATTGTTATACTTGTGGAAATTTTGGACACAAGGCAATCAATTGTAGAGTCAATGAAAGGAATAACTATGCAAGCTACATGAATAGTGAAAATGGTAGATATGGAAATGATCGTAGACCTATCAATAGAAATTATAATCTCTTTGACCCATTAATAGATCAAAATATTGTATGTTACAACTGCAATAATCTTGGTCATAAAGAACGAGATTGCAGAGAGATGAAGGAAGATAATCATATGCCAAATGTCTGTATACCAACTACAACATGGAAAAGGAAATAAATTCCACAAAATGAAAAATGTCAAATAACATTGCTCGCTAAAGAATGCAAAGAAGAAGATGAATGCTTCATAGACAGTGGGTGCTCATCTCATATGACTTGATATCAAAGCAAATTTGTCAACTTGAAGAAAAAGGGTGGAAATGTTACATTTGGAGATGACTCATCTACTAAAATACTTGAAAAAGGAGTTTTAAAGCTTGGAAGTGAAAATGTAAAAGTAGGAAAATCCCTATTGGTTGAAGATCTGAAGCATAATCTCCTCAGTGTCAGCAAAATATGTGATCAAGGATACACTCTTACGTTTGACTCCCGAAAATATAAAATCAAAGAAAATAACTCAGGAAGATTGGTTGCAACTGCAACAAGAAGATCGAACAACATATAAATCCTAGACATGAAGAAGAGAGAGAATATAGAAGCCACAGAAAAGGATTCCAAGGAAGAAAAAGTCTCAAAGACCAAAAATAAGGATGAAGTATTATTGAGTGCCACATGTTTAGGGAGAGCGGCCCCAAAGAAGAGAGTTACCTTTTTCCATTAAAATCAGGGGGAGAAGCCCTACCCTTTTCCATTGATGTCAAAGGGGGAGATAAATTAGGATCATGATGATAGGGGGAGCATGAGTGTTTCCATCAATGACAAAGGGGGAGATTGTTGGAAGATGGGTTGTTGTCATTGATGTCAACACTATTCATGGGTTTTGGACCACAAGATTGATGAAGCTATTTGGACATGAAGGACATTGCACATGCAGATACAACACCCATGGATGGATAATATATATCATGTTGTTTCCAGTGGTATGTGGAACTTCATGTGGATCCTCATGGTTGAGGAGAAATGATTTTTTGAAGATGACAAAGTGAATTGAAGAAGGAAGTACATGTAGGCCCTGAAGATAATTAAATAACAGAATTACAAAATAAGAAAGTGTCAAATCGGCCCTAATGTTAAAAGGAAGTGACATAAATGGTATAAATAAATATCATTATACATTCATTTGATACACAAGTTGAATTTCATAGGAAATCATAAGTAAAGAAGGCCGGATTTCAAGGGAGGATGAAGTCTTTTGGTGATGTGTTCTAAGGTATGTTATTTTCAGGTCATCTTACCATTTTTGCTATAAAAAAAATTCTAGAATGATTCATATGGTTAAATTGCTATGGTATTGAGAAGCCATATCAAGGTACCTGTGGTAAAATTTTCAGATCTTTATTCACTATAATTATGGATATACACTCTGTGGAAAATACGGTTTTTGACCAGTCCTGAAGCTAGTCAATAAATAGGTGTTCAGGGTAAAACAGTCATAACTTATTCATAGAGAATCCAAATGAAGTGGGACAAATTTCATTGGACCGAGTACAGACTTTAGTTTCTTGTGTGCGAGTTTCAGAATTGGATGTTAAATATTGAGTGCGGGGAATTTTTTACAAGTTCGATCTCCTAAATAGTGAATTGAAGAAGATAGTATACATCATTTTTTTTCCGATGGTATGTGGCATGTCACATGGATCCTCATGGTTGAGAAGAAATGAATTTTTGAATATGACAAAGTGAATTGAAGAAGGAAGTACATGTAGGCCCTGAAGATAATTAAGGAACGGAATTACAAAATAAGAAAGTGTCAAATTGGCCCTAATGTTAAAAGGAAGTGACATAAATGGTATAAATAAATATCATTATACATTCATTTGATACACAAGTTGAATTTCATAGGAAATCATAAGTAAAGAAGGCCGGATTTCAAGGGAGGATGAAGTATTTTGGTGATGTGTTCTAAGGTATGTTATTTTCAGGACATCTTACCATTTTCGCTATAACTTTTTTTCTAGAACGATTCATATGGTTAAATTGCTATGGTATTGAGAAGCCATATCAAGGTACCTGTGGTAAAATTTTCAGATCTTGATTCACTATAATTATGGATATACACTCTATGGAAAATAGGGTTTTTGACCAGTCCTGAAGCTAGTCAATAAACAGGTGTTCAGGGTAAAACAGTCATAACTTCTTCATAGAGAATCCAAATGAAGTGGGAAAATTTTCATTGGAACGAGTACGGACTTTAGTTTCTTGTGTGCGAGTTTCAGAATTGGATGTTAAATATTGAGTGCGGGGAATTTTGTACAATTTCGATCTCCTAAATAAACTAGAATTGAACAAAGTCTACCATTCTCTCTATAACTTATTTTTGGGTGTAAGGAAGGGGCAAGGATGGAGAGTTAAATCCTATCTTTATATTGGAGGATTGTATCTTCCTCTTGGAGTTTTATCCCTCCCTTTACATTTGAAAGTTGTAGCTACCTTTGGAAGTCATTACTTCCCTTGAACAATAACTATTGATTATTTCTCATATATTGTGCATGGTGTATTGTGATGTATTGGTGTAACTCTTATACTATGTTTAATTTCTCATTGGATATAGTTGAATGTTTTAAGTATAAGTTGAAAAAGTTTTTAAATTGTACTTCATACTGATTCACCCCCTTCTCAGTATCAACAATTCCCACAAGGTTTCCTTTTTCATGAGATCTTTGAACATGCCATTAAAATTACACCATGTAGTATCTCTACCAACATAAGGCCCTATATATACCCTTATGATCAAATGAGAGAGATTTAAAATATGGCACGATACATGTTGGATGAAAGGATCATTCAACTAGGATAGAGTGCACTCTCCACTCCATTATTCATATTATTATATTCATTCACTCCTATCAATACATATTCTCCCTTTCTCTTCTCTCATTTGTTTACTTAGGGTTCATATATTTGTGTGTGTGTGTGTGTGTGTGTGTGGTTAATATTTTGTACTAAAATGTTTTTATAGTTGTATTGGTCAATGTAAGAATACAAAAAAAGGTTTTTCCCACAGTCTATGATTCATAGTTTGTTAAAACAATTGATGCTTGTCTACCAAAAATGAAATTCTATTCTTTCTAGAGGATTGTGAACTTTTACTAGTATAAATCCTAAAATGGAGGATCTTAATTCAAATGAAACACTACTTGGCGTAGAAAATGTTGCGGGAGGGGGGGGTAAAATTACAGAATTAAAATGGCTTGAAATAAAATGACATGAAGAAAATAAAACTATTGTAATAACTTGCATGAAACTACTACATGAACTTGTAAACTACTATAGAAATGAGAATATCATAGAAAAGAGGGTTATTTTCATTCCCTTAAGTGGGACCTACTCAAGGTCTCTACAAGAACCCTTGGTGAAACCATAAGTTCTCGAAAATGTAGTCTCCTTAGTAAAAAATTTAACTCATGACAACAGTGTGTCCTCTATAATTTGAATTCACTATCATAATTATTAAAGTATTATTCCAAATACAAACTATGTACCAATCATTAGATCAAAACATCAATCATGCTTAAATTCATATAAAATAAAAATTAAGCCAATGTATATCACATAAACTCATCAACTCAATTACTCATAAAATTCAATATGCATGGGGACATAAATGGTCCTAGAAACATGCCAAAGTAGATTTGTAGGTGCAATATTTCAACGGTTGATCAAAATATGTTTATGTGTTTATATATTATTGCACATCAACTTATAAAATTACTTATATCTCAAAAATATACTGATAGGTCACAACCTAGCGAGACACCAAATTGATGTGTGAGACCCGCTTGTTTGTGGGAGAATGAATAGACCCTCTATGAATCCCACAAACACAGTGGTCTCATACATTAATTTGATGCTAGTAATGTCTTAGAAATTTTGAATATCTTAACAATAATCAAAATTGTATTTTTACATTTCTATGTCTCCATAAGTTCTACATTGAGTTCTATACTTTAAAAAACACGTCAAAACCCTTACCTTATCATTGTCTTTTCACCAGATCCATTAGCCCATACAAATTGATAAGAGTTGTCCATGTGATGCATTTCCATCACCAAGACCTGCATGAATCATAAAATGCAAATTCTTTATATGAGTAAATAATATATAAGCAAATAAACAGGCAGTTAGTTGTGTAAAATACTCTTTAAAAAACTTAAGTGGTCGCATATCTTAATGAGATTCTCTTTATTACAAGAATAGGTTATTCTCTAATGAACAAGGCCAACCACATGAATGTGGAAGA
>SNQJ01S0004061.1:128351-145837 GCA_010110895.2 Picea sitchensis | reverse complement strand
AAGATGAGCCCGTTCGAAGCACTTTATGGAAGAAAGTGCAACACTCCAGTGAGCTGGGATAATCCAGCTGACAGAGTAGTAGTTGGACCTGAACTACTCAAAGAGATGGAAGATCAAATGATAAAAATCAAACAGAATCTGAAAATTGCCCAAGACAGGCAGAAAAGTTACGCTGATAGTAACAGAACCCATAGAGAATTCAAAGTGGGTGACCATGTTTTCCTGAAAGTGAAAACTAACAGGAGTTCCATGAAGTTGGGAAGTTGTGCCAAGTTGGCAGCAAGATTTTGTGGGCCATTTGAGATCCTGGAAAGGATCGGGCCGGTTGCATACATGCTTGCATTACCTGCATCTATGACTGTACATAATGTATTTCATGTCTCACTGCTTAAGAAATATGTACCTGATGCTAATCATGTTATCAATTGGAATGTGATTCAAGTGGAACCAGAGGGTGTCCTGCAAGTGCATCATGTGCGCATATTGGACAGGAAAAGAAAACAGCTCCGGAATCGAGCTATAGAACTTGTAAAGGTCCAGTGGACCTGGTAGGGTCCTGAGGATGCAACATGGGAGCATGAAGAGGTTATGCGGGCAGAGTACCCACATCTTTTTGAAAATTTTGAAAGGCATGCAGATGTTGTGTAAAGCTTCACTAAGGACAGTGCAAAAATAAGGGGAGGGGGATTGTAGTGTCCCCAAGGCCGAGCCCCGTTGTAAACCATGTTTTGAAGGAATTGTAATTATGTTTTATAGGCTGGTGAGCCAAGTTTTGTATAATTGGTAGGCTTATGTGTTTTTTAGGCCAGGGAGCCTAAGTGTTGAAGGCCAGGAGCCTGTTGATGTACTTGTATGTATGCAGAATGATTAATAAAATATAAACACCGCCAGGTGCAGATCGACCACGATGAATGAGTGAAGGGGGACTGAGCATCCACAGAGTGGGAAAGGAATTAGGGGCTGGAGGTGGGAAAAAGGGGCTAAGTGTTGAGCCTAGAGGGCTTAATCCTTGGGAATAATATTTTAATATTATCCCAAAAGAGAAGTGCATTATATGTTTTAACCTAAGTCCTTTTAAAGGACATGTGATTTCCAAATGGTGGGAGGCACGCACATTGCCGGAACGCATGCAGTCGCATGGACAACAAGTGTCAACCCTGACCATGCAATAGAAAGACGCGATGAGCCGTGTTGGGGGTTCTCTTCTCCATTTCGACTCATGGACTGCCAGAAGGAACGGATCTTACCCCTGCAGAAACACCCTCGTACATCTTCTGAACTGTCTAAACCTGTGTTGACCCTTGCATGGATTGTTTGTCACGCATTCCCGACACCAGAGCGTGAGTCTATCCTAGGCAGGGCGGATGGGAAACGACCATTCTTCCGGGGGGGGGGAATAAGAGAGCATGTGTATGTCTCTGCAAACCCGTGTACACCCTCTGTTGGGAGAGCGGAGAAGACTGTGTTCAGTTGCAGAAAATCCCGATTCATCCTCCCATTCTGCACCAGAGAATCTGTGTAAATTCCCTACGGAAATTGCTTCTCACGCAACTTCGAAAATCAACACCGTGAGACCTTGCTGCCATTGCTGAGCTTGTTTGAGAATTTTGAGTCTGTATTCCCGGTTGACTATAGTGGTCATGCAGAGATGGATTAGCACGTGAGTTGTTGTCCAGTGCAGGTGGTAATTGTGCCTGTGTGTGATCTCTCTCTAGGTGAGGGAGGTGGATGTTGTTGGAAGAGGTTTCTTCCAGAGAGTGTCCAGCACCAGCTTCAGTCTCTGAGACTTCCTGATCTGGCCTGTTGCCGAGACCAAGAGAGGGAGTTTAGCACCGATGGACTGTGTGTGTGAAGGTGTATACTCCCGGGTGGAACAGGCATGTGGGGAATGAGAGTCTGGTAATAGTGGGCGTAAGATGGCATCTTTGGGAAGAACCTTTCCAGATACTTCTGTGTTGTTTCCCTGTAACCTCAGCCTAGCCTAGAATTCCTTGCCTTGGGGTGGAGCTTAGTACCAACTCGGGGGTGATCCACTGCTGAGTTGATGAGCAGTGTGGTCTAAGGCTGGGTGGTTCGTGGAAGGCCTGCACTTGGTTGGTGGAACCACCATTGTTACAAGATAAGTGGTCTAACTACGTTTTATCACATTTTATCAATATGTTTTGTATCTCTGTGTATTTAAATAATCATGCATTCTACTGTGCAATTGGATTAATTATGTTAAAAAGGATTCTTAGGCTTACTCTGAGCTTAAATGTATTACATTGCTTAAATGCACGCGATTAATTATGAATGAGAATTGTGTTTTTCCGCATAGTAACACCTTTACGGTAGCCAAGGTGCGCTACAGTTATTTTGGGTTATCTACCAAGTAGTGTTATAGTAACCCTGAGTAGAAATATTGGAAAAGGGGTGGTACACCTTTCAATTATGATATGTTTATTTACAGTGACCTACAATCCTCACAATTATTTTTTCCAAGACATTTTGACATGTTTTTTTTTTCACTATCGATTAACTATTAAGATCGATATTCTTCAATTTGTACTTTAGAGTAGTGTGTACTGAATCACCATGGAAAATAATTACACACCATTTAACAAATGTGGTCAAAATTTCTCAAACTTGAATCACTCGACACCATACACTAGCCTCTAAGTTGTTTTGTAGAGAAAATGTCAATCTTTGAAATTCACCACTAAAAAAAGAATGTCATCCACTTGTCATCCACAATTGAGCTTGGTTGGTTTAAATTATGACGTGTTGATTTGCAGTGACATACAATGGTCACAATTTTATGCTACTTACAGTGGTCACGATTTTATTTTCTAAGACACGTTGGCATGTTCTCATTTTTCATTGTCTGACTAGTAGATTTCATCATGTTATCGTAGATTTCATCATGAAATTTTTATATTTTAGCTACTGCTTATTAATAGTGTATAAAAAAGTTACATCAACTACAAACTAGAGTTAATCACTACATCTAGAATTGTGTGTGATTATAAAAAATTGAGAGAAACAACATCACATAAGAATACAATGTTATATGACTAACCTAACCTAATACTAGACTAAAAATATGGCATTAATATATATAGGAACAACATCATAGAAACACAAAATTTAGAGAGCTAACAAGGTCGCTAAGGGATAGGATTAGACCCAAGAGGATTTTTTTTCCACTTTCTATTTCAAACATTAGTCCAACCAATAAAGTTGTTATGAGTTGGTGGTTTTGTAATAAGGATTAAATTTACATAAGGAATTGTAGGCTCAAATTAATCTAGATTGATAATGACGTATGTTTTTAATGTTTGAATTGTCTTATTGTTGGAGTAATTTTCCCTCTTCCTAAAATACTTCTTTGGAAAATATTTTTCTTCACATTTCACATGAATTTCCATAAAATATACTAACTAGATCCAAAAACCAATGACATGACAATTTTGAAATATTGTAATGCACATATAATATATTGTCAAGGAAAAAACAAGCTACATGAAATTTCATTTGAACAAAAATTTACAAGTTAAATGA
The DNA here is from genome assembly GCA_010110895.2 of Picea sitchensis. Classification (NCBI taxonomy): domain Eukaryota; kingdom Viridiplantae; phylum Streptophyta; class Pinopsida; order Pinales; family Pinaceae; genus Picea; species Picea sitchensis. Next base: position 142,297 of record SNQJ01S0004061.1, on the reverse strand, counting down.
GTATATGTAAATAAATAAATAAAAAAACATACTAACCTTGCAAATTCAAAATCCGAGCTATGTAGATCGAGAATTGGATTTGTTCAACTGGTGGGTGATGAAAAAAATAAACATCTCAAACAAAATCCACGAACAGTGTCGCAACTATAGAAAATGTGTCACAAAGTCTCTTAAAGTAAGGTATATATAGATCAATTATCATCGATATATAGCGACAAAAATGCCTGACTTGACCCGCAAAAAGTCAACTAGCTATTGAAAGCCACATGTTTTGCCAGATGTTTTTTGAGGTAGGCAATAATCATCGCTATAGCGATGAACTTTCGTGGCAATAGCGAAGAAAATCCCGCCCACTTTAAAAAAAATGAAAATAATGGAAACGTGGAAACATTTTGTGGAATAATCCGCCCATATGTAGTAGTGAGTGTAGATGGTATGAAGCATTTGAGAGGACACAAAGACATGATACCCATAGTGGATTGTTTTCTATAGATTCCTCAAGGTTCCTATCGGAGGATAAAGAGCCTTATGTTCTACCAATTCATTATGAGCAGGTATTTATTTAACTTAAATAAGAAGTGATATTGATCATTAATCTATTAATTCATAGATTATTGTGATAATATATAAGTGTAAATTAATCAATAAAAAATTTATAAGATACGTCTAATATATGTAATTCATTCATGTGTAGATATTTTTCTATGAAGATATTTTGGAACCGAAATGGATATTTGTCATGCATTATGATCCAAGATTAAGGCATGTATTTGACGATGCATTAGTGGATATTGAGAAAAAAAATCATGGCCAACAAAATCAGAGACGGATTAGAGAACATCGAAGAAATTAACATCCATGATGATGTTGAATATGTTTATGTCCAGGCACAAGAAGACAACAATCTAGAGTTAAATGATGTTATGGAAGACAACAAAATGGATGGTATAGAAAATGATGATCCAAATACATCTAGTAACAATAGATATTGGTCTACAGTCAAATTTCAATGATGATGAAGACGATGCAGGTCAAGATGAGGATGATGATAATATTAAATAATTGAAAGAACATATGAACATTGAACATGATACACTGGATGAAATTGTTGCAGACAATAATGTTAATGACCAAGACTTCTAAATTTTCAGAATTATTTGTAATCCATGTATTTAAAATGTTGGTTCTTATGGACCAAACTTTGAAATGCTTTAGTATTATTTGTGTGGATACAAATTACCTATTGCAATATCCTTAAACTGTTCAATCTTTTCTATGAATTGTTGGCAAAAAAAATTAAGATTACTTGGATAAGAGTATGCATGGTTAGTGGTAATTTATGGGCAATTGGTAAAAATTATAATTACATATATTGTATATATAAAACAATGTTAATCTATACCATTAGGCTAAATGTATCCAAATTTTGTTCATTAATTTATATTTTAAAACAAATTGAAATATTTCACTAAGCCTAAGCTTAATACCTTCAACTTTATACCATCTAACTCATAACCCCTTGTAACATGGACGATCTTGAAGATTATGTGGGGACATAATAGATCCTTGAGTCTTGAAACCTTCCCATACCATCAAGGCATGTTCCTAGTATAACCATGTCAAATTTCGACGCTTATAGCCACAGTTTGGAGAAATTTCAATGTTAGCCTCATTCACTCCTAACCATGTAGGGTCGATGGATGTCATTAAGCCCTTCACCCAATATAATCCCTAACCCATTAAGCATTAAACCACTTGCATGTTGGACCCTATAAAATTCTTTTGGTATGCCTCAAATTAATAGAATCATGGTTTAATCATCTTGAAGAATGCCACAAGAAAAAGACAAATACATGGAAATCACCATCTTCATCACGTTTCGCTATAAACATGGGTATGTCGGGTTTGATCTTTGTTGGCATGGATGGAAAAATTGGGTCATGATGAATATGATTATGATGACGATGGAAATTACAACCATGATGATGGCGATGATGAAGAGAATGATGTCCTTGAGTCTTAAAACCCTCCCATAATGTAAAGGCATGTGCCTAGACTAAACATGTAAAATTTCAATGCATCCAATCACATTTTGAAGAAATTTTAGCATTGGCCCCATTCACTGCTCACTATGCGGGGTCGGTGGATGAAATTGGTGATGGGCATGTTGGAAGTTCCAAGACATTTCAAGAGATTTCTAACAAACATTTTATAGAAGGGAATGACGAATGATAACAATGAGATCAACATACATGATGAACATTGATGAAAACATGGATGATATTGAAGATTATGTGGGGACATCATACATACTTGATTCTTGAAACCCTTCCATACCATCAAGGCATGTGTCTAGTTTAACCATGTCAAATTTTGACGCATACAGTCACATTTCGAAGAAATTTCAACATTGGCCCCATTCAATCCTCACTATGCGGGGTCAGTGGATTACATTGGTGAAGGGCATGTTGGAAGTTCCAAGAAATTTAAAGAGATTTTCGACAAAGATTCTATAGAATGGAATGACGAATGATGTGAATGAGATCGATGTGCATGATGAACATTGATGAAAATGTGGACGATCTCGAATTTTATGTGGGGACATCAGACATACTTGAGTCTTGAATCCATCCCATACTGTCAAGGCATGCTTCTAGTATAACCATGCCAAATTTTGACACGTATAGGCACAAATTGAAGAAATTTCAATGTTGGTCCCATTCACTACTCACTATGCGAGGTCATTGGAAGACATTTGTGATGGGTTTATCGGAAGTTACATGACATTTCAAGAGAGTTCTGACAAAGATTCTACAAATAGAAATAATGAATGATGACAATGATACGTCCATGATGAACATTGATGCAAATGTACTAGAATATCTCAAATATTATGTGGGGACATCATAAATACTTGAGTCTTGAAACCCTCCCATAATGTCAAGGCATGTTTCTACTCTAACTACATCAAATTTCGATACATACAAGCACATTTTTGAAGAAATTTCAATGTTGGCCCCATTCACTGTGCACTATGTGGGGTTGGTGGATGACATTTGTGATGGGTGTATTGGAAGTTCCATGACATTTCAAGAGATTTTTGACAAAGATTCTATAGGTGGAAATGATGAATGATGACAATGAGACGAGCATAATGAACGTTTATGCAAACATGGATGATCTCAAAGATTATGTGGGGACATCAGACATCCTTGAGTCTTGAAACCCTCCCATACTGTCAAGGCATGTGTCTAGTCTAACAATATCAATTTTTTATGCATATACGCACAGTTTGAAGAAATTTCAACGTTGGCCCCATTCACTACTCACTGTGCAGGGTCGATGAAGGATGAAAGTTGTGATGGGTGTATTGCAAGTGCCATGACATTTCAAGAGAGTTTCGACAAAGATTCTTTATATGGAAAGGACGAATTATGAAAATGAGACGTTGATTATGAACATTGATGAAAACATGGATGATCTCAAAGATTATGTGGGGACATCAGACATCCTTAAGTCTTGAAACCATCCCAGACCATCAAGGCAATTGTCTAGTCTAACCATGTTAAATTTCGATGCATAGAGGCACATATTGAAAAAATTTCAATGTTGGACCCATTCACTGATCATTGTGAAGGGTCGGTGGAAGACATTTGTGATGGGTGTATTGGAAGCTCCATGAAATTTCAAGAGAGTTCTGACAATGAATCTATAGAAGGGAATGGCGAATGATGACAATGAAACGTGCATGATGAACATTGATGCAAACGTGGAAGATCTCAAATATTGTGTGGGGACATCAGAAATCCTTCAGTCTTGAAACCCTCCCATCCCGTCAAGTCATGTGTCTAGTCTAACCATGTCAAATTTCGACACATACAGGCACATATTGAATAAATTTCAACATTGGCCCCATTCACTTCTCAATGTGCAGGGTCGATGGAAGACATTTGTGATGGGTGTATTGGAAATTCCATGACATTTCAAGAGAGTTCCGAAAACTATTCTACATATGGAAATGGCAGATGATGACAATGAGACGTGGATGATCTCAAATACTATGTGCAAGGTCGATGGATTTCATTAATCCCTTGACCATATATAATCCCTAAGAAAATAACCATTAAACTACCTAACCCCTAAGCCCTAAATCCCTTAGCCCTTGACCCTTAATCCCTTAAATTGTAACCCCTAATCCCTTAACCCTTAATCCCTAGACCCCAAATCCCTAAATCCCCTAATCCACAAAGCCCCTATCCACTTAACCCCCAACAACTCAACAAAATAACTATTTAGGCACATTAGGCATTAAATTGGAATCCAAAATAGAAGCTAAAAAGGAAGCTAAGTTAGATGTTAGCCATGAAGATAAACTCGAATCTAAACTCGAAGATAAACTTGGTGCTAACTTGGGTGCTAACTTGGGTGCTAAATTGGGCACTAAATCAGGCGTTAAATTAGGCGTTATTAGCACCAACTTGGGTTGTTCAGCACAAATATCACCCAAAATAGTTCCATCCCGATAAATAACACCCACTTTAGCAAAAAAAGTGGAGAAAAATACATTAAAACAACCAGTGGAAGTGAAAAGGGGAGCTAGAAAGGAAGCTAATCACATGGATTTGTTGCAGTGCATCTACAAACTAACTATGTGAGACAGGTGGGTTGATACCGAAAAGATGAAGACTTTTAATATTACCATTATTGATGTGGGATTTGATGTAGCGATTGATACCTTCCACCATGATGACAAACAAAAAGGGTGAAAGGGGATCACCTTGTCTAATTCCTCTAGAAGGGTTAAAGGTCTTGGAAGGGGTCCCATTAACGAGAATGGAAAAGAAAGTAGTGGAAGTGATTTTTAGGATCCAATTCACCCATTTTGATTGAAAACCAAAATCTAGAAGAATGTGATTCATGTATTTCCAGCTAACTGTATCAAAAGATTTTGTGAATTCTAGTTTGATAATCATGTCCAGAGTACGTGAAGACTTGAGTGAGTGTATTTATTCATGAGAAAGAATTACACTATCAAGGATGTATCTTCCCTCTACATATCTAGATTGTTCATTTGAAATAATGAAAGGTAGGAGAGGCTTGAGGCGTAGAGAAAATACCTTAGTGATGATTTTGTAGATGACGTTTCAAAGGGAGATGGGTTTGAACTGATTTGGATGAGAAACTTGTTCTTCCTTGGAAATGAAAGTAAGGAAAGTGGGGGTGAGAGCTAAGAGGATGTTTTGGGAGCAACGACATTCTTCCACAAGAAGCCAAACCTCTTCCCGAACCATCAACCAACAGTAGTGGAAGAATTTTTTGGTAAATCTGTCTAGGCCAGTAGATTTACCAATAGGCATCTCTTTGACTTCTTGATCTACCTCTTCAATATAATCTGACAGAGAAGAGTTGCATTCTTATTTGCATTGATAATATTTGGGATGTGCCTGGTTATTTTGTCTATGGCAGTAGTGTGATGTGGGTTGGGCTCAATGAGAAGGGACTTGTAATAATTAATGAGCTCGTGTTCTGTTCCTACATAAGATATAATGGAGTGACCCTGCTCATTTTACAACCATGTGATTATGTTGATATGATGCCTTTGGATCATTGATTTGTGGAAAAAGATAGTGTTTTTTTCTCCTTCTCGAAGCCATTGCATGCAGGATTTCTGGTGCCATAATATCTCTTCTTGGGCGCTATTATTGTTAGGTGTTTTTGCAAAGAAGATTATTTCTCTTGAAGTTGTTTGGAGATTTTGTTAAGGATGATTTATTGATGAATTTCTTGCATCTTTTTTCCATCTCTTTTTGTTCTTGAAAGATATTTCCAAACATTATTTTTTTTCAGGATTTTGAGATGTTGTTTGAAGTTTTTTTAACTTTTTTGGAAATATGTAAATGAGAATGCCATGAGTTACCTCTCAATTATTCCACCAATTGGGGGCATTCTCTTGAAATTTCGGATGGGAAATCCATAATTTTTCAAAATGAAATGGTTTGTGCCTGGGAGGACTTGTCGTGTCCAACCGGAGTTGGATTGGCCAGTGATTTGATCTTAAAGTAGGGATGATACTAGATTCCATTAGTTTTCCTTCCATCGTGAGTGATTTAGATATTAATAATTGATCCAGGTAGATATCGGTGGCCACCCACCTTTTCCAACTGGCTCAAAACAATTTTCTAGCAATTTTGGTAATTTACTATTTTTAGCAGTTTTCACTTTCAGAGACGTTTTGAGGCCCTAAATGATTTTTTTTGGGAAAATGGGTGTTCGATACTTATGTTCCTTATATATTTCACCTAAAATTAATCTCCTCGATGATACCTTTCCAACGGGCTATAATATGCCTAAAATGGAGATCGTATGCAAAAGTTACGACCCCGGGAAGTTGATGTACTAACTTACCCAAACGGGGCCCACATGACTTTTGGCGCTTCATCTCCTAGGGTTAGGTTTTTGGATGTATAGGGTTTTTTGCATTCCTTATTATTGTAAAAATTCCTTTAGAGCCTCATTGTAATCATATTCTTGCGAATGAGCGCAGTCATCACATCTCTTCTCAAAGATAAGCCGCCACCATTCCAGCAAGCTTGTTTCTATTGCATTTTACAGTTTTAGTTTATTTCGTTATTGAATAGAAAACCAGTTTTACTGTATCTTTGTTATTTTGTGTTAAGAACCTGTTAATAATATGTAGTCACTTCGTTCTTCTCATAAAATCCAGATCAGTGGTATCATAGCGGTCTGTTCCTTGTCGTCTTAATGCATGTCCCCAATGAGGTTGGAGTACAAAGAGTTGGGTCTCGAGCTTGTTTCTATTGAGGAAAAAAGATCTCACTTGCCCAAGCGACCTCTCATGGCAGGAGAAAATAAATATGATAGGACAGGATATTTTTGGCACAAAGCCAAAGTGGAAATAAGGATGATCGTGGGAAAGAAAGCGTGCAGAAATGGAACTAACAGCTGGAAAGTAACACAGCACGCGCACATGCAAGAAAGCATGCACAAGGAAAGCGACAGCTGGAGGAAGAATAGAACACATGCATGGGAGGAAGACCTAATGTCGATAGGGTTAGGGTTTTGGTAATACATTGTAAATGGCTGAAGAGCCCGATATATATAAATAGAGATATGCATGTATCATATATAGAGGTTGATTCGCTTTTGTATTAGTTCAGCTTTTGTATTAGTTCAGCTTTTGTAATGTTCTATCGTAGCTATGTACGAGTTGATGCGTTATGTAATGTTGCTAGGAACCATCTTTGTAAGTTGTTCAGCTAAGAATAGAGGAGAGAAGGAAGATCTGAGGATTAGATCACAGGATGTGGAGCCTAGTGCGATCTAGTTCACCTCATACAGATCTTACCCATATGAGGGAACTGTAAGCGCACAGTGATGGAGATGCGAAACTACCATAATAAAAGAGACAAGAGCCAAATATTTATGGATGTAGCCTAGGAGAGGGTGACCCACAGTAATATTTGTGTAATGTGATGAATGCATGTATATATTTATTTTCTTTCAGCAGTCAATTGTTATGCTTAATGAATGAGTTAATACATTGTTATGGAATACTATTGTGTTGTTCAGGAAATAAACTACGAAAGATAGATGCACACCCATGAGTAATAGTAGATTGAAATCACAATTCGTAGTATATGGCTCATAATAATAAACCCCTATCTCATATTCAATCCTAGGTTGTAAACACCTGAGTCTTACAACCACCCATTTAAAGCTATCTGGGGTGAGACTGCGCAGTGTGCTCTGTGTACTGTGTTGCCTTTTGGTTTACCAGGAGGGTTGATAGTTTTAGAGGCTTTGTTGGAAACATGAAATACATGAACCTTGTATCAATAAATCAGACGGTTGAGGAGAATAGTAGCCAACAAATGGTTATGTTGTCATGTTAATAGGAATAAGAAAGAACTGAGTAGATGAGATTGATTGAACAAGAAAAGAATGAGCGAAACAAGAAGACCAATGAGCCATTAGAATGGAATGTTGAGACCTTGGAACCCCAAGAAAGAAGAAACCAAAGGCTGACTAAGAACCAAAGAGCTAGAGTTTGCATAGCAAGACAATAGAAACCCTAGAATCACACCTCACAAATATCTGGATAAATACGTTTTTACTAATTTACACGAAGTCTTTTTCTGTGATTTTCCGCATCTACTACAGGAGTGGATACTAAGGTTGAAGGATAACCATGCAATGAACCGGATCTGATGGCTATATTGGACTCAGGTACATATTGAGCAGTTACAGCAGGTGAACAACAAATTCACCCAGGCAATATACTTTTGGCTTGACAGTATTGTGGCAGGTTTCATCATTGAATTTGCAATTGACACAGCGAAGTCATACAACGCAACAGATCAATAATTTCTACATGGACCTCGAGGAAGGTACATTCAATCCTTGTATACTTCTATTAAGATATTGCTATATAACAAAGTTGTAATGACAATGGAATCAGACAACTAAACTTCCCTGCGTGCATGGGGGAAGGGGGGAAACACTGATAGAGAGAGGATAAATGGAAGGAGGTGAGGATAAAGGAATGAAGGAGGAGGAACCCTTGGACTCGATCATGATGAATGACGACCAGCTCAAGTGGATCTTGGCATCATCAGTAATGATGTGTAGTGGAGTACCCTACCAATATAAGGTGAATACCAAGAAGAGAGTCATAGCCATGAGGGAAGGCTTGGCAAGCGATGAGGAAGAGGTAGAGGATCTCCGAGTTGTGGAGAAGATTGAGGAAATCTTGTGCACAAAATATGAGAAGAAGATGAGAGGCCCAAGAATGGGAGGAGAAGGCAGCCATCCTATCCATATTAATGTCAGTGTGGAACCCATAAACCCATGTTCGACTAATACACCAAAGAGAACACCACCGTTTAGACAACCAAAGCTTGGAGGAAGTTCGATAGTAAGAAGCACATCTACACTAGGAGCAACAACTAGAGGAGCTAGTTCAGGCAACACTAGTCAAGTATATACATAGCACGGAGGAGGAAGTAGTTCAGTATTCATAATGGTAGGGCACAATCCCACTATCAGATTACCAGAATTTTGAGGAGAAGCAGCAGAAGACCCTGAGAAGCATTTGTTTATTTGTGCAAAGATATGGGAGGCAAAATAGATCATTGATGAAGATACCAAACTCACGCAGCTAGCGATTACGCTAAGAGACTGTGCACTAGACTGGTACATGAGTCTCGACACAAACAGTGCCCTTGGGATGATGAGGACATTGGCAGCCATTAAGAAGCTATTGATCAATGAGTTCTAGAAGTCGAGCTAAGAGGATCAGTACATGAAAGACATTATCGAGATAAGACAGAAACTAGGAGAATTTGTATGGGAGATTGACCAAAGATTCAAGAGACTAAAGGGAAAATGAAAATACCTTATGACCGAGATGCAACATCGTAACCTGTTTTTCAACTCACTACTCCCACACTTAAAATATCCCTTACGACAACAGAAATTTTAGACATAGGCAGAGGCTCTGCAAGTAGCCTTGTGAGAACCAGTACTAGCAGACGGACCCCACTATTGAGGAATTGAAGGAAGATTTGAAGAATCTAACATTTCATCTGAACCAGAATAAGAACAAGCACAAACGAGAAGTCATTTGGTGCACCGCATGCAGGATGGAAGGAAACCACAAGAATGAATTCCTGACATTCACGCAGTATATGGAAATAGGTATGCCAAATTCGCTACCACGGGGAGGATTATGGTGTGAAATATGCAAGAAACCAGGTCACGACCCTTATCACTACACGATGATGCAAAAATACCAGATAGTTCCAAATAATTCATATTGCACCTTTTGTAATTTAGTGGGCCACGATGACAAAGATTGCAGAACTATGGGGCTGATGCGGGAAAGAACATCAAATGCATACAGGGTATAGGCCAAAATGATGACTGGCCAAGAAGTTCCATAGTTCAATCAAGCCCCATCTCCATATAATACTGCGCAGCAGCAGTACAATATTGTGCAGAACAATAAAATACTACACAGGGACCATACAATCACGTACAGCCGCAGTATAACCCGGCACAAAACCAGTATAATACCACGCAGTACAATCAGTAACCATAGTATAATGCGCCAAGAGGTGACCGAGTAGGCTACCGAGGAGGAGGACGAGCCATACGAGGTTTCAGACATGATAGAGGACCAGTCACATGTCACAATTGTCAGCAACGAGAACATTATGCACGGGAATGTCCACTTCCACCAAACACTTGTATGTATTTTCGTGCATCGGACCACGATATAGAGGAATGTCCGAAACTACTAGTAAATATTCAGGAAAAGAGGAACCAGAACAATCAAAATGTCTAGTGGATTTCATCCAAAGCTAGGGATGACAAGCGAACAATCAGTATAGTCACTCATGGAGGAACGAAAATAGGAAATGATGCAGTTCGACAGGAACCAGCACAGAACCAATGGGTAAAGAAGAACATTGAACCAAGAAATCAGTTCGATGCTCCAAAATAAAAGGAGACCTTTAAGGAAGCCAAACAATAATTTCAAAAGGAGGACACAGCATCAACTTCAACTGTGGAACCGCTCAAGGAAGCCCCAGAATATGAGATGCCTCCATCAATGGATCATACCAAAAAAATTCATCCCAAGGGACAAGCAAGTAGAATCAAAGTCTTTTTGAAATCATGCGTGAAAGTATTAAGTGATCCTTCATCTATGAAAATATTGCAAAACATACTAGAGAAATGCAGCAGCGAGACGAAATAAAAACTAGAACCAAAAACTGTCAACCACCTACACACAAGAAGAAGAACAAGTAGGGAATTTAGACTAAATGCTAACATTGGGGATTTCAATATGGGAGACATTATACTATACCTTGGATCCGAAGTGAATGTGCTACCAAATAATACATGGCAATGTATGGGAGAGACAACACTGGGATACTCAAATGTCTAATTAAAACTAGCAAACCAGCACAGAGTCCTACCAATAGGTAGACTGAAAGGAGTGACAGTAGATCTTGATGGAGTTCGCACTAAAGAAGACTTTGAATTCATTGAAATAGTGGACGACACAACACCTTACCTAGAACTGCTTGGTCTGGATTGGGCATTTGACAACCAGACCATAATAAATTTGAAAACCATGAAAATGACATTTGAATTCGAAGAATACAGGGTCATAGCACCACTAGATCCATCGGAAGGGGAGAGGTTCGTAGAACCCACTTGCCTAGACTTAGAGGAGATTGGCCAGTTCTACAAAACAACTACGCGCGATGAGGATTACGTAAACCCAACTACAGATGGGGTACTCAGTTGACAGAGCATTACTTCATGCGCAACAGACTCAGACACTGGGTTAGAAAACTGGCAGCAGAGACTACACGAATTATCCACGCGAAGATTTGCAAGAATAGATCGTGTAGTAAGATGGGTAGGCACAGAAATCAGAGAACCACCGAGTTTCCACAAACTAAATGAATTGGAAACATTCTTGACACAATACGAAGATGAAGTATCATAAAACCAGCAATTGTTAGCACTTGACTTAGCACTTAAGGCCACACCTGCAAGATGGTGGGGCGCACATAAAGAGACCATTACAGACTAGTATCAATGTAAGTGACTACTACGCATAAGGTTCGGTGAAAAACAGGAATACAACAAACAATAGAAATATGACGGACAAGAGGCACCAGCAGAACACTTGGCGAAGAATAAAACATTGTGGAAAATGACACCACCAGAGGAATGGCCTCATCACTTCATACATACTTTAGAGGGCATAGCAGTGAACTGGTATACAGACCAAGAATTGCGTAAAGGAACTACAACATGGAGGACATTGCAACATAACTTCACAATTACTTTCTCATTCGAGCATGAGAACCCAACATAGATGCAGCCCTCAAAGGAATCAGAGGAGTAATATTCATCAAAGAACCGGAAATAGAATTTATCACGGAAGAGAAACAACAGAATAAACATACAGTCAAGGAACTATTTTCATGTTATCATGTATAGGAGGAAGCACCAGATGAAGATGACCCACACGACATTCAAATCGAAGAAGTAGAAGGCTAAAGATATGTGGCAGGACCACCTATATAATCAGAAGTCATTTCCACGCCAATCAAGGTAAAGAAATTTAACATCGGGATAGTTGAGCAGCCCAAAATGGCCAACATTGGAGACTACTGGGATGAGAAAATAGTAGAAAGCATCATAGAATTGTTGCACGAATATAGCGACCTTTTTCCCACAACATTTACAGAGATGAATGTAAGTTTTAAACCTGCGAAGTAAAGAAATGCATATAGATTCTTAAGCAAAACAAAAATTAATCAATGGCTCATTCACATTGTACATAGAGATTTATACTGGAAACCCTCAACCGGGAAAACCTTTCTTATATTCATTATATCGAATTTCTCCATTCACCATACAATATATATAATATTTTTAGTTATTCCGTAGATACCAAAACCCTAATCCCTTAATACGGGATTAATTTAGAAAACTGCTAAAAATAGCAAAAAACCGCCCAGAAAAAAAAAAATCGAGGCGCTTCCCTGAATGTTGTGTGTAACCAAGGGGGGCCATACCTGGCCCCCCTGGGACTCTCTAGGAAGTCCCACGCACATGACACAAATATCACTACTACATGGATCGTCAGACACATTTGTCGAACCTGACATGCCCACACACACACATGCAAAGAATATAACATATACCCAACATTCTCCCACTTGTTGTTTTGTTTGCATCCAGGGGTCCACAGGGTTATATAGTCAACAATCCAGGGCAACAATACCCATTGTTACTCTACACCAGGAGAAATTTTATGTGCTCACAGACTTTGTCAATAAATCTACAACATTCTTCAAAGTGTCAACATTTTCCAGCAACACCTTCTTTTCCTCAACCATGTCTCTCACAAAGTGATATTGAACATCAATATGCTTTATCTTTGAATGATAAGTTGGGTTCTTTTCCAGGAATATTGCACTCTGACTGTCACAATCTAATCTCACTGCTTTTTGTACCAACCCAATACCTGAACACAATCTTTGTAAAAATATTGCTTCCTTGCTTGAATGAGTGGCTTCCATGTATTCAGCTTCTGTAGTTGAGAGTGCTACTACAGCTTGTCTTTTGCTCATCCAACTGATTGTTCCTCCAAATAGGTTAAACACATACCCAATTGTATATCTTCTGTGATCCATATCTCTAGCCCAGTCTACATCAACAAAGCCATGTATGTCCACCACTTTGTCCAATCCCGGTCTTCTTTGGTAGCACAATCCATAATTGGTAGTGCCACGCAAATACCTGAAGACCCTCTTTACTATTGTCCAATGCTTCTTCCCTGGATTTGACATATACCTACTCAAAACTCCCACTGCATGTTCAATGTCCAGTCTAGTATATACCATTGCATACATCAAACTGCCAACTACACTGGCATACAGAACATGGGACATGTCCTCTTCTTCTTCCTATGTGTTGGGACACTGATCTGCAGATAACTTTACACCTATAGGAATAGGAACCTTGATCGGTTTACTTCCATGCATATTAAACCTCTGCAATATCGTCTCAACATATTTTCTCTGATTCAACCAGAGTTTCATGTTTGCACGATCTCTTTTAATCTCCATTCCCAGAATGAAGTTAGCAGCACCGAGATCCTTCATGTCAAATTTGGAGGATAGTTGTGACTTCACCTCCTTGATAACATCCATGTTATTTCCTACCAACATGTCATCAACATACAACACTACATAAATGAAGTGCTTACCAACCTACTTGGAATATACACAGTGATCATCCCTGCTTCTCACAAATCCCAATCCAAGGATGTATGTGTCAAAATTTTGGTACCACATCCTAGGTGATTGCTTCAGACCATATAGTGACTTCTTTAG
>SNQJ01S0004061.1:110468-128301 GCA_010110895.2 Picea sitchensis | reverse complement strand
TACCTGCATCTATGACTGTACATAATTTATTTCATGTTTCACTGCTTAAGAAATATGTACCTGATGCTAATCATGTTATCGATTGGAATGTGATTCAGGTGGAACCAGAGGGTGTCCTGCAAGTGTATCCTGTGCGCATATTGGACAGGAAAATCAAACAGCTACAGAATCGAGCTATAGAACTTGTAAAGGTCCAGTGGACCTGGTACAGTGCCGAGGACGGGACATGGGAGCATGAAGAGGTTATGCAGGCAGAGTACCCGCATCTTTTTGAAAATTTTGAAAGGCATGAAGATGCTGTGTAAAGATGCACTGAGGACAGTGCAAAAATAAGGGGAGGGGGATTGTAGTGTCCCCAAGGCCGAGCCCCATTGTAAAACATGTCTTAAAAGAAATTGTAATTATGTTTTATAGGCTAGTGAGCCAAGTTTTGTATAACTGGTAGGCTTATGTGTTTGTTAGGCTAGAGAGCCTAAGTGTTGAAGGCCAAGAGCCTGTTGATGTACTTGTATGTATGCAGAATGATCAATAAAATATAAACACCGCTAGGTGCAGACCGACCACGATGAATGAGTGAAGGGGGACTGAGCGTCCACAGAATGGGCAAGGAATTAGGGGCCGAAGGTGGGAAAAAGGGGCTAAGTGTAGAGCCTAGAGGGCTTAAGCCTTAGGAATAATATTTTAATATTATTCCAAAAGAGAAATGCATTATATGTTTTAACCTAAGTCCTTGTAGGTAGGACATGTGATTCCCAAACGGTGGAAGGCACGCACGTTGCAGGAACGCGTGCAGTTGCATGGGTGACAAGTGTCAACCCTGGCCATGCAATAAAAGGCCGCGATGAGCCATGTTGGGGGTTCGTCCTCCATGGGACTCAGGGACTGCCAGAAGGGAAGAGTCTGACTCTTGCAAAAAAACCCTCGTACATCCTCTGAAACCGTCTGAAACCTGCGTTGACCCTTGCGTGGATTGTCTTTCACGCATTCCTGACACCAGAGCGTGAGTCTATCTTGGGTAGGGCAGATGGGAAATGACCATTCTGTCGGGGTGGAGAGAGAGTCTGTGTAATTCCCTGTGAAAATCGCTTCTCAGGAAAATTACGAAAATCAACACCATGAGACCTAGCTGCCATTGTTGAGCTTGTTCTGAGAGGTCTGAGTCTGTATTCCTGGTGGATTGTGGTGGTCATGCAGAGATGGATTGCACGTGAATCATTGTCCATTGCAGGTGGTGATTGAGCCTGTGTGTGACCTCTCTCTAAGTGAGGGAGGTGGATGTGGTTGGAAGAGGTATCTTCTAGAGAGTGTCCAACACCAGCTTTAGGCTTTGAGACTTCCTGGTCCAGCCTGTTGCCAAGACCTAGTGAGGGAGGTTAGCACCGATGGACTGTGCTTGTGAAGGTGTATACTCACGGGTGGAACAGGCATGTGGGGAATGAGAGTCTGGTAGTAGTGGGCGTAAGATGGCATCCTAGGAAGAATCCTTCCAGATTCTAAATGCTGCTTTCCCTGTAACCTCAGCCTAGCTAGGATTCCTTGCCCTGGGGTGGAGCTTAGTCCCATCTCGGGGGTGATCCATTGCTGAGTTGATGAGCAATGTGGTCTAAGGCTAGGTGGTTCGTGGAAGGCCTGCACTTGGTTGGTGATTTCTACAGCTGTTAAAAGATAGGTATCTGAATTATGCTTTGATCATGTTTTGCATGACTCAGCTGTTTATGTATCATGTTTTCTGCTGTGTATATGAATTAAATGATAAGGCTAAATGCTTGTTGAATATAGCAGTAATTCATATGTCTTACTCTGAGTTAAATGTATTATTTTGCTTGAATGCATGTGGTTATATAATTCCAATATGAGTTATGTAAAATTCTGTGTACAGACTTGTTAGGAGGGGTTTGAAAGCCTCAGTAGTGAAAAAGGTACACTACAAAGTGGTATTAGAGCCAAGGTTTCGACACTGAGCCTAGATGGGCTAGTGGAGCGGTCTTTGGACCGAGAATGCAAGGGAAAATTGGGTCTGGAAGGCCAATTTTGGACCCTGGTTTGCTCTGAATCGTCAAGGAGACACTTGACAAGTTTTTTATTAATCTCAGGAGGTATAGTGGTGCTATGAAACCACAGCTGGTGTGGTCTATGGCCACGGGAAGACAGGTCTCTACACCAATGGTGTTATAACCGTAGGATCTGTTCGGGAGGGAAGGTGAACCCTTGTAACCGTCCGATCTGGAGAATGTGCACAAGGTTCAAAGCCTTTGGATACAGCACAGGAGGTTATGGCCACACCGGAGTTTAAACTCTGGAGGATCGTGAGTCATAAGATCACTGTGGGATTACCCGTCAACCGTCTGAGTTGACAGAAGTTGCACAGGGTTTAAGTCCTCATGGGTAGAGGAGAAGTCCCAAAGAAACGTCGGGATATTGGAGTCATCGGGGTTTTAGAAGTTGAGAGAATTGAGGCCTTGTGAGTCTCGAAACACCGAAGAAACCATAGCCATGAATCTCAGGTGGACACGCGTCAGAAGATTCGAAGAGAGTTGGAAATCGGCGTATCGGAGTTCTCAAGTACACAGAACTCTTGTCACTCAACATCGCGATCCACGATTTACTGACAAGATCAGGATCATTCATTTAGAGGACGCGTGGCAGAGTTCTGCGCCATCGAAGAAATTCCGACAAGGAGCCAAACCCGTCGAAGGTTGGAGTTCATTGGGATATCGGGCATCCCGATGATGAGTGACTCGTGCACTTCGAAATTGCAACTCGCGAAACCCCGATTGGTGGAGAATAGCTGTCAGTCATAGTAGGACTGAGAGAAGCACCGTCAGCTAGACGGAGGTCAAAGCTCATCGGGAAATCGAGGATTCCGTTGTCAAGAGTTTTGGCACTTTTCGATTCACGAAACCCCAATAAGGGACATAAGACGATGATCTTATAGCAGCCGGTCGTATGGATTAAAGGCTTAGTCGGTGGAGGCTAAGATGACAAGGTAGCGCATCGGGAAATCGGGAAATCGAGGAAAGTCCCGATAGAAGAGTCATCCATCGAAAATCAGGATTCAAGAAATCGGGAATCGTGGGGACAAGGAGTCCATGCGTTGTGGAACTCCAAACCCCGAAACCCCGATGAGCGGTTTGATTACGGTCACAAGGTAGAGGTCACATGGACCTCGGCATAGCTGGGGGGTTAAAGAAAAAGGTGCATCGGCAAACCTGGAGAAATCGGGACCATCTGTCAGATAGGGGACGCGTGGAAACCATCGACGTCATCCGGAAAAGTCCCGATAGAAGAGCCATCCATCGGCGTTTGGTCCATCCGGATATCGGGAATCCCGTGGACATGGGGTTTATGCACTTTGGAATCGTGAAACGTGAAACCTGGAGGGGTAAGGTTGTGGTAATAGGGTGATGGTCACATTGGCCGGAAGCTATAGCCAGGAGGGCTAGCTGAAGATAAGGTGCGTCGGGAGTCGGAGAATCGCGAGTCTTGGGGATGATTGTATTTTGACATCGAAAACCCCGAAAATCCGATGCAGAGGTTTGACTGAGGTCATATGGTAGCGGTCACGTGGACAAGGGCCTAGCCAGGAAGGCTAGTGCACAAAGGAGACGCATTAGGTTTTTGAAGCTCGAAATCCCGACCAAAAGGAAAGGCTGCGGTCTTATGATTCTGGTCATATGGGCCAATACCCTAGCAGGAGGGCTAGTGTGTGAAAAAGAGCTCATCGGTGATCGGGGAAGTGGAGAGATGAGAAACTCTCAACATCAGAAAGCTTGAAACCCTGAAACTTGAAGTCTTGAAAATGTCGAAAATTGAAGTTTCAGACACCCGAAAAACACAGAGTTGAACTGAGCTCAGACAATTCGTGAAATTGAAATACTTTATTAAACATCGATGGTTATGAAATACGATGAATTGTCAAGAAAACGAAGGCTCGACCAATTCGAGTCGTTGGCGCATTATAGTGAAGAAGACTGAGGAGTGCCAGAACTATTTGGAAATTGCCTCAAATACAAAGAAATATGAGAGATACATAATACTTCCAGTTCAAGAAACTTGTTTAAAACAAAATGTCTTTTGTTTTGTTTGAACTGGTTTATAAATATTGTGGATTGTTTGTGAAGGTTTAATGGCCTGACAAATTTCAAATTTAATTACACAGAGTGCGTGTGCAGAGTTCAACGAAGGCCAGAACCCTAGTTAATCAACGCCGAATATGGAGTGGAGAAAAGTGCAGTTTACCCCTGAAATAGAAGATGAACGAGAAGGAAGGGATGTTAACCTGGGAGTCAAAGGATCGAACTCTAATGGGCATGGAAAAGAGATGGATAAGGAAGAACATATGATGAAAATCATTGAAGTGATGCAAAGAGAGGCCAAGGAGCATCGAGCTGATAGCCAAAATCTCATGAAAGTCAGGGACCGACAGGGTGCATTAAACTTAAAATTTTTTGAAGAGTCTGGAAAGAATAGAGAAGAAACTTGAGAAGGGAAGAGACTCAAGTACGATAGAGAGTCGCAGAACCCATGGGAGAAGAAGTAGGTCAAGGAGTGGTAGCTAACATCTTAGTCACTCCCAAAGACATTCTGACAGTAAGACACACAATAGTTCAAGCCCATCCCCTACCAGAAAACATCGAAAATCTGGAAAGGAGGAATTGAAAGGAGAAATGAACAAGATTAAGCCTCCCACATTTGATGGAGAACATAAAAAGGAAGAAGATGCTGAGACATGGTTGCTTGGCATGAAGAAATACTTCTAGCTGTAGAATTATTCTGCCCATGCAAAAGGAAGAATTGCAATGTACCAGCTGAAAGGAAAAGCGTCCATGTGGTGGGATCAGTTTGTGCAGGTGTAGCACATCAGAGAGAAAGAGGTCACGTGGAAGGAGTTTAAGAGGTATTTCGAGAAGAAATACCTGACTAAAAGAGGAGGAGCACACAGAGGAGGAGATTATATCTCGTTCGTCGGATTTGAACGCAAGGAACAACAGTCATTGAATCCAGGTAAGGTGCACGCACCTTAATATTTTTGGAAGCTCAAGAAAGATATTTGAGCCGTTAGATCACGAGAAATCTTGAGCCCTTGATCTGACCCAAGTAGGTTTCAGAAGTCGGGAAGTTGAAAGTTGGAAGGAAGAAGAGATTTGTTTTTCAAAATCCCGATATGCGAAGTCCTGAGTCGTGAAGGACGGGATCTGGACCATTAGATCACAGGGAATATTGAGTTGTTGATCTGACCCAAGTGGAGTTTGGAAATCAAGAATCATAGGAGAGGAGGTGAGCCAACTTTCAAAATCCCAAGACGCGAAGTCCCTATTCATGAAGGAGAGATCAGGACCGTTAGATCACAATGGGTTGTAGACCGCCGAACTGACGTGGGTGACTTTTCGGAAATCAGAAATCAGAGAAAAGGAGGTGCGTTAACTTTTGACTTCATGAAGCATCAAGTCCCGAAGTGTTTGGGATTTGGCAGGTCATAGCCAGAGTTCATATTATCGGAAGTCAAAGGGAGGGGCTAGCACTCGCTAAGCCTAGTTCGGACTTTGGGAGGAAGAGGTGAACTAATTTCCAACTTCGCGAAATGCGAAGTCCCGAAGTGCTTGAGAGTTAGGCCCCAGGTCATAGCTCGAGGTTATATCGGAGGAGTCCACAGGAAAGGATCTAGCACCTGCTAGGCTCTAGTTTAGAAATTGAGAAGTCAGGAGAGCCAGGTGACTCATAACAGAATACCCAAAGTCACGAAACGCGAAGTCCCGAAGAACTTGGAAGTTGGGCCCCAAGTCACAACTGGAGGTCGCATCGATGGAAGTAAAGGGAAAGAGATAGCACTTGCTAGGATCCTAGTTCAGAGTTCGAGAGTTCAGAAGTCGGAAGTGTCAAGGTTGGCTCACATCCAAATACCCAAAATGTGAAATCATGAAGCACCTTTTGGAAAGGTGTGTGGTCACAGCCAGTGGTCACGTGGGGGAACGTTATGCCCGGTGTTAGTTCGCGTAGGTGAAGTTCAAAAGGACCTATGGATCTGTTGCGAAGATTCTAGTAGGGAATCACAGAGGTAATCCAGCTTGAGAAGTTGAAGATCCATTGACTGGGAGGTCAGCAGACCCTGTTGAGGTAGGGGCACTACATCAAGTGGTATTAGAGCTGAAATTTTTCTTCCAGACAACAGGCAAAGGAGAGGAGACAAAAGAACTTGAATTTATACTCTTTGTGTGAGAGATAGTCAACACAATGCCACCGAGGAGATGAGTGGAGCCACCTTTAGCCAATCGGGCTATAGAAAGAGAAATGCGAGAGATTCATGCAAGATTGGAGGTGATGGAGGCAGCGCAGAGGAGGGCACCTGATGCTGGAGATATTAGAGATGCAAAGAGTGAAGAAGTAGAAGTTGAAGAAGCTTCAAGATAAAATGTTGTCTAAGAACACTTGCTGAGAGTAGTTGTCATATTGGTAGATAGAACCAAGATATAGGTCCCAATGTACGAAGGAAATTTGGATTCTGAAGAGCTGTTGGATTGGATAAGATCCATGGACAAATATTTTGACTATGAAGATGTCGATGAGGAGAAAAGGGTGAGACATGTTGTCACCAGAATAAAAGGACATGCAACACTGTGGTGGGATGAACTACAAGCTGTGAGGAGAAGCAAAGGAAAACAGAAGATAAAGAATTGGGATAGAATGGTAGCCAAGCTGAAGGCTAAATTCATGCCCAAAGATTATCAGATCAATATGTTCAGGAAGCTGCAGAAACTAAGATAGAAGGGCATGATAGTTAAAGAGTACACAGAGGAGTTCTACAAGTTGAACATCATAACTAGACAAAGAGAGAAAGATGAAGAGAAATTTTCCAGGTATATAAATGGCTTGAGGTATGAAATCCAAGATGAGATCAACATGATGTCAATGAGGACTATGGAGGATGCTTATCAGTTCACACTAAAGGCAGAGGATAGGTTTTCTAGAAAACAAAGTCAGCGAGGTAGAGGTAGAAGTCTAGACCCAAACAAAGGCAAGAGAGTTTCCCATGACAAGGAAAATAAATCCAAAGACGATACTGGGAAACCACACAGTCACTCATAAAGAGGAGGAAGTTCTTGAGGAAGACAAGGTGGTGGAATAAGTTCTTCTAGAGGAAGAGGAAGAAGCAGAGGAGGGGAAGTAAGGTGCTATGCCTGTGGAAAGACAGGTCACATGTCTTGGGAATGTCCCGAGAGGAAGAAAGAAGGAGGTGAAGCTCACATTTTAGAAGCATAGAGAAGAAATGTTGAAGCACAAGGAGCAGAGGATGGAACATCCCTAATGTTGAGGAAGGTTCTCTTAAAACTAGAGGCTGAAGTTGAAAAGCCAGTGCAGAGGAACAGTCTCTTCAGGATAGCTTGCAAGACAAAAGACAGAGTATGCAAGGTGATAATTGACAGTGGGAGAACTGATAACCTAGTATCCAGGGAGATGGTGGAGAAACTGGAGCTGGAGACAACTGCACACCCAAAGCCATACAAAGTCTCATGGTTGTAGAAAGGACACCAGGTAATGGTTACTAAACAATGCTTGGTTAAAATTAATATAGGAGGATATAGAGATGAAATTCTATGTGATGTAATACCCATGGATGTATGTCATATTTTGTTGGGAAGACCATGGCAGTTTGACAAGAATGTCATTCATGATGGGAGGAAGAATACATACACCTTGGAGAAGAATGGTAGAACACAAATGTTGTTGCCAATAGAAGAGAAGAAAGTGAAAGAGGAAGCCAACATAAGCATACTTCTCATGAGTGGGAAGGAACTCCTAAGAGAAGTCAAGAAAGAATAGGAGATGCAGTTTGTTGTGGTGAGGAAACCTAGAGTTGTCCTTAATAGTACTACAATGGATGATTTGCCTGAAGAAGTTCAGGAATTGTTGGATAATTTTGCTGACATAGTGGTGGATGAGCTTCCAAACTCATTGCCACCCATCAGAAGTATCAACCATCATATTGATCTGATACCATGAGCCAGTCTATCAAACAAAGCAACATACAGACTGACACCTTGAGAGAATGAGGAGGTGAAAAAACAAGTCCAGGAATTTCTAGACAAGGGGTTGGTCAGAGAGAGCTTGAGTCCATGTGCAGTGCCAACTGTGTTGAGTCCAAAGAAGGATGGAGGATGGAGAATGTGTATAGACTCAAGATCCATTAAAAAGATCACCATCAGGTATAGGTTCCCTTTGCCAAGAATGGATGATTTAATGGACTGTTTAAGTGGAGAAAGCTTCTTTTATAAGATATATTTGAAGAGTGGATATCACCAGATAAGAATGAGAGAAGGTGATGAATGAAAGACAACCTTTAAGACAAATGAAGGTTTGTACGAATGGCTTGTTATGCCATTTGGCTTAACAAATGCCCCGAGTACTTTTATGAGGTTAATGAGTGAAATACTAAAAGATTTCATTGGCAAGTTTGTGGTTGTGTATCTGGATGATATATGGATCTTTAGCAGAACTAAAGAGGAACATTTGAGACACTTGACACTAGTGATGAGGAGACTACAATAGGAGAAGCTGTTGATAAACCTGAAGAAGTCTTGTTTCATGAAGACAGAACTCATTTACTTAGGTTTTGTGATCTCTTCAAATGAAATGAAGATGGATCCAGAAAAGGTGAGAGAAATCAAAGAATGGCCATCACCAATGAGTATGTTTGAGGTAAGAAGCTTCCATGGATTAGCAAGTTTCTATAGGAATTTCATCAAAGATTTCAATGGAATTTGTGCACCAATGATGGACATAGTGAAGAAGAAGCACAAGTCTTTTAAATGGACATAGGAGGCCGAGAGGAGCTTCAATATACTGAAGGATAAAATAATAGAAATACCAATTCTGGTCTTACCTAATTTTGGAAAGACATTTCAAGTGAGATGTGATACAAGTGGAGTTGCAATTGGAGCAGTTTTGAGCCAGGATAATAGACATGTTTCCTATTTCAGTGAAAAGTTGAATGAGACTAAGATAAAATACTCCACATATGATAGTTTTATGCCAGAGTTCAAGCCCTGAAGAAGTCGAGACACTACCTTGTCCCATAGAAATTTTTCTTGTATAGCGATAATCAGGCTTTACAATTCATAACCGGGCAAGAAAAATTGAATCAAAGGCATGCAAAGTGGATTGAGTTTATGTAGAATTTTACTTTTGTCATAAAACATATTTTTGGGAATGCTAACAAAGTTGTTGATGCATTGAGCAGGAGATGTTTGATTTTGCAGGAGTTTCAGGTGAAGACCTCAGGGTTTGAACACCTTAAGGATATGTATTGTGATGATGTAGATTTCAATGAAGCATGTGAAAATCTTGTGCTGAGAGAAAAGAGCCAGTGGATAGAGTACATGATTCAAGAGGTATTGATGTTCAAGGTAAATCAGTTGTGCATACCAAAATGTTCAATGAGGGATAACCTTTTGAAGGAGAAGCGTAGTGGAGGATTGGCTGGACATTTTGACCATGATAAAACATTTTCACAGTTGAGCAGTTCATACTATTGGCCAGGTATGAGGACAGGAGTGATAAAATTTGTGAACAGATGTAGAATCTTCCAACATGCAAAAGGAAAAAGACAAAACACTAGATTGTATCAACCATTGCCAATACCAGAGAGGCCTTGGGATGCAATAAGCATGGATTTTGTGTTGGGACTGCCAAGACCGCAAAGAGGATGTGATTCCATATTCTTGGTGGTGGATAGGTTTTCAAATATGTAACACTTTATCCCATGCCATAAGACCAGTGATGCAACACATATTGCAAATCTATTTTTCAAGAAAGTTGTGAGACTTCACGTACTACCCAGGGGCATTGTCTCTGACAAAGACACTAAATTTGTTGGTCATTTTTGGAGAACACTGTGGAAGAAGTTGGGGATAGATTTTTCCTTCAGCTCAGCTTATCACCCTCAGACAAATGGATAGGTTGAGGTGGTAAACAGAAGTTTGGGAAACTTGTTGAGGAGTCTGGTCACTAAGCATCATAATAAGTGGGATCAAATTCTGCCACAAGAATAATTTGCATACAACGACTCACCAAACAGGAGCACTGGAAAGAGCCCATTCCAAATATTGTATGGAATGCAACCCAGGGGAGTATCTGAGTTGAGAGACTTAGAACAAAGTGAGATCAGAAGCACTGGAGAAGAATATTTTCTTGCAGAAATGCAGTAACTCCATAGCCAGATCAGAGGACAATTGCAGAGCTCTAGCCAATAATACAAGTGCGGAGTTGATCAACATCGCAGAGAGATTCAATTTGATGTAGGAGATTAGGTTCTGGCACATCTCAGGAAAGAAATATTCCCTAGGGGGACATATAAGAAGTTAAAGATGAAGAAGATAGGACCATGTAAGATATTAAGGAATTTTGATGCAAATGCCTATAAGATTGAGATGCCAAATGATATGGGCATACCACCCATATTCAACGTTTCAGACCTGTATCATTACAGGAAGGTTGACACAGAGGGAGAAAAATATCAAGAGAAGGTTCAATGGGAGAAACAAATGCCTATAGCAGAAAAACCACAGATTGAGAAGATCGTTGATCAGAGGATTGGCAAGAAGACCAGGAGGAAGACCTATTTTGAATATCTGGTCAAGTGGAAAGGGCACCCAATAGAAGATGTCATTTGGGAAAATGAAGTTGATATCCAGATGCCTGGAAAGTTGGTGCAGGAGCTCATGGAAAAGAGTCCATGAATTTTTTTCCAGGGGGAGTATGATGCAGGAGCATCGTCAACAAGAACACGTGGTAGGACAACTCAGTGCTTGGGAATCATTTTGAAATCTAAAAAACTGGCAGTTACTGCAAATCTTTTGGAGCTGATTGAAGAATGAAAGAAGATAAAACGCTTGG
Organism: Picea sitchensis; assembly: GCA_010110895.2. NCBI lineage: Eukaryota > Viridiplantae > Streptophyta > Pinopsida > Pinales > Pinaceae > Picea > Picea sitchensis. Next base: position 117,411 of record SNQJ01S0004061.1, on the reverse strand, counting down.
AAGTGGACTGATCACGAGTGATCTGGGAGTTTCACTCTGAGCCTTGAATGTAACTGAACTTAGGTAGCAGTTAGTTTTTTTTTTTCAAGTAGATGAGTAGTCGGGGGGAACCCAAAGGACCCTCTAAGATAAATAGAGGTTTTGTACGCCCAAATGAGGCTGCTGCGAGTTAGTAGGAATTTTATGAGTTTTTAGTTGTTGATTTGATCTTAGTTGTAGCCATTTACTTTTGAATGAATATAACAGAGGAAAATTGATCCAAATGCATAGTGTTGTTACTGTTTGCAATTCCCTGTTATTGTTGTTTTCATGATTGAATGAATTCTCGTTTCGAGCATCTGAAATTGTAAGATGTTGGCATAAGTTTCAATTGTTTCTCTTCTGTAAGTTATGCAAGGAGTGCATACTAAACGCAAGGAGTGAGTGTAAGAGATTCGTTTTTTACTTGAAGTTCAGAAGAGATAGCATGGAACTTTTGTATGCAGAGTGTGCATATTAAGCGCAAGGAGTGCGCATAGAGGCGAACTTGTTTCAAGTTTGAAATCTTAGGAGGTCGAGTGCAGAGTGTGCCAGGAGGGCATTAGAAATTCTTTTGAAAGATGCAGAAGGGCCAAGTCCCTTAGAGACTAAGTAATTTCAAAGCTCAGGGAGAACCAGTGCAAGTTTGCACGCAGAGTGCAAGTGTGCACCAGGGTGAAGTCAAAGTCCATTGACAAAATATCAAGAGGGAAAACACCATTGAGACCCCATACATCAGGGCTAGTAGGAGTTGGATCGAAGGTCGAACCCTTCGAAAATTTTGAAATATTCCAAGTCAGAGAAGAAAACATAAGCTTAGGAGGAGGAGTGACAGTGGCTGTTGGATCGAGCACTGTGAAGGATCTGGGCCATCAGATCAGAGTCCAGAAAGAAGTAGCGCATAGAGGAGGATATTAAATCTCATTTGTCTGATCTAAAGGTGAGGACCAACAACCGTTGGATCCAGGTAAGGCGCACGCACCTTAATCTTTTCAGAAGCCCAGGAGAGATAGTTGAGCCGTTAGATCACAGTAAATATTGAGTCGTTGATCTGACCTAAGTGGGGTTTAGAAGCTAGGAAGTTTGAAGATGGAAAGAAGAAGAGAGATGTTTTCCAAAGTCTCGATACGTGAATTCTCGAGTCATGAAGGAGGGGATCTGGACTGTTATATCATGGGGAATATTGAGTCGTTGATCTGACCCAAGAAGAGTTTGAAAATCGAGAATCTGAGGAGAGGAGGTGATCCAAATTTCAAAATCCTGAGATGCAAAGTCCCGATTCGCAAAGGAGAGATCAGGACCGTTAGATCACAAAGGGTTGTGGATCGTTGATCTGACGTGGGTGAATTTTCGGAAATTGAAAGTCAGATAAAAGAAGGTGCATTAACTTTCAACTTCGCGAAGCACGAAGTCCCGAAGTGTTTGGGAGTTGGCCCCTGGTCATAGCTGGAGGTCATATTATCAGAAGTCAAAGGGAGGGGATAGCGCTCACTAAGCCTAGTTCGGACTTTGGGAGGAAGAGGTGAACTAATTTCCAACTTTGCGAAATGTGAAGTCTCAAAGCGCTTGAGAGTTAGGCCCCATGTCATAGCCCGAGATTATATCGGAGGAGTCCACGGGAAAGGAGCTAGCACCTGCTAGGCTCTAGTTTGGAAATCAGGAAGTTGGGAGAGTTAGGTGACTCATAACAGAATACCCGAAGTTGCAAAATGCGAAGTCCCGAAGAACTTGGAAGTTGGGCCCTAGGTCATAGCTAGAGGTCACATCGGTGGAAGTAAATGGAAAGAGATAGAGCTCACTAGGCTCCTAGTTGGGAGTTCAGGAATGTTGGCCCTTGATCAAGTTTTGAGGATTCTTGGTCATATTTGACCTAATTTTTGGACTTCGACAAGCTGTCGAAGGCGGAGTGCAAGACGAAGCGGAGATCATGGGATCTCGACCCCTTTTTGGGTCCTTTTTGGGATTTGGGATTATGTAATGGGTATGGGACGTTGGCCCATAGGCTTTTCCCATGTTTAGGCCTATTTTGTAAAATATAAATAGAGGTCTAGGCGATGTAAGGTAGGACATTCATGTAGTAGTGCATCTATGTGATGTTGTGCTAAGTGAAAGTAAGGATTGTAAATGCTTTGTGCATGTTGTGCAAGGTTGGAAAGGTTGAATGCAAGTGACTATAACAACTGTGGAAGTCTTTGTGCTATAACCTAGCTCAGGGAAGGAGGATTTGGCGAAGTGCGTACAGATCTCTTGTCCTATGAGGAGTAGGATTTTGTGGCTCTTTGCCTGTAAGAAGCTTGATTGAAGATAATAAAGAAGAGAAGAGTTAGTGGACGTAGCCCCAGGGTGGGGGTGAACCGCGTATATCCTATGTTGTGAATGCTTTGTGCTTTATGGTTATTCTCTTGTCTATATGATTAAATGCTTAGTGCAATGTTAGATGATGAATGAATCTAATATGGTAGATTAGTGTTGAATAATGTGAATGAATGCTAGACCTGACCTTTGTGGTTGTTCTTAGTGCTTGAATATATTAGATCTGATTAACTATTGTGATGCTCTATAAGTGGGGTTTCATCTATGAAGTAGATATTGTCTTGATACTGATGAGTTGCAATTGCTAAGTGCTTTGATAAGGTATCATAATCACATATCCATGTCCTAGCTAAGGTTGAAAGCATCTGAGTCCTACAACCACCCCTGCCTCTACCTCGGGTGAGACTTCATCTGCTTCGCAGGTGTTGCCGAAAGGGTCGGTAGTTAGGGTTTTTTTTGTGCACTCTTGAGCATTGAACCCTGGGTCTGCCCCTATGCCAATAAATGGCTCCGTTGCCGGGACCTAAAACTGTGATTGTTGGGAACTTAGGAGGAAGAATCTTTGTGAAAAGAAGCTCCGTGCATAGATCTGTAGCCCTAGTGCATAGTACTTTACTTGATCTGTGAAGCCTTGTGCTAAGAGAAGAAGGGTTAGATCTGAAGAAAAGAGGTAAGATCTGTAAGCTTTGTGCTCTGATAGAGATAGGAATAGTGAAAAGCTTTAGATCTAAAATCTTTGTGCTCTACTGAAGTAAGATAAGTGGAAATTTTTGTTTCTAAAGCATGGATCTAGGTATGTTTGATAAATTTTTTCCTAGCTTGAAAAGTAGGGCACCGCTAGATGAGAAAAGGTTTGATATGAGTAGATCTGATAAGAATATTGAAAGATATGTTATACCTATGCATAGAGAGAATGTTTGGACTAACAAATGGATGCAGGACCCTAGAAAGAATTTTTTGCAGGTTAGCTACTATGATCCTAGCGTGTGGTATAGGAAAGGTTGGGGATAATTTAAAAGAAAGAGAGGATTAACCCTTTGTTACAGTTGTAGAAAACCAGGACATCTTGCTAAGGATTGTCCTGGTAGAAGACCTAGTTGTCTTTGTTGTAAAGCTATGGACCATGATGTTTTGGATTACCCTAGTGTTGTTCCTGAGTCTGTACTTAAGGCTCAAAAGTACAGTGTCAAGGCATCCGAAAGTATGAAAGGTCAATAAAGGATTATACTAACCTTCGGTATAGGAAAATTTAATGCAGGTTTCTACGTTCTTGCTGCCTAGCTTCCCACTGTTCCTGATTAGTAATATCTTGTTCAATGGCAGCCCATGAACGTTCCAATTCCTCCCGAGTGTTCGCAGTTCTAAGGATTGTGTCGAAGAGATTTAAAGCGATATGTATTTGACTGGATAGTCCGGGTTAAATGTTAGGTTGAGTTGCTGCAGGGACAGTCATTGAGGAACAGTACTAGTATGGAAATGATTTTTAAAAGAGAGATTTTATTTGTTGTTTCGATTCGGACGAAGTAAAGAGAAATTTTTGCATGAAAAACGAAATAAGAATGCAAATTGAAGGCCCTTTCCTGTAACTGTATTGTTTTTGGTAAAAATAACGTGAGATGGGAGAAAAACCTTTATCTGTAGATAACATGAAGTTCCTGTTGATGAAAACTCACGTACGTACAGAAGAATAAATTGACATGAACATAATTGACATAGTGTAAATAAACATAAAATTCTGTAAATGTAAATTGGTCTTACACCCACTGATAGCTGGTGCAGAGGAAAGACAAGAAACAATTACAGAAAAGATGAAATCCCTTCACTATAGTAGTGGTTGTACTAAATTATAGTGACACACATCAATTATGTAGAGCAAAATGAAAAGAAACAAAAAACATAACGAAACAAACTTGCAACACAGTCGTGGCAGAATCGAGAATCTTCAAATTTGCTTGTATTAACTTTATTCATGCAAAAGCTCTATTACAATCGATCTCCAAAAAGTCCAGCCCCTTATCTCTTCTTTTTGTGATGTATTTATATAAAATTTACCTCTTGGTTCAGAAGAGCCAAATTACTCCATCTTTCCGAACCCATTTTCAAAAAAAGTGCCAGGTGCTTGTTTTTGCTTAAGATTTAATACATATGATACATTTGTCCAAAAAATGAAATAGAAGTTGTGAAGGTTCTGCATTGACAGCTGGGGGGAGCGAAATAACTCCATTTCACCTATTCTATCTTCAAGAAGTGCTAGGTTCTTGTCCTCGCATGGATTCAGTGTACATGATACACTTGTCCACAAACTGGGTCACAAGCTGTGAAGGCTCGGCTTGACAACTGGCTTTGGAAAAATAGCACTCTCGGGCCAACTGTGGAAGTTTATCATCTATTTGTACATTGACGAGCTCAAGAGCGCCGAGTTGTGCACTAGGCTAAATCAAATGTTTTTCGATTTGAGCCGGGTCTATCCTGTCCATCCTAGAGATTTCTGTTGAATTCCTCTCATTCTTCTCCTTCACGTCGAGAGAAATCTGATCTATATTCATCTGTCTCAGCGCCCCTATGTCGCCTCCAATATCCATCCCTAACAGCTCACCATTTATGGCATTGCAGGCTTCTGCTAACGAATTTGTCACTTTTTGAGCCTGCTCTTTGCTTAAAGTAATATCATGTTCCCAATTCTTTAACAAGATATTACCTCTAGTTTTTTCGGCAATGGTGAGCCCGGGAGGCCCTAAAAACCTGTTGTTGGTAGCGATCACCGCTTCTTGGAAAGTGACCCGAGCAGCCTCTGCGTTTCTTTCTTTGTCAGTCAGATTCTGGGAGATCCGATGTATTAACAAACAGTCTTCTCGAATCTCTCCTATTTTGTTTAGCAGACTCTGTTGAGCGGAGGAGATCTTGCCCCGAATATCGATTGCTCAGGATTTGACAATCTCGATGTCGACTACCTTGCTTTCTGCGACCTCCAACTAAGCCTGCAGCTGTGTGATCATATCCCTCTACTGACCTGATTGTACCCGACCATCTCGGATCACTGAATTCGCTTGTTCCAGTTTGGTTTTGAGGAATTCAATTTCTTGCTTATTGGCCAATCGAGCCAACTCTATTTCTCCACTCGCTTGACTCTTAGCGCTCTCTACCGCCGAAGCCACTCTGGCTTCAAGAGTCTTGGTCAGGCGATTTTTTTCTTTGAGCTGCTTCTTTAACATTTCGATCGAGAATTGATTTGCCGTCGCATACGCTCCTAGCGTTCCTGCAATTTCCGTGGCAACTTCATCTTTCCTTTTATTCATCCCATCGGTCATCACTTTGAATTTTTTAACTGTGGACTCTCCCTCTTGATAAAATTCTCACTTCACCATGGCTTTCCTCTTTTTTTCAAATTCATTAGGAGTAATTCCTCTACCCTTATAGGTCTCAGTTCTTCACCAAATATCCATCCCTCGCTAACGCCTCCCTATGTCGACTGCAAGGGTGTGACAGAGGTGATGGGTTGCCTGATCTGCTTCGCATCCTTCCCTGGTGTGCTGAGTGGACCTTGCTCTTTCGGGGGATCAGAGCTCTTCGTCCCTGCCTCCGGATTCTGAGTTTCTGGTATGCCTGTGTCTTTTATTTCCACCTCCGGACTATGCTCCTTGGGAGGGTCAGTATTCTCTTTTCCTATTTCGGGATTCTCCTGCCGCTTAGGACTCTTCTCCTTGTTTGGATTCTTCTCCTGCTCAGGACTCTTCTCCTTTTCGGGATTTTTCTCTGTTTCGGGATTCTTCTCCTGCTCCCCTTCCTAACATTTTTCAGGGTTAGAGGTTTTCCCCTCAGAACTTTCGGCCTCTTTTTCTTTATTCTTGGAAAGTCCCAAACCTCCCAGCACCACCGAGAGACATCGTTTCCTATGCTCCTGAAATTTTAAAACTGAGGTCCTGTCTTCAGGTACTAGGGATCTGATTCGAAATTGCACCTCCAAATAGGACCTCGCCCCTTGGAAAACATCATCTGAGGGCGAACATTCATGTTCGAACCTCTTTAATCCACAATTTCCCAAATGAGTGCTTACGATTCCCTGAGGATCATGCTTTTTGTACTCGATAGAGACTAGGCTCAAGTCTTTAATTGCTACAGCCTCAGCCTTAGCATGTCTGAAATCTAATAAGGAATAGGAATTTAGCCGAACAGGGAAAAACCGCTATACCTTTTTTGATGACGCTTTGAGCTCTTTGCTCACTCCGCCGATTACTATTTGTCGAGCAATCTCGTGACAGGCAAGCTTGTCAGCGATGAACAGCGACAGTGCCAGAGGAGGAACAACAGCTCTGAACACTCTAAAATAGGAGAATTCCTCTTCCACATACCAGTCCGCGATACGACTCAGATTCGCAGCAATGCTATCCGAGATGTGGGGTGGCGAAAGACCAAAAATGGTGATGTGCAGGGGCACCATCACCCAGTTAAAAATCTCATAAATAAACTTGTTCGCGTTATTTTCCCACAGCTTATCATGGTACTCGTGAACAATCTTCTCATGGGTTGGACTCCAAGCTCAATTCATTAAAGTAAAATGCATCATGGAGCATATTGCGTCCATGATATATGCGGACATGAAGAATCCGGATGG
>SNQJ01S0004061.1:86979-110418 GCA_010110895.2 Picea sitchensis | reverse complement strand
ACAATGAAAAATGAGAACATGCCAAAGTGTCTTAGAAAATAAAATCGTGACCACTATAAGTAGCATAAAATTGTGACCATTGTATGTAGCTGCAAATCAACACGTCATAATTTAAACCAACCAAACCCAATTGTGGATGACAAGTGGATGGAATTCGTTTTTTAGTGGTGAATTTCAAAGATTGACATTTTCTCTACAAAACAACATAGAGGATAGTGTATGGTGTCGAGTGATTCAAGTTTGAGAAATTTTGACCACTTTCGGTAAATGGTGTGTAATTATTTTCCATGGTGATTCAGTACACACTACTCTAAAGTACAAATTGAAGCATATTGATCTTAATAGTTAATCGATAATAAATAAATAAACATGTCAAAATGTCTTAGAAGAAATAATTGTGAGGATTGTAGGCCACTGTAAATAAACATATCATAATTAAAGGAGTAGCTAAAATATCATGAAGGAGTAGCTAAAATATAAAAATTTGACAACTTACTGTTTGGTATGTTGTAGGTAAGACAATTACTTGTTAGTACAAGGATTTGTCACTATGAACGAAAATGACAGGAAGCTTGCTCGGTTAAGAGCGGCATTAGAGGTGAGGGGGGACATAAAATGTTATTTCCCTTGTTATGATTGCAGGGGCTTGCAAAGAAAATGACTTTTAATAACAAAAGATGAAAAACATTGTAGGGAGAAGGGGCACGCCGAAGGGAGTTATGAATATCATCCCTTGGTAAGAGGATTCAATATTTAATGTATTCTCTGTAATAGTCATCATGTCATGAATTTTAGTAATATTTCTTATCGGGATTTGTATATTTTCTATACACACTAACTTTTCTATGTTGTTTTTAAATATATAGATGATGCCCCCAAAATGTCGACCTCCAGAGATTTATTTCCCAAGTACTAGCATAAATACTCCTTTACAGGGTAATTAGTAGGTAATAATATATTTCCTTATTGGTACGCATTTTTTGGAAACAAATAATAATTTTTTTTTTGTTACAGTATTTTCTACCTTTATCTCTCCCATACGACTTTGACAACAACGTAAAACAAATTATTTATGTACTTGGAAAATACATGAGGTAAGTAATGTTTTATAAGGAAAATGTACTTCTTATGTGATTTGTAGCGGAACTTATTGACAGATTATGTTTCATCTGCAAATTTATGTATTCTTTGATATTATTTTATTGCATCAACATTTGTAGGTGGCTATCATCAAAAGAAATCCATAAAGAAGATATAAGGTATTGGAAGAGAGAAATTCCCTGACTAATGTTTCAAATGCAACAGTATCTACCTCCATCATTTTTCAATGCACAAGAACACTACCTCATACACCAAGTTGAGGAGATTGAATTATGTGGAGCAGTACACACAAGGTCGATGTGGATGGTGGAGAGGCAGTTGAAGTCATTGAAGGCTTTTGTTTGACAAAGAGCACGTCTGGAGGGTTCTATTGTTGAGAGATATATGGTATATCAATGCATGGTGTATATTAGTCAATATCTACCTAAATTAGCAGAAAATATGAACGTGCCTCACATTTGGCATCTCGACTCCATCAACAAATTTGAAGGGGAGGTCCTATTGGGGAAAGGTAAAATGAGGACTGTGAAAGGTAATTATTAGATTTTGATGTAGATTTAATATATTACACATTTATTTTTCCAATTTTATTTTATCATACTGATTTTTTACATTTTTTATTCCTGCATATTGAACTATATTAAACTATTCCTTTATTAACAATAGCCAATTAATGATATTAAATTGTTATTTTATCATATAATTGCTCGAGAGTGGAATGATTTACATTTATACATTGCAAACAACCTTGATTGGATGGAGCATTGGATAGAATATACTAAAGAATACTTCGGTAGGTTATCATGGGAAGGGGTGAGTAAGATGATTAAAACAATGTATCGTCATCGAGATCAATTTCCTGATATTACGTCAACTAGGGAAGTTGATTTAGCCTTTGGTTTAAAAGATAAACAGGGAAGTAAATTGTTTACCCACATTTTCCTAGTTATTTCCCAATTTTTCAATGTATTTGGTTTGTTTAATTTTTGAAATATATATTTACTAAGTCCTATATGAGGTTTATTAATTGGCAATGTATTTTTTACTTGTTTTCCATGTTGTAGTCGAAACATCACAAGGCTATGTGGTGTAATGGTTGTAAATTTCGTATCAAAATGTTGGATGATAAGATGAAAACCTCGGATTGTGGGATAACTACAGTGTTTAAGGTCACCAACATTTCCTCTAGAAGTGAAAGAAATCCAAAAGAAACTGAGAATAGGTACTATGGGCATTTGGAGGATATAATTGAGTGTGATTTTAATTCCTTTAAAATAGTTTTGTTTGAGGTGAAATGCTACAGGCTACGGATGCATGAATGTGATCATGAAAGAACTGTTATTGAGCATGATAATGGATTTACAATGGTTAATACAAGGGAATTTGAACCGGGTATAGAGCCTTATGTTATTCCAAGTCCGATGCAGGAGCATCGTCAGCAAGCATGCATGGCAGGAAAACTCAGCGCCTGGGAATCATTTCGGAATCTCAAACACTGGCAGTTACTGTGAATCTTTTGGAGTTGCTTGAAGAACGGAAGAAGATCAAACGCTTGGAAGTGGAATGATCATGAGTGATCTGGGAGTTTCACTCCGAGCCTTGAATGTAACTGAACTTAGGTAGCAATTATTTTTTTTTTTCGAGTAGACGAGTAGTTGGGGGGAACCCAAAGGACCCTCCGAGATAAATAGAGGTTTTGTATGCCCAAATGAGGCTGCCATGAGTTAGTAGGAATTTTTTGAGTTTTTAGTTGTTGATTTGATCTTACTTGTAGCCATTTACTTTTGAATGAATATAACAGAGGAAAATTGATCCAAATGCATAGTGTTGTTACTATTTGCAATTCCCTGTTATTGTTGTTTTCATGACTGAATGAATTCTTGTTTCGAGCATCTGAAATTGTAAGTTGTTGGCATAAGTTTCAATTGTTTCTCTTCTGTAAGTTATGCAAGGAGTGCATATTAAATGCAAGGAGTGTGTGTAAGAGAGTCTTTTTTTACTCGAAGCTTAGAAGAGATAGCGTGGAACTTTTGTATGCAGAGTGTGCATATTAAGCGCAAGGAGTGTGCGTAGAGGTGAACTTGTTTCAAGTTCAAAATCTTAGGAGGTCGAGCACAAAGTGTGCAAGGAGGGCACTAGAAAGTCTTTTGAAAGACACAGAAGGGTCGAGTCCCTTAGAGACTGAGTAAGTTGAAAACTCAGGGAGAACCAGTTCAAGTTTGCATGCAGAGCGCAGGTGTGTGCCATGGTGAAGTCAAATTCCATTGACAAAATATTAGGAGGGAAAACACCATCGAGACCATGTACATCAGGGCTAGCAGGAGTTGGATTGAAGGTCGAACCCTTCGAAAAGTTTGAAATCTTCCAAGTCAGAGAAGAAAACATAAGCTTAGGAGGAGGAGCGAGAGTGGCCATTGGATCGAGCACTGTGAAGGATCTGGGCCGTCAGATCAGAGTCCAGACAGAAGGAGCACACAGAGGAGGAGATTATATCTCGTTTGTCGGATCTGAATGCGAGGAACAACAGTCATTGGATCCAGGTAAGGTGCATGCACCTTAATATTTTTGGAAGCTCAAGAAAGATATTTGAGCCATTAGATCGTGGGAAATCTTGAGCCATTGATCTGACCCAAGTAGGTTTCAGAAGTTGGGAAGTCAAAAGTTGGAAGGAAGAAGAGAGTTGTTTTTCAAAATACCGATATGCGAAGTCCTGAGTCGCGAAGGAGGGGATCTGGACCATTAGATCACGGGGAATCTTGAGTCGTTGATCTGACCCAAGCGGAGTTTGGAAATCAGGAATCAGAGGAGAGGAGGTGAGCCAAATTTCAAAATCCTGAGACGCGAAGTCCCTATTCGTGAAGGAGAGATCAATACCATTAGATCACAAAGGGTTGTAGACCGTCGAACTGACGTGGGTGAATTTTCAGAAATCAGAAATCAGAGAAAAGGAGGTGTGTTAACTTTCGACTTCATGAAGCATGAAGTCCTGAAGTGTTTGGGATTTGGCCCCAGGTCATAGCCAGAGGTCATATTATCGAAAGTCAAAGGCAGGGGCTAGCACTCGCTAAGCCTAGTTCGGACTTTGGGAGGAAGAGGTGAANAGAGTTAGGCCCCAGGTCATAGATCGAGGTTATATCGGAGGAGTCCACAGGAAAGGATATAGCACCCGCTAGGCTCTAGTTTGGAAATCGAGAAGTCGGGAGACCCGGGTGACTCATAACAAAATACCTGAAGTCACGAAACGCGAAGTCCCAAAGAACTTGGAAGTTGGGCCCCAGGTCACAGCTGGAGGTCGCATCGGTGGAAGTAAAGGGAAAGAGCTAGCACTTGCTAGGCTCCTAGTTCGGAGTTCGAGAGTTCGGAAGTCAGAAGAGTCAAGGTTGGCTCACATCCAAATACCCGAAACGCGAAATCATGAAGCACCTTTTGGAAAGGTGTATGGTCACAGCTAGTGGTCACGTGGGGGAATTTTACGCCCGGTGTTAGTTCACGCGGGTGAATTTCAAAAGAACCTATGGATCTGTTACGAAGATTCTAGTAGGGAATCGCAGAGCTAATCCAGCTCGAGAATTTGAAGATCCATTGACTAGGAGGTCAGCAGAACCTGCTGAGGTAGGGGCACTGCATCAAGTGGTATCAGAGCTGAAATTTTGCTTGTAGATAGTAGGCAAAGGAGAGGAGACAAAAGAACTTGAATTTATACTCTCTGTGTGAGAGACAGTCAACACAATGCCATCGAGGAGATGAGTGGAGCCACCTTTATCCAATCGGGCTGTAGAAAGAGAAATGTGAGAGATTCGTGCAAGATTGGAGGTGATGGAGGCAGCTCAGAGGAGGGCACATGATGTTGGAGATATTAGAGATGCAGAGAGTGAAGAAGTAGAAGTCAAAGAAGCTTCAAGATAAAATGTTGTCTAAGACCACTTGCTGAGAGTAGTTGTCATATTGGTAGATAGAACCAAGATAGAGGTCCCAATGTATGAAAGAAATTTGGATTCTGAAGAGCTACTGGATTGGATAAGATCCATGGACAAATATTTCAACTATGAAGATGTCGATGAGGGGAAAAGGGTGAGACATGCTGTCACCAGACTAAAAGGACATGCAACACTGTGGTGGGATGAACTACAAGCTGTGAGGAAAAGCAAAGGAAAACAAAAGATAAAGAATTGGGATAGAATGGTAGCCAAGATGAAGGCTAAATTCATGCCCAAAGATTATCAGATCAATATGTTTAGGAAGCTGCAGAAACTAAGACAGAAGGGTATGATAGTTAAAGAGTACACAGAGGAGTTCTACAAGTTGAACATCAGAACTAGACAAAGAGAGAAAGATGAAGAGAAAGTTGCCAGGTATATAAATGGCTTGAGGTATGAAATCCAAGATGAGATCAACATGATTTCAGTGAGGACTGTGGAGGATTCTTATCAGTTCGCACTGAAGGCAGAGGAGAAGTTTGCCATAAAACAAAGTCAGCGAGGTAGAGGTAGAATTCTAGACCCAAAAAAAGGCAAGGCAATTTCCCATGACAAGGAAAATAAATCCAAAGACGAGACTGGGAAAGAAAACAGTCACTCGGAAAGAGGAGGAAGTTCCTGAGGAAGACAAGGTGATGGAAGAAGTTCTTCTAGAGGAAGAGGAAGAAGCAGAGGAGGAGAAGTAAGGTGCTATGTCTGTGGAAAGACAGGTCACATGTCTTGGGAATGTCCCGAGAGGAAGAAAGAAGGAGGTGAAGCTCACATTTCGGAAGCATAGAGAAGAAATGCTGAAGCATAAGGAGCAGAGGATGGAACATCCTTGATGTTGAGGAAGATTCTCTTAAAACTAGAGGCTGAAGTTGAAAAGCCAGTGCAGAGGAACAATCTCTTTAGGATATCTTGCAAGACAAAAGATAGAGTATGCAAGGTGATAATTGACAGTGGAAGAACTGATAACCTAGTATCCACGGAGATGGTGGAGAAACTGGAGCTGGAGACAACTGCACACCCGAAGCCATACAAAGTCTCATGGTTGTAGAAAGGACACTAGGTAATGGTTACTAAACAATGCTTGGTTAAAATTAATATAGGAGGATATAGAGATGGAATTCTATGTGATGCAATACCCATGGATGTATGTCATATTTTGTTGGGAAGACCATGGCAGTTTGACAGGAATGTCATTCATGATGGGAGGAAGAATACATACACCTTGGAGAAGAATGGTAGAACACAGATGTTGTTTCCAATAGAAGAGAAGAAAGTGAAAGACAAAGCCAACACAATCATACTTATCATGAGTGGGAAGGAACTCCTAAGAGAATTCAAGAAAGAACAGGAGATGCAGTTTGTTGTGGTGAGGAAACCTAGAGTTGTCCTTAATAGTACTACAATGGATGATTTGCTTGAAGAAGTTCAGGAATTGTTGGATAATTTTGCTGACATAGTGGTGGATGAGCTTCCAAACTCATTGCCACCCATCAGAAGTATCAACCATCATATTGATCTGATACCATGAGCCAATCTGTCAAACAAAGAAACATACAGACTGACACCTCGAGAGAATGAGGAGGTGAAAAAACAAGTCCAGGAATTGCTAGACAAGGGGTTGATCAGAGAGAGCTTGAGTCCATGTGTAGTGCCAACTGTGTTGAGTCCAAAGAAGGATGGAGGATGGAGAATGTGTACAGACTCAAGATCCATTAACAAGATCACCATCAGGTATAGGTTCCCTTTGCCAAGAATGGATGATTTAATGGACTATTTAAGTGGAGCAAACTTCTTTTATAAGATATATTTGAAGAGTGGATATCACCAGATAAGAATGAGAGAAGGTGATGAATGGAAGACAACCTTTAAGACAAATGAAGGTTTGTATGAATGGCTTGTTATGCCATTTGGCTTAACAAATGCCCCAAGTACTTTTATGAGGTTAATGAATGAAATACTAAAAGATTTCATTGGCAAGTTTGTGGTTGTATATATGGATGATATATTGATCTTTAGCAGAACTAAAGAGGAACATTTGAGACACTTGACACTAGTGATGAGGAGACTACAATAGGAGAAGCTATTGATAAACCTGAAGAAGTCTTGTTTCATGAAGACATAACTCATTTACTTAGGTTTTGTGATCTCTTCAAATGAAATGAAGATGGATCCAGAAAAGGTGATAGAAATCAAAGAATGGCCATCACCAATGAGTATGTTTGAGGTAAGAAGCTTCCATGGATTAGCAAGTTTCTCTAGGAATTTCATCAGAGATTTCAGTGGAATTTGTGCACCAATGATGGACATAGTGAAGAAGAAGCACAAGTATTTTAAATGGACATAGGAGGCCGAGAGGAGCTTCAATATACTGAAGGATAAAATAACAGAAAGACCAATTCTGGTCTTACCTAATTTTGGAAAGACATTTCAAGTGAGATGTGATGCAAGTGGAGTTGCAATTGGAGCAGTTTTGAGCCAGGATAATAGGCATGTTGCCTATTTCAGTGAAAAGCTGAATGAGACTAAGAGAAAATACTCCACATATGATAAGGATTTTTATGCCAGAGTTCAAGCCCTGAAGAAGTGGAGACACTACCTTGTCCCATAGAAATTTTTCTTGTATAGCGATAATCAGACTTCACAATTCATAACCAGGCAGGAAAAATTGAATCAAAGGCATGCAAAGTGGATTGAGTTTATGCAAAAATTTACTTTTGTCATAAAACATATTTTTGGGAATGCTAACAAAGTTGTTGATGCATTGAGCAGGAGATGTTTGATTCTGCAGGAGTTTCAGGTGAAGACCTTGGGGTTTGAACACCTTAAGGATATGTATTGTGATGATGTAGATTTCAATGAAGCATGTGAAAATCTTGTGCTGAGAGAGAAGAGCCAGCGGATAGAGTACATGATTCAAGAGGTATTGATGTTCAAGGTAAATCAGTTGTGCATACCAAAATGTTCAATGAGGGATAACCTTTTGAAGGAGAAGCATAATGGAGGATTGACTGGACATTTTGACCATGATAAAACATTTGCATAGTTGAGCAGTTCATACTATTGGCCGAGTATGAGGACAGGAGTGATAAAATTTGTGAACAGATGTAGAATATTCCAACATGCAAAAGGAAAAAGACAAAACACTGGATTGTATCAACCATTGCCAATACCAGAGAGGCCTTGGAATGCAATAAGCATGGATTTTGTGTTGGGACTGCCAAGAACGCAAAGAGGATGTGATTCCATATTCGTGGCGGTGGATAGGTTTTCAAATATGTAACACTTTATCCCATGCCAGAAGACCAGTGATGCAACACATGTTGCAAATTTGTTTTTCAAGAAATTTGTGAGACTTCACGTACTACCCAGGAGCATTGTCTTAGACAAAGACACTAAATTTGTTGGTCATTTTTGGAGAACACTGTGGAAGAAGTTGGGGACAGATTTGTCCTTCAGCTCAGCTTATCACCCTCAGACAGATGGACAGGCTGAGGTGGTAAATAGAAGTTTGGGAAACTTGTTGAGGAGTCTGGTCACTGAGCATCATAATAAGTGGGATCAGATTCTGCCACAAGAAGAATTTGCATACAACGACTCACCAAACAGGAGCACTGGAAAGATCCCATTCCAAATATTGTATGGAATGCAACCCAGGGGAGTATCTGAGTTGAGAGACTTAGAACAAAGTGAGATCAGAAGCACTGGAGCAGAATATTTTCCTGCAGAAATGCAGAAACTCCATAGCCAGATCAGAGGATAGTTGCAGAGCTCTAGCCAATAATACAAGTGCGGAGTTGATCAACATCGCAGAGAGCTTCAATTTGATGTAGGAGATCAGGTTCTGGCACATCTCAGGAAATAAATATTCCCTAGGGGAACATATAACAAGTTAAAGATGAAGAATATAGGACCATGTAAGATATTAAGGAAGTTTGATGCAAATACCTATAAGATTGAGATGCCAGATGATCTGGGCATACCACCCATATTAAACGTTTCAGATCTATATCCTTACAGGAAGGTTGACACAGAGGGAGCAGAAGATCAAGAGAAGGTTCAGTGGGAGAAACAAATGCCTATAAAAGAAAAACCACAGATGGAGAAGATCGTTGATCAGAGGATTGGAAAGAAGACCAGGAGGAAGACCTATTTTGAATATCTGGTCAAGTGGAAAGGGCACCCAATAGAAGATGTCATTTGGGAAAATGAAGTTGATATCCAGATGCATGGAAATTCGATGCAGGAGCTCATGGAAAAGAGTCCATGAATTTTTTTCCAGGGGGAGTATGATGTAGGAGCATCATCAACAAGCACACGTGGTAGGACAACTTAGTGCTTGGGAATCATTTCGAAATCTAAAAAACTGGCAGTTACTGTGAATCTTTTGGAGTTGATTGAAGAATGAAAGAAGATCAAACACTTGGAATTGGAATGATCACGAGTGATCTGGGAGTTTCACTCTGAGCCTTGAATGTAACTGAACTTAGGTAGCAGTTAGTTTTTTTTTTTTTTGAGTAGATGAGTAGTCGGGGGGAACCCAAAGGACCCTCTAAGATAAATAGAGGTTTTGTACACCCAAACGAGGCTGCTGCGAGTTAGTAGGAATTTTGTGAGTTTTTAGTTGTTGATTTGATCTTAGTTGTAGCCATTTACTTTTGAATGAATATAACAGAGGAAAATTGATCCAAATGCATAGTGTTGTTACTATTTGCAATTCCCTGTTATTGTTGTTTTTATGACTGAATGAATTCTCGTTTCGAGCATCTGAAATTGTAAGATGTTGGCATAAGTTTCAATTGTTTCTCTTCTGTAAGTTATGCAAGGAGTGCATACTGAATGCAAGGAGTGAGTGTAAGAGATTCTTTTTTGACTCGAATCTTAGAAGAGATAGCGTGGAACTTTTGTATGCAGAGTGTGCATATTAAGCGCAAGGAGTGCGCATAGAGGCGAACTTGTTTTAAGTTTGAAATCTTAGGAGGTTGAGTGCAGAGTGTGCGAGGAGGGCACTAGAAAGTCTTTTGAAAGACGCAGAAGGGTCGAGTCCCTTAGAGACTGAGTAATTTCAAAGCTCAGGGAGAACCAGTGCAAGTTTGCACGTAGAGTGCAAGTGTGCGCCAGGGTGAAGTCAAAGTCCATTGACAAAAGATCAGGAGGGAAAACACCATTGAGACCCCATACATCAGGCCTAGTAGGAGTTGGATCGAAGGTCGAACCCTTCGAAAAGTTTGAAATCTTCCAAGTCAGAAAAGAAAACATAAGCTTAGGAGGAGGAGTGACAGCGGCTATTGGATCGAGCACTGTGAAGGATCTGGGCCATCAGATCAGAGTCCTGACAGAAGGAGTGCATAGAGGAGGATATTAAATCTCATTCATCTGATTTGAAGGTGAGGACCAACAACCGTTGGATCCAGGTAAGGTGCACGCACCTTGATCTTTTCGAAAGCTGAGGAGAGATAGTTGAGCTGTTAGATCACGGTAAATATTGAGTCGTTGATCTGACCTAAGTGGGGTTTAGAAGCCAAGAAGTTTAAAGTTGGAAGGAAGAAGAGAAATGTTTTCCAAATTCTTGATACGTGAATTCTCGAGTCGTGAAGGAGGGGATCTAGACTGTTATATCACGGGGAATATTGAGTCGTTGATCTGACCCAGGCAGAGTTTGAAAATCGGGAATCAAAGGAGAGGAGGTGAGCCAAATTTCAAAATCCGAAGATGCAAAGTCTCAATTCACGAAGGAGAGATCAGGACCATTAGATCACAAAGGGTTGTGGACCGTCGATCTGACGTGGGTGAATTTTCAGAAATCGAAAATCAGAGAAAAGGAGGTGCGTTAACTTTCAACTTCGCGAAGCGTGAAGTCCCGAAGTGTTTGGGAGTTGGCCCCTGGTCATAGCTGGAGGTTATATTATCGAAAGTCAAAGGGAGGGGATAGCACTCGCTAAGCCTAGTTCGGACTTTGGGAGGAAGAGGTGAACTAATTTCCAACTTCGCGAAATGTGAAGTCTCGAAGCGCTTGAGAGTTAGGCCCCAAGTCATAGCCTGAGATTATATTGGAGGAGTCCAAGGGAAAGGAGCTAGCACTCGCTAGGCTCTAGTTTAGAAATCGAGAAGTCAGGAGAGTCGGGTGACTCATAACAGAATACCCGAAGTTGTGAAACACGAAGTCCTGAAGCACTTGGAAGTTGGTCCCCAGGTCACAGCTAGAGGTCGCATCGGTGGAAGTAAATGGAAAGAGATAGAGCTTGCTAGGCTCCTAGTTGGGAGTTCAGGAGTGGTTGCCCTTGATCAATTTTTGAGGATTCTTGGTCATATTTGACCTAATTTTGGGACTTCGACAAGCTCTCGAAGGCGGAGTGCAAGACGAAGTGGAGATCGTGGGATCTTGACCCCTTTTTGGGTCCTTTTTGGGATTTGGGATTATGTAATGGGTATGGGATGTCGGCCCATGGGATTTTCCCATGTTTAGGCCTATTTTGTAAAATATAAATAGAGGTCTAGGCGATGTAAGGTAGGACATTCGTGTAGTAGTGCATCTATGTGATGTTGTGCTAAGTGCAAGTAAGGATTGTAAATGCTTTGTGCATGTTGTGCAAAGTTGGCAAGGTTGAATGCAAGTGACTATAACGACTATGGAAGTCTTTGTGCTATAACCTAGCTCGGGGAAGGAGGATTTGGCGAAGTGCATGCAGATCTCTTGTCCTATGAGGAGTAGGATTTTGTGGCTCTTTGCCTGTAAGAAGATTGACCGAAGATAATAAAGAAGAGAAGAGTTGGTGGATGTAGCCCCAAGGTGGGGGTGAACCACGTATATCCTATGTTGTGAATGCTTTGTGCTTTATGGTTATTCTCTTGTCTATATGATTAAATGCTTAGTGCAATGTTAGATGATGAATGAATCTAATATGGTAGATTAGTGTTGAATAATGTGAACGAATGCTAGACCTGACCTTTGTGGGTGTTCTTAGTGCTTGAATATATTAGATCTGATTAACTACTGTGATGCTCTATAAGTGGGGTTTCATCTACAAATTAGATACTGGCTTGATACTGATGAGTTGCAGTTGCTAAGTGCTTTGATAATGTATCATAATCACATATCCATGTCCCAGCTAAGGTTGCAAGCATCTGAGTCCTACAACCACCCCTGCCTCTACCTCGGGTGAGACTTCATCTGCTTTGCAGATGTTGCCAAAAGGGCCGGTAGTTAGGGTTTTTTTTGTGCACTCTTGAGCATTGAATCCTGGGTCTACCCCTATGCCAACAAATGGCTCCGTTGTCGGGACCTAAAACTGTGATTGTTGGGAACTTAGGAGGAAGAATCTTTGTGAAAAGAAGCTCTGTGCATAGATCTGTTGCCCTAGTGCATAGTACTTTACTTGATTTGCGAAGCCTTGTGCTAAGAGAAGAAGGGTCATATCTGATTAAAAGAGGTAAGATCTGTAAGATTTGTGCTCTGATAGAGATAGGAATAGTGAAAATCTTTAGATCTAAAATCTTTGTGCTCTACTGAAGTAAGATAAGTGGAAATTTTTGTTTCTAAAGCATGGATCTAGGTATGTTTGATAAATTTTGTCCTAGCTTGAAAATTAGGGCACCGCTAGATGAGAAAAGGTTTGATATGAGTAGATCTGATAAGAATACTAAAAGATATGGTATACCTATGCATAGAGAGAATGTTTGGACTAACAAATGGATGCAGGACCCTAGAAAGAATTTTTTGCAGGTTAGCTACTATGATCCTAGTACACAGTATAGGAAAGGTTGGGGATCATTTAAAAGAAAGAGAGGATTAACCCTTTGGTATAGTTGCAGAAAACCAGGACATCTTGCTAAGGATTGTCCTGGTAGAAGACCTAGTTGTCTTTGTTGTAAAGCTATGGACCATGAAGTTTTGGATTGCCCTAGAATGATTGCTAATCTTGAAAATATGAATATGGAATAAGTAGACCTTGAGAAAGGCCAAGAAACTAATATTATGGAGGAACCCCAGAAAGAATGAGAGATTATATTGCTACAAATAAAAGAAACCCTGAATGATCACCAACATATCAACTTATCAAAGATCTTCAAGGAAAAAGAGTGCACTGAAGTAAGAATATGAGACTTTGACATTGACTGTGTTTTGGATGAGGAAACACAGGTGAATATTATGATAGAAAGAACTTGGGAAACCCTAGGAAAGCATGTTATGATCCCTTCATTGGGAGGAATAGGATTATTTAAAGGAAAGATGATCACCCTATGTGGAAGAATTACCCAGATATCTATGAGTGCCCATGGAACTGTGACAGAGGAAGAATTTGAAGTTATTAAATTTATTGAGAACAACGCCCCATTTCCAACTTTGTTAGGCAAGACTTGGATTGAGAAAGACCAAATCCGAAGGAAACAAGAAGAGGAAGCCCTAGAATAGAAGAAGCAAGAGTTAAAAGATTTCATGACTAGGAGGATGGCACACTTAATTGAACAATAGGAGAACCAAGCGAAGCTATTTCAAGCCAGATATTTGGATGTCAAAGTTGGAAGAACACTAGAAGAACCACAGAAGACTGAAGTACCTATTCCAGCTACCGATGAAGTATTACCTCTGACCTCTAGGAAAGAATCTCACCAATGCGAAGTGACTATGCCAAAAGAAGATAAAACTCAGAACGAAAAGAGGAATACCGAGACAAACCTCACTAGGAGAAAGGATAGGAAGCTCAATAAGAAGAAAGCTAAGATCGAAAAGTTACAGAAGGTTCCAGAAGGAATTTCATAGAAGGAAAATTTGCAACATTAGAACTTCATCGGGATATCAGAATAGCATCATATGTCACTTCTCCGTGGCGAGGCAATATAGATGTTGGCAATAGTATAACCATTAGACCGATGCCCTGAACAGGTAGAAATACATTTATGGTCAGAAAGCTCGCCATCAGACCATTAGGACCACGCCGTAATGGAAAGAACTGAGTTAATGAAGGCTTCTCACCCATTGCAATAGATCCATTGCCAAGTTATCTATTTATCCCGTCACGCCATGCACTAAGAACACTTTTTCCAACCGTGATTATCTAAGCTCGCAGATTAGTTTATTTTTCACAGTGATCATCACACTATTGCCATCCATCTCGTTGCATTGACTAGTCACTCTTCGAATCTGAGATATTCCACCTCAAGCATATGTCCTAAGAACTCAGCGCACTCGAAGAGTTTGCAAAGGAAGTACTCATCGATCTCAGGACTGAGAGAATCATGTCTGAAAGAGTGATGTCTGTGGGTGTAAAAGCATCATCGACGGGAGGAGTGCAAGCCTCTCCGTCGACTGCTCACGGAGCAGAAACATCTTAAGTCATGACAGAGAAGACAACCAAACAGAGAGATGACCTAGAAAATGCGAAGTTGATCCTAACCATATTTCCATATTACATCCCACCTCTGGCNGGCAGTGAGTCGAGATAGTGTGTCAAGAGAATTTGAATACACTATGGTTACTGTGTACCTCCCAAAGGGGATACACACAATTCAAATAGAGCAAGACAAGATCGTAGCGTTGAATTTCAGCGACTTCAACCTCGGAGATCAAAAGAACTATAGTATGCTCACCCTGTACAAATACCTGACCAGGATGAAGGGGAAGAACTCAAAGATAATCCCTCAGCCATGGACGATGAACCTCGCATAGTCCACTTTGTTAAACATCATGAAAATCCCACACTTCGGTAGGAACCAGGAATTCAATGCTTGTGTCAAGCTATTTCTTTCATGTTACTATGGCAGATACTTATGTCTAGACCGTTGTATTACAATCAATCCGACACTGATCCATCAAATCACAGGATTGAGTATGAAAGGACCTGATCCACAAGAAGTTTATCCAAGAAAATCCACAGATCACGCGCTAGCCCAGAAGATCAAAGATACGTATGGCGATGTTGAAAAGGGAACACGAGGCTACAGGGTAGCCTCCATCTAGAATGGCACAGTGCACGTTTCCTGTCAGTTAATAGCCAAAAAACTAGTAAGGAAAAATAGACCCACACAGGTCACGGGCTTTATCATTGACCTCGCGGGGAAGTGTGTAGAAGGTGTACATATGAACTGGGTGGAGTACCTAGTGAATCAGCTTGAGCTAGACTGTCACGAAGCACAGGATCAAGGATACGAGTTCCACTTCAGCTAGCTCCTGATCCTTATCACCTTTGTTTCCTGGGAGATGCCGGAAGGTGTGACTTTCCTGGACATTGAGCCATTTGAGCCGCTTGTCGTGAATTTCACCATGCTTTGGTATTCAAGTGATATGAACAAACAATGGTAGTCAAATGTTGTTTTTCATACCTACTACCTTCAGCTAAAGAGAGATATAGAGGCCAAACCTCGCATGACTCTGAACACCCTACAGAGGTTTTGAACCCTGATGAAGTTTAGCATATATCGACACTTCATCTACATTACAGCACGAGCAGATGAACACGAGCAGCTCCAGTCATATTATAAGCTCACGGAAGATGACATTGAGGAGATCACTAAGGACTGGTCCGTGGACCTCCTTATTCCCACTGACCCTGTAAAGATGTTCAACCCTGAACTGGATGACCCTGAGACCACTCACAAAGAACATGACACACTTGGAACTAGCAAAATAAAGAAGACTGAGGAGGTCCAAGACTTAAGCAGCGCCTCAGAAAAGACTGCTTCAGCATCACCTGACCGAGGGGATGATGATGAAGTAGAAGATGGAAAAGAAATGAAACAGAATAAAGGCAAAGTAACACCGCCTAGAGAGGAGGATGATCCCCTAAAAAAGAGGAAGGTTTCTCCCCATAAACCCTCTTCCCGAAAGAAATCCAGACCCACCTTCACCAAGATGCAAACGGTGCTCACTAACGATGATTTTCACTTCATCATCGCAGCTCTAAATGATGCTTCACTGGAAATCATGGAGAAACAAGAATCCAAGCAGGAGGAAAGGTACAACAAAATTGAGGTCGAACTATGAGGGGTACAATAGGCCCTTTAGTCCAGCCGCACAGTCTCCACTACTCCCCTGCCATCGGGAGAACCAGAGTTAGGAGACAAGCCTACCCAACTCTGCAGAGTAGTTGATGTAATCTAAGCTCACATTCGAAGGGTGCAGAAAGAAAAGGAATAGGCCATAGTGGCCTTAAAGCAAGCACAAGAGGATGTTATAGAGAAATGTAGAATTGTGTTGCAAGAGAAGGATGACCTTCAGAAAAAGTTTGCAGCAGATAGAGCAAAACTCCAAAAGGAAAAAGAACAACTTCCTGTGAAGCAGATTGGAATTGAAGAAGTAGTCACCTGAGCACTTCGCTCTATGACTAGCTTAGAGAAAAAGGTGGAGGAATCCTTGGAAAACCAAGTGGCGAAGCTTACTGAAGCTATTTAGAAGCTTCAATAGAAAGTTGCAGAATTAGAGCTACAAAAAGTGCCAAGCACTCCGCAGGAAGTGTGAGACCAGAGAGAAGCAACTGCCCAGAGCAAAATTGACAGTATCATAGCATTATCCATCGAATGTAAGAAGATAAGCAGTCGAAATGAGCAGACTTATGAACGCTTATCTGAGGACCCTGAACTAAAGAAACTGGAGTCCCAGCTCCAGGAGGTGAAGCAACAAGCAGAAACAATACAGGCATAGTTGAAGCTCCTGTCACTAGTTTAAAGGATGAAAAGATCCTAGGAACAATGCACAGCTCAACAACAAGTTCATGCCATATAGAGAAGAGTTATGAAAGTAACTCAGAGGCTCCAATTGGTCCAAGATGCAGCTTGCCTATTTTTCGAGGAAATTGAAGGTCAAGGAGCAAAGCTGGAACAGGTAGTCACTACAGTCCAACAACGATTAGAGGGACCTATCAGCGATGCAGTTATCCAAGAGTTCACTGAGTAGGAGGTTGTGGCGCAACAACAAGGTCGTGGCGCAACAACAAGTTGAAGCAGCTCAAGCCAAGATCAAGGCTTTTGAGGCAGAGTTACCCAGAACAAAGTGACTCTGGACTATTCATAGGTGAGTGTTGGGGGCCTGTTGGCCCTTAATCAAGTTTTGAGGATTCTTGGTCATATTTGACCTAATTTTTGGACTTCAACAGGCTATCGAAGTCGGAGCGCAAGATGAAGTGGAGATCGCGGGATCTTGACCCCTTTTTGGGTCCTTTTTGGGATTTGGGATTATGTAATGGGTATGGGATGTTGTCCCATGGGCTTTGCCCATGTTTAGGCCTATTTTGTAAAATATAAATAGAGGTCTAGGCGATGTAAGGTAGGACATCTGTGTAGTAGTGCATCTATGTGATGTTGTGCTAAGTGCAAGTAAGGATTGTAAATGATTTATGCATGTTGTGTAAGTTGGCAAGGATGAATGCAAGTGACTATAAATACTGTGGAAGGCTTTGTGCTATAACCTAGCTCGGGGAAGGAGGATCTGGAAAAGTGCGTGCAGATCTCCTATCCTATGCGGAGTAGGATTTTGTGGCTTTGTGCCTATAAGAAGCTTGACCGAAGATAATAAAGAAGAGAAGAGTTGGTGGACATAGCCCTAGGGTGGGGGTGAACCATGTATATCCTATGTTGTGAATGCTTTGTGCTTTATGGTTATTCTCTTGTCTATATGATTAAATGCTTAGTGCGTTGTTAGATGATGAATGAATCTAATATGGTAGCTTAGTGCTGAATAATGTGAATGAATGCTAGACCTGACCTTTGTGGATGTGCTTAGTGCTTGAATATAATAGATCTGATTAATTATTGTGATTCTCTGTAAGTGGGGTTTCATAGGTGAAGTAGATATTGGCTTGATACTGATGAGTTGCAGTTTCTAAGTGCTTTGATAAGGTATCATAATCACAGATCTGTGTCCCAGCTAAGGTTGCAGACATCTAAGTCCTACAACCACCCCTGCCTCTACCTCGGGTGAGACTTCATCTTCTTCACAGGTGTTGCCAAAAGGGTCGGTAGTTAGGGTTTTGTTGGTGCGCTCTTGAGCATTGAACCCTGGGTCTACCCCTGTTCCAACAAGGAGTTCAGAATTTGGAAGAGTCAAGGTTGGCTCACATCCGAATACACAAAACGTGAAATCGCGAAGTGCCTTTTGGAAAGGTGTGTGGTCACAGTCAATGGTCACGTGAGAAAACTTTGCACCAGGTGCTAGTTCGCACAAGTGAAGTTCGAAAGGACCTGTGGATCTATTGCAAATATTCCAGTAGGGAATTGCAGAGATAATCCAGCTCGAGAAGTCGAAGATCCATTGACCAAGAGGTCAGCAGACCCTGCTGAGGTAGGGGCAGTGCATCAAAGTCCATGTGAGCAAGTATTTTACTCATAGGTACCTGGTAAAGCAGGTTGGTCATACATTGTTAGATATGATCCAAGAGGAATACCAGTAAAGTATAATGATGTAGATGAGGATGAAGATAATGACGAGGAAGAAGATCATGATTATGTAGATCAGGAGCAGGTGGTTGTAGTCGATGTGTCAGACGAAGAAGTTGAAGAAGTTGATCATCCAAATGTAGGAGACGCCGATCTCATTGACGATATCGATAACTATATTAGCAAAAATGACGTTGATGATGATGTTGATATGAATGAGCCTTTAACCAATATCGATTCTGAACCAGATTCCAATACAGATGTTGAGCTGGATGAAGAATAAGATTACTAATCATTTAATTCTTGAAAAGAAGAGGTATGTGTTTATATCTTTTATATGATCTTTATATGTTTTTATTTTGTATAATAGAGTATATGTTACATGTTATTTATAATTTAAAATTAGGTATGGGTAAATTGAGAGTGATGTGTGGGGGGGGGGCATAATTATAGCTTCCACTTTCACGTGGTTTCCCCTGTTTAGTAGAGAATGAACTATTCTCGAAACCAAGAGGAGATCTACGTGAATGCACCTAATCATACCAACGAAGTAGGTATGTCATCCCAGGGATTTACATTTTTATGTTTATATTTTTGTATAAGCCAATGAATGACAACCATAATTTAATTTTTTTTCGTGTTTGAATAAAATATGATCAATCCCAATCTTTTGTCAAAGCAACACGTTGTTGAAAAACCTATCCAGAACAAGGCATTAATTGACAATATAGGCCATTGTTCTGGTAATGGCCGACGTGGATTCCAGGTTCTTAGGTTTCATTGAAAAATATAAAAAAGAACCCTTTATGAGCATTTTCAATGCAAATCCGTCGAAATTGTAGATTTTAATTGCAGAAATCGGATTTAGCAATTTCAAAAATATCTCATACCAACGATGTAGGTATGTCATTCCAGATATTTACATTTTTATGTTTATATTTTTGTATAAGCCAATGAATGAAAACACCATATAAATACTCCCTTGCAGTACTAGATGCGGGGACATGTGTACTTTTGAACGAATTTTACAAGGAAATTGTACTAGGACTAGACACAAACAATAATGACCTGTGAATGGGGCCAACGTTGAAATTTTTTCAAGTTGTTTCTGTATGCACTGAAATTTGACATGGATATACTATTCACATGCCTTAATGATATGGGAGGGTTTCTGGACTCAAATTTGACTCACACACCCACTTGTTTCCATCATCAATTCATCATGTAAACCATAAACCCTAATTTTCTTTCAAAGTACGCATATTGGTTGACGTTTCTTTTAAGTTTTTGTCGGTCTTTCTTCATTTTTCTTTCAGGTTCTACACTGTATATACAATGTATGTGTGTCATAGTTGTGATGAAAAATCCCTCTTTTCGTTCATTATTTAATCAACACTATAAAAATGACTGTGATGAATGTCCCATGCGTCCCTAAGGAAATTTCTATGATCTTGTACCTTGTTGTTGACCCTGGAGCATTCCTTGGACAACCATGAGAACCATACTTCATGTTACAAATGCATTTGAAAGGACCATTGTTATATCACATATTTCATTTGTGATTCCATAAATCCCTAAGCATGGACTATAAATCCCTCTTTTTCTTTGATTTCTTAATCAACACCATAAAAATATTCCCTTGCAGTACTAGATGCGAGGACATGTGTACTATTGAAGGAATTTTACAAGGAAATTGTACTAGGACTAGACACGGGAAACAGTGACCTGTGAATGGGGCCAATGTTGAAATTTTTTCAAATTGTTTTTGTATGCACTGAAATTTGACATGGATATAATATTCTCATGCCTTAATGATATGGGAGGGTTTCTGGACTCAAATTTGACTCACACACCCACTTGATTCCATCATCAATTCATCATGTAAACCATAAACCCTAATTTTCTTTCAAAGTACACAAATTAGTTGACGCATGTTTTAAGTTTTCGTTAGTCTTTCTTCATTTTTCTTTCAGGTTATACATTGTATATACAATGTATGTGTGTCATAGTTGTGATGAAAAATCACTCTTTTTGTTCATTCTTTAATCAACACTATAAAAATGAGTGTGATGAATTGCCCATGTGTCCCTAAGGAAATTTCTATGATCTTGTACCTTGTTGTTTGACCCTAGAGAATTCCTTGGGAAACCATGAGAACCATACTTCATGTTACAAATGCATTTAAAATGACCTTTGTTATATCACACATTGCATTTGTGATTCCATAAATCTCT
The DNA here is from genome assembly GCA_010110895.2 of Picea sitchensis. Lineage (NCBI taxonomy): Eukaryota > Viridiplantae > Streptophyta > Pinopsida > Pinales > Pinaceae > Picea > Picea sitchensis. The sequence goes on along the minus strand of SNQJ01S0004061.1, from coordinate 89,750 downwards.
AGGCATGGACCATAAATCCCTATTTTTCATTGATTCCTTAATCAACACCATAAAAATACTCCCTTGTTGTACTAGATGCAAGGACGTGTGTACTGTCGAATGAATTTTACAAGGAAAATGTACTAGGACTAGACACGGGCAACAGTGACCTATGAATGGGGTCAACATTGAATTTTTTTCAAAATGTTTCTATATGCACTGAAATTTGACATGGATATACTATGCGCATGCCTTAACGATATGGGAGGGTTTCTGGACTCAAATTTCACTCACACACCCACTTGTTTCCATCACCAATTCATCATGTAAACCATAAACCCTAGATTTCTTTCAAATTACACAAATTGTTTGACACATGTTTTAAGTTTTTGTCAATCTTTCTTCATTTTTGTTTCAGGTTCTACATTGTATATACAATGTATGTGTGTCATAGTTGTGATGAAAAATCCCTCTTTTCGTTCATTGTTTAATCAACACTATAAAAATGACTATGATGAATGGCCCATGCATGCCTAAGGAAATTTCTATGATCTAGTACCTTGTTGTTTGACCCTAGAGAATTCCTTGGAAACCATGAGAACCATACTTCATGTTACAAATGCATTTGAAATGACCATTGTTATATCACATATTGCATTTGTGATTCCATAAATCTCTAGGCATGGACCATAAATCCCTCTTTTTAGTCAATTGCTTAATCAACACCATAAAAATACTCCCTTGCAGTACTAGATGCGGGGACGTGTGTATTGTCGAACGAATTTTACAAGAAAATTGTACTAGGACTAGACACAGGAAACAATGACCTGTGAATGGAGCCAACGTTGAAATTTTTTCAAACTGTTTCTGTATGCACTGAAATTTGACATGTATATACTATATACATGCCTTAACAATATGGGAGGGTTTTTGGACTCAAATTTGACTCACACACGCACTTGTTTCCATCATCAATTCATCATGTAAACCATAAACCCTAATTTTCTTTCAAAGTACACAAATTGGTTGACACATGTTTTAAGTTTTCGACAGTCTTTCTTCATTTTTCTTTCAGGTTCTACATTGTATATACAATGTATGTGTGTCATAGTTGTGATGAAAAATCCCTCTTTTCGTTCATTGATTAATCAACACTATAAAAATGACTGTGATGAATGGCACATGTGTCCCTAAGGAAATTTCTATGATCTTGTACCTTGTTGTTTGACCCTAGATCATTCCTTGGACAACCATGAGAACCATACTTCATGTCACAAATGCATTTGAAATGACCATTGTTATATCACAAATTGCATTTGTGATTCCATAAATCCCTAGGCATGGACCATAAATCCCTATTTTTCATTGATTGCTTAATCAAAATCATAAAAATACTATCTTGCAGTACTAGATGTGGGGACGTGTGTACTGTCGAATGAATTTTACAAGGAAATTGTACTAGGACTAGACACGAGCAGCAATTGCCTGTGAATGGGGCCAACGTTGAAATATTTTCAAACTGTTTCTATATGCATTGAAATTTGACATGGATATACTCTTCACATGCCTTAACGATATGGGAGGGTTTATGGACTCAAATTTGACTCACACACCCACTTTTTTCCATCATCAATTCATCATGTAAACCATAAACCCTAATTTTCTTTCAAAGTACACAAATTGGTTGACGCATGTTTTAAGTTTTCGTCAGTCTTTCTTCATTTTTCTTTCAGGTTCTACATTGTATATACAATGTATGTGTGTCATAGTTGTGATGAAAAATCCCACTTTTCGTTCATTGTTTAATCAACACTATAAAAATGACTATGATGAATGGCCCATGCGTCCCTAAGGAAATTTCTAAGGAATGCATTTACTTCTTTTATGAGACCTAAATGGTTGCATTTGTGAAGGAAAGAACTTGCAAAATATTTGTTCTTTGTGTTTTCAATCATCCAATGAGCATAATATTATTAGAAGCACGACCCTTCTTTTCCTTTTCACAATTCCATTCTCTTCTAGGCATTTTTTAATCCCTAAATGATGCCATTTCAAATTAGAGAAAAGTTTTTTGGGATATTCTATATTTCTAATTAGGATTTCCGTACAATGCATATTCATTTTGACTCGATGTGTTTCGTCTACTCTAGAATAAAAACTGAGAGCAACTTCAAGATTGCCTCATCCTCCTTGGGTTTCTTTAAGTTAACTCCAATGGCCTGGACTTGTCTAAAATTATTTTGGAATAAAACATAGATGTGGCCTCTTGTTTCACAAAGTTATTTTTAATAAAATTCTTAATATGATGCACATTAAAATTTCTATGATCTACTCATTGATGGATTTCTCCTTATGAAAAAGGTAAAGAAGGGCTCACAACAATATTTGTTGCTACTTGTTTCAATAGTTCACTATGGAAATGGGACTCATTTACTTATAACATAGTTTGAACATCCAATTAGAAGAAGATGCTTCATTTGTTAACTCAATATGTAATCGGCTATTTTCCTCATTCAATTTCGTATCTTGGATTTATCTTTGACTCTAGATAAAAAAAAAATGTCTTCGTCTTTATGCATAGAAGTTATAATTCATTTCTTTGTATGGAAGGTCAATTCATTCTTCTTGTTGATTAAGGTTGGTTGTCATTGATGTAAACCCTTGACAAAAGCCCCGTAGCACAAAGTTTTGGGTAATGGACCCAATATTGTTTGATGTAAATATGACTCATTATTGTTTTGTCATGGTTGATAAGAAGTAAATATGGATGAACTCCAAAGTGGTCCCCTTAT
>SNQJ01S0004061.1:72689-84303 GCA_010110895.2 Picea sitchensis | reverse complement strand
CTGTCAATGAGAGGTGATCTGGTGGTGTGTAGGAAGAGGCCTAGCACCTTCAAAATGATCATTCTCCTCCAACTATCCACATATATGTATAATTCTAAATCCTCATCTCTCCTTGAGTCCAATGACCCCATGATTCTAGCGTGGCTATGATTGATGTGGAAGTTTACACATTTCAAATTATGGGATCATACATAAGATAATGTATCACCTTTAGTGGATCATACATATATATATGGGAAAAATCCAACTAGAATAAGATGCTTCATTTGTTAACTCAATATGTAATCGGTTACAGATGCTTCATTTGTTAACTTGAATCTTCCCTTCTTCTTAATCTTAGGCTCTACTTTCCATTATCAAACTACAAATAAATCCATTTTCAAAGGGTTCTCTTCAAGTTCTTATGTGATTATATAGTGGACTCTAACAATAGATCGCAACTCCTCTTCCCTTTCCACAAAATCTACACTTCTTAAGAAGTTTTGAATATCCCTTCACTCCACTGGTTGGTCATAAGAAACAAAAATAACGGTAGATTGTTCCACGGCTGGCAATGGATTACAGAAAGCCATATGGTTTCTATAAGGGTGCCAAGTTCTAGAGGTATAGGAAAGAAGAAATTGTCAACCACCTATGGAATAGATATGAATCCACTAGTCTCAATTTTACAAGGAGTCTTTGAGGAAAATCAAGCTCAAACAGATCGGGCTAAGATTCAATCCTCCTCTCCCACTACATCCCACACCTCTAGGAAATTTGGATGAGGAAAAGGAGAAGAAATATTTGAAAGAAAATAGACAAAAATATAGGGTACCATGTCAAAGGTGTCATTACTCAATTTATGTCCTATGACATTAGGGATGCTTACAAGGAACAAAAATAATGGGACAGAAAAAGAGACAGGGTAAATGACATAATGCACATGAGACATTTTTTATTGCACAAGGATGCACAAAACCTTTTGTTGGGGGGTGATGATGGGTCACCAAATAGTGGAAATTTGAGGCCCATATTGTTACTAATATGCATTATTGAGGTTATGAAAATCATTTTCTCAAGTAGGTTTAATCATAAGGGGGATGTTCATCAACTTTCACTTGCATGGTTTCTTCTATCTTTGTCACATGGTTATGTTTTATTTCTGCAAGTGTATCATAGTTTCATGTAGAGAATTCATGCAAGTTGTTATATACATTTTATTTTCTTCATGTCATTTCACTTTCAGCTAATGCAATTTTGTTGTCACATCAATTTCATTTATGTTATCGTATCAAGTTAATTTTATTTGTGGCATATTATTTCTATTCAAGTTAATTATGCAAATTCACTTTTTCAAACATTGTATTGCAACCTTCTAATTTAGGTTTAGTATCTTAGCCTATCTCATGAATTATGAGATGATCATTCATTGAAATTATTGATAGATTTAGTAGTCTTATGTATGTTTCCTCCTTCCTCTCTAGAATAGTGGAAACCACTCTCATGAACCCCTTCTCCTTATGCTCTTGATTTGGAGTATAAGGAGTGTAGATCACCAACCTTTGAGGGTGGAGGAACATTATATGAAAGTGTTATAACCCTAATTTGCACCATACATGCTTACCTGCCATAAGCGAATCTCAGTTCCCTTCTTTGCCAAAGAACTGTTGAACAACTCTTTAAAAAACCTCTTTTATAAGGGCCCACATGCCCTACTCCATTACTGCACACGTGTACATGCTAGCTAACCTAAAACAGCCCGTGTGGACCAACAAAAGCATGAAAAAAGGAAAGTTGTCGACGGAACACATAGCTTTGGGTGAGTTAACTGAAACTCCTGGCCATGCATGGCCGAGGGTTCGTCCAAATACCTAGCTTCTTCTAGCCTATAAAAGAAGGGTTAGGGGTTCCATTTGGAGGAGGAGAATAAGAGTAAAGAAACTCTGTCCAATTGCACATTCCCATTGTCCCAACCCTTTATCCATCCTTGCGCAAGAAGAGATACAAAGAAAAGAAGTTGGAGGACATTTGAAGAGGAGCCTAGGATCAGGATTCGCGAAGCGGTGGCTGGTTTCGACATTGTAAGTTGATTCATTAAAGTTAATAATAATGAAATGCTTTTCCCGTCCCACTATATGAGTTCTTCATAGTTTAGTAGATATATGTTTGAATCTCTAACCCATTAGTCTGTAGGTAAAATGCATGTGTAGTTTGTTGTTTGTTTTGTATGCAGGTCAGCCTTGGGAGGAGAGTTGCTAACAAGCGATCAAGCATGAAGAAGGATCGACATCGAACGTTCGGAACAAGGTATGTTGGTCTAACCATGTATTTGCTGAAAAGTAATGGGTTTAGGTCTGGGGATGAAGGTATAAAGTAGGTTTCTTTTGGTCATATATGCATGCATAATATAACCCTATTTGCTAGTATGTAGGGGGATTTCCCACCACAATAGAATTGGCGACCATACTGGGGAAGTCTCTAGGGTTCCTGGGAATATTTTTGGGTAGTTTTAAAAGACTAGTTTTCTTTCTTGTTTTTTGAAGTTTCTGAAAAGTTTGAGCTAGCAGAGAGTCTAGTCTTCCATACCAACTATCTATGTTATTTGCTTGACTGTCTTTTTTCAAGACCCACATAGGTACATGCGGCCTGCATAAGGTCTACACGTGTGTACCCGCGCCCTACTCTCTTACAACCCACGTGTAAACGCTAGCTAAAGAAGTAATAGTAGCGTGTAGATTCCAGAAAAATTGAGGCAGTCATCCTCTTCCCTGTCAGAATCAGTCATTTTCAGGGGTTTTCTAGAACTCTGTCTAAGTCTTGGTTGTTTGCAGTCTTATCTCAAATTGTTTTTTTTTACGATTTTTTTCCTTACATTGTTTTCCTTTTTCTATTAAAGAGAGTGTCTAAGACTTCAAGAGATCCTGGTTCTCAATACCAATGGTCTCTTCCTAGTTTGGATTGTCTGTTTTTATTTGTTTCATAGTTTTAGAGATACACGCAGCCTGTATAAGGCCAGCACGCGTGTACAATCCCTCTGGCTCCACACAACTCGCGTGCACATGCTTGTTGTTGGATTGTCAGTAGTGTGCTTGTGTATGATAGTTTTTGTTGAGGATAAGGCAATCATCCTTTCCCTTGACAAGAGTTATACCTCTCAGGTTTTTGAATCTCTATCCTAGCAGTCAGTAGCTTAGGGTTGATCTTAGCCTTAGCTTTTTTTTTTTTCATTTAAAAGTTGTCATAAAAGAAAAAAAAATTAGGGTTTTTAGACAAGTGTGAGATTCCTTTTTTAAGTTGCTAGTGTGTGATTTCTTGAAGTGATTCTTTGCGATCTGTGATTAGGCCAGAATTTTTCTTAGCTTTTTACTTGTTGATATTTTTCCTTTTTGCTTTGTCAGCATTCAAATAAAAAAAAAAAATCTCTTTCATTTTCTTGTTTGGTTGAAAAGTGTGGTTTTGCATTAGTAACCAGGGAAAAGTATTTGATTTTTTAAGTTTTTGATAGTTTACTTAGGTCATAAGTAGCTCGTAGTCGAGTGAAATCCTTCTTTAAGTTTGCTTATTCAAAAGATCTTAGAAAATAAAAATAAAAAATTGAAAAGTTGTTGAAAATTTGCATTAAGTAAAAGTTTTTGTTTCCAGCTTTTTGTTCATTTTTTACTTTCGTCTTTTAAACATCATCAGTTTCACTTTCATACCCCTTGACATAAGACAAGCCATACAATTAACTCTAAATCTAAAATTTATTAGACTTTTATGTTTGTAGGGTTAACCAACTAGTTCAGGATTAGGGCCTTGGATTAGGTTGGAGAGGAAACTCTTCAAGGCCATTAAAATCAAACATTGGAGTCTGAGTTAGGGAATGTCCAAGTCTAGTATCATGAAATTTATCTAGGACCCCCTCTAACATAGGGGATAAACACGATGTCGCGTGTGGAAAGGTGGTAGAGATAACCCCTCCAAAGCTGGACCAATCGTAGTGGAGAACACATATAGAGGGCTTGTTTTGGGATTCCGTCGATTGCATTTGCCATGGGGCTCCATGGGTCTCAAATCCCTTCGAGGTCCTCAGTTGTCTTCCGGACCACTTGCTTTCGATACCCTTGACAGGTTTCGGGCTCGATATCCTACTCATTGTGGTCTACCTGACTTTCGACTGTACCCGTCTGGTGATTGTTCACGCGCTGGCAACCTAGTTTCCTATCTTTTTTAGGGACATACATAGGTGACTGCGGGGGTATACCACGGTACCTAGGATAGACATCGGGCCATGCTTTGCAGAGTATAATCGGAGGGTGCTTCCGTTTTTGAGCTGCACTTGCACCAGTAAGTTGCTCTAGTGTTGGTTGTTGTAACTATTCTTCCAATTAATTTAGTGTTTTCCTGTCTTATCTTATAGGGACTTTTTAAGTGTGTGTTACATTTGAACGGTTAGACTACCCTAGTGTGTCTTTGATCTTCTCACACAGTGGAGGATCATGAGCTCCACCGGTCATGAAGCCTTCTTGGCCTGCTACCAGTTACACTAGAGCCACCCCGCCACCACTAAGGCGAAAGCCAGACCAACAAGGGTCTTTTGAAGTGACTGGGTCACAAGAAATTGTGCCCAACCAACATCCAGAGTAATCGACCGTTTTAGACCTTGGAGCGAAAGATTTTGGTTGGATTGAAACCTCCATCACTGATCTTTAGGCACCCGCCATCGTACCGATTCATCCTTAAGTGTGCCAGACAGTGTCGCACACAGCAATGTAAACAAATGTTGTTACTCCTTCTGGGAATTCTTCAATTCCCACTACGATTGTCACCACAGGAGAGTTTCCACCTCCTAACCCACCATTACCGGTCCAAGCCACCATGGTATCGACCACCTTTACATCGAACAGTGGTCCGATCCCATCTCTGGCAGCGGCCACAACGCCTTTCACACCAAGTGCGACAGGCCCTCCGTTCTCATACGGAATGCCTAGTTCAGGTACAAGTCCTGTACTTTCCTACTCCACTTCATAGACTTCAGGTCGGGGGGTAGGGAGCTCTAATGCTTCTCTGCAAGGACACATGGGGGGCGCTCCTGCTCCTTTTAACGTTTTCCCTTACGGGGGAGGTCATATACCTCCTTCATCCCCTTCCCTCGATGGCACGCATCAGCAATCCGCTGGGCCACTTACACACCATAGTTTATTTGGAGCGGGGAGTAAAGGACCACCTTTGCATAATATGTCGATAGGTTCAACACCTTTTTCTTTGTTCGATGCATTTGGTAACAATGCCTTCTCGTCAGCTACTTTCCCAACTGGGGGAAACCCCGGTTTCAGACAATCTATTCCTATGCAAGGTACTATTCCTGCACAGGGGGCACACCCAGGAACTTTTTCCGCATCAGGGCCTTGGAATTCTTGGCAGGGATCCATTCCTTCGTCCAAAATGTCGATCTGGGGTAATTCTTTCCATAATTAATGGAACCCCCGACAAAGTACTATGCCTATCCCCATGGTACCGACATGGGGAAACCCTTCCCAAAGTCCTTCGAATGTAATGTATGCCCAACCATCTATGTCCTATTTTGGAAATCAGCCGATGATGTCTCCACATATGCAAAATCCATACGCTGGCCATGGCCATGGTTTCTACCAGAATCGAGGCTAGCAGCTGAACTTTTCCTGGCAACTTGGTGCCAGTCAAACTCCAAGCCCCTTTTTCGCAGGTTATCACCAACAACCCAAACTACCCTTCCTAGAAACCTTTCATTTGCCAAACTTGACAAGGTTTTTGAATGGCCCTATCTGTCACGATCCACATTGGCCTCCTATGCCAACGAAGTTGCCTTCGGACATCCCAAAGTTTGAAGCCAAGCCTAACAAAGATCTAGGAGATCATGTGACTACCTTCCATCTTTGGTGCTCATCTAACTCGTTGAAAGACGACTCTGTACAGTTGCAATTGTTTCAACATACTCTCATTGGGAGTGCCGCGAAATGGTACATCGAGCTCGACCGCTCAAGATACTCTTCCTTCGATGAATTGGCCATGGCTTTCCTAAACCATTTCCAGTTACCTATGAGATACGACGTTGTCACATAATTGCTGGCCAATTTTTCACAGACAAGAGAGGACCATATCTTTGATCACATCCGAGAATGGAGACGTCGAAAGAGTCTAATTAAGGTACTAGTCCCACCAGCATTCCTTCTCGAGTGGTTTCTTAAGTCTTTGGTCCCACATTTGTCCAAATACGTCATGACGTCGGGAGTATTTTCTGAAGAAGATTCCATCATGAGAGCTCAACAACTTGAGCTAATCTATTCTTAGTCTGATTTGTTATACGAGATCTTGCCAGATGCACCATGCTCAATACTTGATAAAACTAGACAGAGAGTTGGACCACATGCCGATGGTATTGTCGTTTCAACACAAACAAAGCTTGTTGAGCAAATAACGACTCAGTTGCAACAATTGTCTATACCACACACAACGACCAACCAAACTACTTCTTTGGCTGCTCCCCCTACCAAAACATCCGATGTACACATAGTGCAATCGACTAATCCAAAGGACACCTAGCAAGATGAAGGAAAGAAAAAACAATGAAAGAAGGGTAAGGGGGATAAGAAATCCACCGATAATGTTGGCGGGGGGAAATACTGAGAAATGGAAGGCAAGGTATCCATGCAACCTATGCGTGAAAGACCACCCGACCCACCTTTGTCCCTGGCTTGCAGAGGCCCAAAAGTTTGTGACACAGCAATATCTTGATGTGTTAACCAATCCATTCCAACATGGGAAAAATATAACACAGGCCTCTACAAGCACGGAAGGGGGCAGCCAAGGACCCTCTTCGCCTGAGAACAACCCCACATCCGCGAATGTATATATGGTGAGGGGTGATGCTTTTATATCAACTAGAGCGCATGACTATAGTAAACCAAGCACTTCTGAGAACGGTAAATAAGCTGAACTCCCATCTCTTCCTCTATAGATTGAGAAGACGTTGGGTGAAACAATGACACGCATTTCCAAAGGCGCATTCAAAAAATATTCTCATAACCCAAACGCAAGGGCTGCCCAAAACTACTCTGTGGTGGAAGATTTATCATAATCCCCTTGTGCGATGTTCACTTTGGAGGTCCTCCAAAGCTGCCCTTCCTAGAGGAAAGCCTTGTTAACCACTTTAAGATCTACCGAGACTTGTAATCCAGGTAGAATCATGTTGGATACAACTGACTTAAAACCTCATCTTCCTTACCACGTAGTGTTTCAGATAGTAGTGGCTTATCCCATGAAAACTTTTACTTGGAATATCTTCTGCACGGTGGTTGATGAGGGTGCCTTGACATGTGTTATGTCATTGGCATGTTGGAAGGCCGTTGGCCAACCCGTTTTGTCTCCGTCACCTACTCTCCTCACCGCTTTCGACGGTCATTCGTTCCGACCACATGGTATCATTCCTTCTTTCCCCATGTAGTTAGGAGGGAAGACTGTGTGTGTCGAGGTAGAGGTAGTCGATGCTCCCCTCGACTATAACATCTTGTTAGGAAGGATTTGGACTTATGCCATGCAAGATGTGGTTGCTACAGTTTTCCAGGTCTTATTGTTTCCACACGAGGGCTAGATAGTGACCATCGATCAATTGTCTTTCTCTAGACCTGACCCTTCATTGTGGGCATCCACGGTCCCGATGATCGATAATCCTCAACCAGGTGTAGTCAACGTAGGGGTTGGTTTGTGCCCATCTTTGATGGGTACCTTCGATTACCCGCCCCCTCAAGGCCATATCAAGTTTATATCCAATCACCATAAGGTTGAGATTTTTCAAGTTTCATTGTTCTGCACAACTTACTTCGATGATCCGTGGATACTTCCTTCCCCATTAGCCACAATGGATGGGATAGGGCACCCGGGCATGTCCATGCCCTTGTCCGCAGCTGAAGTAGTGTACTCTTTAGTCTAGCAAGCTTCATCCAACACTGATCCAACTATTGCACAAGAGTTCGATCCACTTCTAGAGCCTATTTGGGCTCAGGGTTCTCTCGCTCACACCGATTCATTAGACTTAGTCTTTCCCTCTGATGAAACTATAATTGAGGCAATGACTAGTCTGGACAAAACCTGGGAAGATCTTCATCATAGATCATACTTCCTCCCAGAGTTAAATTGAATCAAAGTAGGAGAATTCACCATGACTATGACAGGAGATCGGTCTTGTCCTATTAATCCCCTAGCTACACACGAGGTTTATGCTAAGGGTAATATGGAAAATATCGCTGAAACCTTACCGATCAATATCTCTCAAAACCCTGGCGTCGTGGAGAATGTCTTCGTCGAAGCTGACTACTCCCCTGGAGAGATTCAAATCTACACCGATCTTTTTAAATAATTTCATGATGTTTTTGCCTGGTCTTACGAGGAAATGCCATGCATCGATCCAAAAATAGTTGAACATGAAATCACAACGTATCCAGATGCCAAGCCTGTCCAGTAGAAGCTTCATCCAGTTAACCCCAAGAAAGCAACAACCATTAAGGTTGAGGTTGATAAATTGCTAAAAGCTAGTTTTATCTATCCTATCCATTTGACCCAATGGGTGTCAAACCCCGTGCCGGTCAATAAAAAACAAGGCACGATTCGTGTGTGTACTGACTTTCGTGATTTGAACAAGGCCTATCCCAAAGATAATTTTCCCACACCTTTCATCAACCAGATCATTGATGAATGTGTTGGTTGCGAGGCCTTTTCTTTCATGGATGATTTTTAAGGATATAATCAAATACAAATCAAACCCGAAGACCAACACAAAACAACATTCATTTGTCCTTGGGGTACATTCGCGTATCGTAAGATGCCTTTTGGTCTTAAAAATTCTAGAGCAACCTTTCAGGGGGCCATGTATTTTTCTTTCCATGACCTCAAGCATATAGTCGAGGCTTATTTAGATAATTTAGCATCTCGATCTCGCCAGAGAACAGATCATCCCACACACCTCCGACGTATCTTTGAACATTGTCGCTACTTTCGGATTCGCTTGAATCCAAACAAGTGAAGCTTCTGCGTAATGTCAGGACATTTGTTAGGTTTCATAGTGTCAACAACGGGGATCATGGTCGATCCTCTCAAGGTTGAGGCAATAATTCAGTTGCCCCCCCCATGAACAATCCTTCAACTTCAGAGTCTACAGGGCAAGGTGAATTTTCTAAGACACTTTATGGCTAACTATGCCAAGATCACCAAGGGATTTATACGCTTACTTAAAAAAAACGTTCATTTTTATTGGGACGATGTCGCTAGACACTCTTTCGCCGCATTGAAACATGCACTCACAACTGCCCCTCTGCTCCAGCCACCTAACTATAACAAGGATTTCTTATTATATCTGGCTACAGTAGAGTCAACCATTGGCATGGTCTTAGTTCAAGAAGATGACTTGTTCTTAGAATATGCCATCTATTACCTGAGCCGAGGCCTCATAGGACCGAAACTCAATTATTCTCATATCAAAAAACTTGTGTTGGCAGTAGTCCATGCTATGCAACGGTTCTGTCATTATGTTTGTTTTCGCAAGACCACTGTCATTGTTGTCATGAATCCATTTCAGTACATGTTGACATGACGGTTAATAGGCGGAAAAATCAGTAGATGGATAGTCATCCTCCAGGAGTTTGACTTATATTTCATTTTAGCAAAGTCCAAAAAGTCACTAGTCTTCGCAAAACTTATTTCAAAACTTTTGGTTGAGTCAGGTGATCCTGTGCCTGAAGAGTTGCCTATCAGAGGAGATATGTTTTTGATCACCTCTTCGGATCCATGGTATGGAGATATACTTATCTATCTCTAGACTTTGAAGTGCCCCACCACTGCTTCTCGTGATGAGCATCGACGCATACGCCATCAAGCTAAGAATTATCTCATACTCAATGATACATTATATCGGAGAGGGGTAGACTTCAACTTATGCCGATGTCTCACTCACGAAGAAGTAGTTATCATGCTTAATGATTTCCATACTAGAGTTTGTGGAGGTCATTTTTTTGGGTTGGAAAAATCCCAAAAGATTCTATGCACAGGTTACTTATGGCCGACATTTATCAAAGATTGTATCGAATCGGTCAAGAAGTGACACCCATGCCAAATCTTCTCTCGGAAGATGAGGGCACATCCCGCTCCCATGTTTCCTGTCATCACAGTTGGTCCCTTCACCAAGTGGGGGATTGATTACACTACATGCAACCCTCCTTCAGCAGGGGGGCACTGCTATATCATCATACCTGTAGACTACTTTACAAAGTGGGTTGAAGCTATGCCAACGTTTAAAGATGATGGAGAGACTCCAACTCTCTATTTATTCAACCAGATAATAGCAAGGTTCAGCTTCCCAAGGGAGATTGTCACTGACCATGGAAGTCACTTTCAAAACCAGATGATGACCGAGTTAACGTCAAAGCTTGGGTTACAGCAAGAACATTCGTCACCTTACTACCCCAAAGCAAATCGTCAGGTGGAAGCTGTGAACAAAACTCTTAAGACCATTCTACAATGAACGATCAACTCAGCCAAGTCAAATTAGCATTTGATGTTATACTCGAAATTATGGGCTTACTGAACATCTGTTAAGACTACAATCGGTTTCTCACCTTTCCAACTCATTTATGGGCTGGAGGCAGTCTTTACTATCGAATGTCAGATGCCGTCTCTAAAGTTTGCAGTACAGTTATTTCCAGACACTTCTCCACTTGAAGAACGGTTAGTATACCTTGAGCAACTCAATGAGCAGTGTCCTGATGTGGCCCTGGCCAACGAGGCTCACAAACATAAGGTCAAGTGTCAATATGATAGGTCTGTTCATCCTCGGATTTTCTTTGAAGGCGACCTTGTCCTGGTCTATGACCAAGACAAGGACCCCCTGGGGGCAGGAAAATTCAAACCCATGTGGTTTGGACCTTTCATCATAAAAGAGGTTTTAAAAAAGGGCTCTTATCATCTGGTTGACTTTGAAGGGAATGCTTTGGCGGAGCCTAGAAATGGGCTCTACCTCAAGAAGTATTACTCATAGGCAGGTCACTATGGGTAACTTTTTGTAACATATGTATAGTCTTTGTACTATTACTTTTTATTTTCTTTTAGTGCTATGGACGTGTCGTTGATGTTATCTTTCATCACTGTGGCAGATGTCAAGTGATTCTGAGGTGTTCATTGGGTATGCAGACGGTGCTAGTTGGCACACTTGAAGGCTTGCCTCCACAGCTTGGGTAATCTTTACACCTCAAGGCCAATTATTATCTTCCGGAGGTATATGCTTAGGTGACACCACAAATAATGTCGTCGAGTATAGTGTAGTTATTGAGTTGCTTCGTGACGCTTTGTCATTTGGTATCTCTCATCTCCGGCTCTATCTCGACGCTTAGCTGGTTGTGTCTCAGTTAAACAGAGTATACCAGGTTCATGATCCAACTTTACACCAACGATTCCTTAGGGTATGTCTCTTAGAACAAAACTTTGATTATATTACATATTTTCATGTTCCTAGGAGATTAAACCAAGTTACAAATACTCTAGATAATCAAATTTTAGATTGGCATCTTGCACAGATATGAAAGAACATTCACATAAACATGTAAATACATTTTTTGCACACATGATCCAT
>SNQJ01S0004061.1:36072-50853 GCA_010110895.2 Picea sitchensis | reverse complement strand
ACTAAAGATGAAGGAAGATGAGAATATTGCATCCTACTTCTTACGGGTCAATGAAACAGTGAATGCAATCATAGCATTGGGAGAAGAAATCAAAGAATCTATAATTGTTCAAAAGGTGTTAAGATATATTCCTATGATATTTGACCCTAAGATATCAACACTAGAAGAAAGATCAGATCTAAACTCAATAAGCATGGACGAACTTGATGGAATGTTCACAGCATATGAAATGAGAATTGAACAAGAAAATCCATATGTAAAATAAGTATCCTTCAAAGCATCCAAAAGATCAAATAAAAAGGAAAAAAAACAAGAATAACATAGCAACAACAATGACATCTCAGAAGATGATGAAGAAGTGGCCAACTTCGTCAAAAGACTGAACAAGGGAACCGACGATAGGTATAGAGGTAATATTCCTTTAATTTGTTTTAATTGTGATGATATTGGTCATTTTTCTAACAAATTTCCTCGTAAGTAAAATAGAAATGATGAAGGTTACTCAAAAGACAAACAAACATATAAAGGAAAAAGAACTACAAATAATGTTTTCAAGAAAAACTTATGCACCAAAGAAGACATTTCATCATCGGATGAAGATGAAGTCAGTGACAATGAGACATGAAGAGTTCTATTCATGGCAGTAAAAGAATCTGATAAAGAAGACTCTGAAGAAGAATATGAATAATTTGAAGAAGAATATGAAGAAGTCAAAGAAGAAATTGAAGAGGAAGAAGTTGACTACCGAGAAGAATTGATGTGTGCCATAGAAGTTATCAGAAGAGAAAAGAAGAAAAAGAAGAAACTGCAAGCGTAACTAGACACGAAAGAAGATACTCAAGAACTAGAACAAATGATCACAAATTTGAAGGTTCAAATATACGAAGATAAAATAATTGAAGAATCACTCAAAAAACAACTAGAAGAAAAGGACGACAACATTGGAAATTTGGAAGTAGAGATTGTCACAATAAGAAAGGATATTCAAAAGAAAAATATGTAGAATAGCTCAAAAGTTTTGGATGACATTATCAGTAGTCAAAAGTATCATCTTAACAAGTCTGGACTTGGATACAATCAGACAGAAAAGGGATCAAGCTACAAAACAACAGAGCAAGAGACATATCCAAAAAGCTATGCAGAAACAATCAAAGGGGATAGGAAGATTTACAAGGAATATTACATGGACACTCCTCCACCGAGAAGATTCAGATTTCAGAATCAACAATAGACAGATAGGCCTCAAGAAGAAGAAGGATTCATAAGAGTACATCATTTCAAAATATATTCAACTCCTAATGATCCAGGTGGATATCGGTGGCCACCCACCTTTTCCAAATGGCTCAAAACAGTTTTTTGGCAATTTTGGCAATTTACTATTTTTAGCAGGTTTTAACTTTCGAGGCCATTTTGAGGGTCCAAATGAAGGTTTTTCAAGATCAAGGTTCTCAATTATAGTCAAATACATAATTTATCCCCCAAAATGAATCTCCTTGACGATACCTTTCCAACAAGCTATCACACGCCTAAAACAGAGATCGTATGCAAAAGTTACGACCCCGGGAAGTGGATGTACTCACTTACCCAAACAGGACCCACATGAATTTTGGCGCTTCATCTCCTAGGGTTAGGTTTTTTGATGTCTAGGGTTTTTGGAATTCCTACTTATTGTAAAAATGCCTTCAGAGACTCATTGTAATCATCTTCTTGCGAATGTGAGTAGCCGTCACATCTCTTCTCAGAGATAAGTTGCCACCATTCTAGCGAGTCTTTCACTCTGTATTTTTACAATCTCTGTACATTTCTTTCATTAATAGAAAACATGTATTACTGTATATCTGTGTTTATGGTTACATCTCTGATACATTTATGTCATATTATGGAGTATCTGTGATATCTCTATGCATTTCTTTATTATATCTCCAATCTCATTTCGTACCAAAAATAATCTGGATCACCTAAGTATCAAACTATATTTTTTGGTTTATGTTATGCATGTAATACTTTTTGACATAAAGATTTGAATTGCAAAGCTAACAACATGAACATAAACAACTTTGAAAGTCATATACAAAAGGGTTATCCAAGAAGGCCTAGTGAAACACAGAGAAGAAGTTACAACGGGTTTGAATATTTGAGTACTGAAGTGGAATGTTACAAATGTAAAAACTTTGGACACATGGCCAAAGATTACATAATGACATTTCCTCCTAGAGAACCACAATAGAATAACAACAGTCACAGACAAGAACCTCAGAAAATGACATGGATAAGAAATCATAATCAATATAGCAATGATGAATGCACACTCGCTCTACAATCTAAGTAGAAGAAACATGGTTGGTATGTTGACAATGGTTTTTCAAAACAAATGACAGGTGATAGAGATAGGTTTGTTACATTAAGAAAGGAAAGAGATGGATTAGTCTCCTTCAGAAATGATGATTCAACTAAAATCATTGGAAAAGGCACAGTCGGAATTGGGAACAAGAATACAAAGGCAAAAAAAATTCTACTAGTAGAAGATATGAAACATAATCTTCTAAGTGTGTGTCAAATTTGTGACCAAGGTCATAAAGTTACTTTCGATTCACAAAAGTGAGAGATAAGAAAAGAAGGATCAAGAAAATTGATTGCTACAACTGCAAGAACTTCAAGCAACATATATGTGTTAAGTGAAATTGGAAATGAAAAGTGTTTTCTAGGAAAGGAATATGAAAGTTGGATATGACACAGAAGAATGGGTCACATACATTTTGATAGCCTTGTCAAAGTCAAAAAAATAGAAGCAGTGAGAGAAATGTCCCAGATCACAAAACCAACCAACACTTTATGCAAGCATTTTCAACAAGGAAATCAAACAAAGACCAGGTTCAAATCAAAGGAATATCCAATGACAAGACCACTAGAAATTGTGCACACTGATCTATTTGGACCAACTATAACAAAGGGTTTAAAATGTGAGAAATACTTTGATGATTATACAAGAATGACTGTAGTTTTCTTTCTCAAGAATAAGTTAGAAGTGTTTGAAAAATTTAATATCTACAAGGAAATGGTTGAATATGAAATGGATTAAAAAATCAAATGCTTGAGATTTGATAATGGAGGAGAGTTCACTTCAAAGGAATTTATGGACTACTGCAGCAATCATGGAATAAAAAGACAATTCTTCATTGCTAGGACACCTCAACAGAATGAAGTTGTTGAAAGAAAGAATAGGATAGTACAAGAAATGGATCGAACAATTCTAATGGATTCCAAATTGACAGATATATTTTGGACATAGGTAATGCATACAACAATTCACATTCAAAATAGAGTAATGCTCTGAAACAACACTGACAAAACTCTCTATGAGCTATGGAAAGGAATACCAATAAATGTGAAGCACTTCAGAATTTTTGGAAGCAAATGCTACATCAAAAGAGAAGATGGCAAAATGGGAAAATTTGACTCTTGTGTGGACAAAGGAGTACTTGTTGGTTACTCAAGTACAAGGAAAGCATAAAAGTGTTACAATCTGAGACTGAACAAAGTTATGGAAAGCATCAATGTAAAAATTGATGAAACAGGAAGACCAGAATCAAAGGAAGAAGAAAATGAATCAATGGAACAACCTTTTGAAGAAGAAGCAGAAGATGAAAAAGAAGTAGAAGAGGAAGATGAAGAGAATCCAACATCAAAAAAAGAGAAATTTCAACAAGTGTCTCCAAAGACACCTAACAGACGAGTACAAAAGAATCATCCTTCAGATTAGATTATCGGAAACAAAGATGTAGGAGTTGAGACTAGAAGAACAATCCATCCACCACAACAAACAAACCTAGCACTCTTATCTACAATTGAACCAAACTATTTTGAAGAACCCAACAATGATGAATTTTGGAATAAGGACATAGATGAAGAATTGGATCAAATAGAGAAAAATGACTCTTGGGAATTGGTTCCAAGACCAAAGAATAAGAATGTGATCGACACAAAATGGGTTTTCAAGAATAAATTGAATGAATATGGACACGTTACAAGGAACAAAGCTAGATTTGTATGTAAAGGATAATCACATATTGAAGGAATAGAATTTGAAGAGACATTTTCCCCAGTTTCTAGAATTGAATCAATCCGATTGCTTTTAGCTTATGATTGCTCCAAAAATATTAAAGTGTATCAGATGGACGTAAAATCAACTTTTCTGAATGGGGAACTTGAAGAAGAAGTCTACATTGAACAACCATAAGGATTTCAGTTGTCAGATAATGCAGACTATGTGTGCAAATTAAACAAGGCCTTGTATGGTCTAAAACAGGCTCCTAGAGCATGGTACTCTAGACTGGATAAATATCTACAACATGCAGGGTTCAGAAAAGGAAGTGCAAAAACAACCTCTACATCAAGGTAAGTCAAGGTAATATTTTATTAATTGAAGATTATGTTGATGATATCATTTTTGGTAGTGATGATGACAGGTTAAGCCAAAAATTTGCAAAGGATATGCAAAATGAATTTGAAATGGCATTACTTGGAGAACTATCCCTTTTTCTAGGACTTTAAATAAGTCAAAGCAAGCAAGGAATTTTTATTTCTCAAACCAAGTATATCAGAGAAATGATAAAGAGGTTTGGAATGGAAGATTGCAAACAAGTTATCACTCCCATGCAAACCAGTTGCAACTTGAGCAAAGATGATGATTCAAAGTCTATAGATCAGAGGCAATATAGGTCAATGATTGGCAACCTACTATATGTGACAACATCCAGACTAGATGTAATGCAGGTAGTTGGACATGTGGCACAATTTCAAGAAGAACCAAAGGAATCACATTTATTAGCAGTGAAGAGGATTTTTAGATATCTCAAAGGAACATACGAGTTTGGATTATGGTATCCAAAAGGAAAGGATCTATCACTTATTGCCTACATAGATGCAGATTGGCTAGGTTGTATTGATGACCAACGAAGCATCAGTGGAGAAACTTTCTACTTGGGTGAGTTTTTAGTATCATGGATAAGAAAGAAACAATCATCAATATCCTTATCTATAGCCGAGGTAGAGTATATTGCCGCAACATCATGTTGTACACAGGTTCTTTGGATGAAACAAACTCTGATAGATATACAGGTTGAGTATGATGAGCCCATTCCAATATATTGTGATAATACAAGTGCCCATAAATATCTCAAAGAACTCGGTGATGCACTCCAAGACGAATCACATTCCAATCAAGTATCACTTTATATGGGAGAAGGTTGCATAAAAGAACATCAGAGTTGAGTATGTGGGCACAAAAGAACAAGTGACATACATCTTTATAAAACCACTTCCACAGGAAGCCTTTGATTATCTTCGCCAGAGATTCAGAGTTATTTCTACTCCAAAATGAATTCTTTTGAATGATTATCTTATATGTCTTAGATATACATGAGGAATCACCATAAAGAGGACAATTCAGTCAGGGGAGCAACCTCATATGGAAAGATACCTTTTCCATTGATGAAAAAGGGGGAGAGATTCACTAGATGCAGAGGAAAGAGGCATGGTTCCATGGGGAGCAATGGGCATAGAGATGCAGCGGATAGAGGCATGTTTCTAGGGGGAGCATGAGTGATATGACTTCAGTATTGCACAACATAATTTAATTTTTTCATCAGAGTGTTTCCATGAATGCCAAAGGGGGATATTTGTTATTAAGGTTGGTTATCATTGATGTCAACCCTTGAAGAAAGCCCGGTAACACAAAGGTTTGGGTAATGGACCCAAGTTTATTTGACGTAAATATGACTTATTATTGTTTTTTCATGGTTGATAATAAGTACAAATGGATGAACTCCAAAGTGGTTCCCTTATGGTGAAAGCCCTCATGGGAAGACACTTTGCGGATTGAGTTATCCTAGAAGTATGGTTAGATAACCCATGTTTATTTGTGGAATAATGAGATAAAGGCCAATGAATTTGTCAGTTAAACTATCCTAGATGGATATGTTTGTCATTCCATTTCTGTTGGTATGTGGAACGTCACATAACTCCTAACGGTTAGAGATTTATGGCCATGAGAAGTTGGGGAACCTAGGTTTGGGTAATGGACCCAAGTTTTTTTGATGGATAATGGTATGATTTTTGACATATTTGTAGGCAATACTATTCTATATGGATATTACATGTCATTCCATTTCTGGTGGTATGTGGAACGTCACATAACTCCTCNTCAAAGTGGTACCCTTATGGTGAAATCCCTCACGGGATGACGCTTTGCGGGTTGAGTTATCCTAGAAGTATGGTTAGAGAACCCATGCTTATTTTTGGAATAATGAGATGAATTCTAGTGAATTTGTCAGTGAAACTATCCTATATGGATAGTTCTTGTCATTCCATTTCCCGATGGTATGTGGAACATCACATAACTCCTCACGGTTAGAGAGTTATGGCCATGAGAAGTTGGAGAACCCAGGTTTGGGTAATGGACCCAAGTTTGTTTGACGGATAACAATATGAGTTTTGATATATTTTCAGGTAGTACTATTCTATATGGATATTACATGTCATTCCATTTCTGGTGGTATGTGGAACGTCACATAACTCCTCACGGTTTGAGAGTTATGGCCTTATGAAGTTGGAGGACCCTCATATGTCATCTAGAAGCCCCAAAAGGTCAAAGTAATCCAAGTGGTTTAAGATATTTTAGAAGGTAAATAATAAATTGAAGTGATGAGTGTACTATAATTCAAATTGAATACAAAATAAATTATTTAAATAATAAATTTAATGGAGGAATTAGAAGTGGGTTGACCCTAAAATAAGGAAAGTGGGCAAAGTGACCTAGAAGATGTTTCTAAGGAAGCTACTTGGAGAGTATAAATAAGAGACAAGGCTCTCTCGTTTTAGATCGCACTTGAGAATATTGAATATCTATAGGTGTATGAGGTGACCAAAGGATATATAAGTTGAATTTCTGAGGGAAGGTGAAGAAAAGAAGGCTAGAATTCAATGAAGGATAAATTCTTTTGATGGTGTTTTCTAAGGTATGTTATTTACATGTCATCTCACCATTTTAGAAATAATTTTTTTTATAGAATGATTCATACCTTGAAATTGTTATTCCATTGAGGATACATATCTAAGTATCTATGGTAAAAAATTCATCTTGTGGGTCATTTTATTTTTGGAGTTACACTCTGTGGAAAATAGGGTTTGTGGCTAGTCTTGAAACTAGTCTAAAACATGTGTTTCGTGTAAAAATGGCATAACTTCTTCATAATAGATCCAAATTTAGTAAGACTAAATGTGTTGGTTATAGTATAGTATGTAGTATGTTGTATAACATTTTCATATTGATTCAATAAATATTCCATGCAATCACGCTCTACAAGGTCGCTCTATAGAATAAGCCAAAATTCAACAAGGTATGACATTTTTGCTATAACTTCTTTTATTAGAGGTTCCAAGTAGTGACACCTGGAAGAATTTCACAAAACATACTGAATAAAATTGTGTATCAGTTTCGCATATTTATTCATTACAGGTACAAACTTATGATTATTTCAAGTTAGGGTTGTTGACTAATCCAAAACTAGTCATGTGAGACTAAAGAAAAGTTTGATGAAAATGATAGTCTCTTGTTGTCAAAGTTAAGGAAGGTTTGCAGGTATGTGATAATATACACCAGGTATATTACAGAGTTACAAATTATATTTGTATGATGAAATTGATGAGGGCTCTTGCTTAAGGTACATGTTGGGTACATGGTTGAGACAAGTAGTTGATGAGTTGGCACATACATGAGGTGTATAGTTGATGATCTTGCTACATATTGATGAATCATAGTTGATGAGTAGTTGACATATGATTGATACATACTTGGTACATGGTTGGATGCACTTATTTATGGTATAGGTTTGTGCATGATTGATGCACTTGTTTATGGTACATGTTGATTACATGTTGAGGTACAGGTTGATGCATGGTTTAAGTTTATTTGTACAGGTTTACAGTGGTATATCTCACAGTGATAGTGTGATAGTGGTTCCATCATTCTACTTCTACTTCAGGGCGGTTGGATGAGGCAAGGACAAGTGGTTGTAGCCACCTTCTGGTTGTATCCGGAGAACATAGGGGGTTGTAGCCAGTGAATTAGGGAGTTGAATCTTCCCTCAGGTTGTAGCCTGAGAAACTAGGGGGTTGAAGCCTCCTTCTAGTTGCAGCTAGAAAAAAAAGGAAGTTGGTTCTTCCAATGAATGTAATTCTTCAATACATAAGAAAAATAATTCTGTGGTTTTCTCCTACTTTGGGTTTCCATGTAAAACACTGGTGTACTGTGTATGTGTATGATTGTCCATTTGTCCATTGCTCATTATTGGATGATAATTCTACATTGATATAACACTTGGATTATTTGATTAAAAATGATTACAATTTATCTATTATTAATTCACCCCCCCTCTTAGTAATCCAACAATCACAACAAAAAGACCAATATCCATATGCCAAATACCAACAAAAAAATACCAACTGTATCCCTCAACAAATTTGATATATGCAGCAATATTGAACATCCAATACCATCTCAAGACCTAAACCCTAGCTCACAAAACATAACTCAAACAAGATGTGCTATATCTCTCATAAATAGACCCCAACAATGTTGTTGTTGTGATTTTTCTGTCGTGATTTTTCTACCGTGATGTTTCTACCACACTTTTTCTGCTATGATTTTTTTGCCGCACTTTTTCTGCCGCGATTTTTCTGCCGCACTTTTTCTGTTGCACTTTTTTTGCTGCACTTTTCTTGTCACACTTTTTCTTCCACACTTTTCCTGCCACACTTTTCCTGTCACACTTTTCTCTATCAATAATACCTACCCAAATAACATTTCACAAAATGAATATTCAATGATATTCAATAGGTTCAAGTGTGATTAAATGAGATAGCCTTGCCTATTATTTATACTTTCATATAGCATCCCACTTTCTTTATTTTATGGAGTTCTCCATTAAATTTATTATTTAAATAATTACTTTTGCAAACACTTTGACTACTTTGACCTTTTGGGGCTTTTAGATGACTC
Organism: Picea sitchensis; assembly: GCA_010110895.2. Lineage (NCBI taxonomy): Eukaryota > Viridiplantae > Streptophyta > Pinopsida > Pinales > Pinaceae > Picea > Picea sitchensis. The sequence goes on along the minus strand of SNQJ01S0004061.1, from coordinate 41,795 downwards.
ATGAGGGTTCTCCAACTTCACATGGTCATAACTCTCTAACCATGAGGAGTTATGTGACATTCCACATACCATTGAAAATGGAATGACATGTAATATCCATCTAAAATATTCTTACCTGCAAATATATCAAAACTCATATCATTATCCATAAAAAAAACTTGGGTCCATTACCCAAACCTTTGTGATATTGGAATTCTTTAACAAACTTTCTTTAAGGGTTGACATCAATGACAACCAACCCAATTAATCAATTTTAGTAGATAAAAGACATTTTGACAAGTGTGTCAATATTAAAGATTGCAGATCCACATGAATATTTTTTGGTGTGCATTAGCGTGTGCAAGGAAGGGCTCAATGGAGTCCTCACTCAAAAGGATCATGTGGTGTGATATGAGTCCTGGAAATTAAAAGAGCATGAGAAGAATTATGATACACATGAATTGGAATTAGAAACCATTATTCATGCGCTGAAAATGTGAAGACATTATCTCATGGGGAGGAAATTTGAGCTAAGGATAGACCACTATGGTCTGAAACATTTGTTTTGACAACCAACATTGAATGTCAGGAAAACTAGATGGGTCAAATTTCTTAATGAGTATGAATTATAAATTAAGCACATCAAAGGAAAAAGAAATTAGGTGGCTGATGCACTTAGAGGAAGAGCACATGAGATGCATATTGCAACCATCAACATATATAGGATTGATCTAAAAGATAAAATTTTAGAGGCAACAAACTCAAATCAATGTTACTTGAAACTAAGAGGCACATTACAACAAAGTGAATTGAAATAAAAATTTAAATGTTTTAATTTGAGGGAAAATGGAGTTCTCATGTACCGAGGCAAGGTATATGTGTTGAACTCCCATGAGATGAATAATATAGTGCTAAGAAAAATGCACAACTTGCCATATGTTGGACACCTGGGATATCAGAAATCCATTGCAACTTTGAAGAGGTAATATGTTTGGCCCATAAATAAGAAATAAGTGGTTAATTACATAACCAGATGTCTAGAGTTCCAGTAGGTGAAACCAAGCATAGACTCTAGCAATATCTACTTTTTATTGTTAAAATATAATTACAATTTTTTGCAAATAGTAATATCATTCTAGGTGCTCTCCAAACCCTATATTTTTGGTGTTATCAGGATTGTAGCCATGTCAAGGGGAGGCTCTAAACCTCCTCTAAAATTTGACTCGTATTCCATTGCCTTTAAGAAATTGGTTGACCCCCTTGGTAGGCCATCCTCCAGACCTACACATCAACTCTTCATAAAGAAACTTGACCATATCCCTAAAATAAAACTTCCCCATGTCTCGGCTTGACGTAAGGCATTGGCATTTGTGGAAAAGGGTTTAATTGGGCATGTTATCCCCATTTTGTGGATAACTAAAGAGATTGTGTCTTGAGGCCCTCAGGTTGAAGATATGGAGTGTCGAGAGACTACATGACCAACAATACCCTTTGCACAGATGGAAAACCCACTCACCACCAAAGATGATCACAGATTTGCAGATGGCATCCACCACACCAACTAGATTCCAGAAGGCAGGGGGCCTTGCTCCATGAGGTAAAAGTCAGTATTATGGTGAGAATCATTTCAATATTTAATCTAGTTGATTATGTCATATCTTATATTTCTCTATATTTCATGATATATGTTTGGACATTATGCCTTTTCCCTACTTCACCTTAGTGGTTGACATTGTCTCCTAGTAAGTGGTTTTCCTTGGGGATGGATTTGATACTAGGAACTCCCTTAAAGAGCCATTGTATCGTTCCCGACCATACTTACCACTTTCCATCATTATTCCCCTCCATTTACTTATCTCTTGGGATTTTAGGGTGTATTGACCCAAGAAGGGGTTGTACCTTTTTCTATGGGAAGAATGGGTTGAAGGCCCAGAGGGGTTGATATTGGGTAAAAGATACAATCCTTGTGTAAGCCTTCAAGATGCTTCACCTAGGGATCATCCAAGAAAGTAATAAAACACTTATCTTTGAGTAAAGGGGACCCACAATATAATAAATAACACTTAAAAGGTTAGTTTAAGGATAGGAGGTCTCGTCACAAGCTGACCTATCACGTCCATGAATATATAGTGGTATGGAATTGTCATCATCTGGTCACCAAACCAGAGAAATGTCTCTCAGTTGCATGGGTGAGAGAAATGGGGTCTCATCATGAGCCAACCTTCTCATTTCCACTAGGTGTTTGTGGGTGACATTGTCATCATCTAGTCACCATGCCAGGGCAGTGACCTTCAACCTCTCCTTATGCTATATTGAAAGAGAAACAAAGAAATAAAGATAAAAGGCAATTGATGGGCTTGGAAAAAGTGCATTGTGGACTAAGGTACCACACACCCTCTACAAAGGAACACATGGACGAGAAACTATGACACCTTGTATGTCATGAGCCCTATGCCCATTGAGTCTTGAACCCAACCACTTCATCCATTTTATCTGTCTTAGAGAGGGATCTCTTGGAAACTCTCCTTTACCTAGGGAAAGATCTTCCCAATAGGACACCTTGTCAACCCTCCTATATTCAAGCTTGACAAGTCGCATAGTGTCTATGTGCAATTAATTGTTTGATATAGTGATCTTTGATGCACATGTTTAGATGGATTATTTATTTATTAAATCCACTTATCATGATGTCATGACTTGAGATCCTTAGAGGGTGTGCTCATTTGTCTTTGCAAGACTTAGTTGGTGGACAGTTTTGGGAGAACAAGCCTAGATTGGGCTTCCATGGGGCTACAAACCCACATGTTGGATGCCAAGGGCCCGCATGCCAGATGAGAAATATTAGAATTGGAAGGCCTTGATGATGACTTGGACGACATATCCTATCCCTTACTTGCAAAACAATTTTCCTAGGAGGGGAAAAATGTCCTCCTTTTGAGCTTGACATCATGTTAAGGGGGCTAGGGCATGGTGGTGAGATGATATGCATTGGAAATTGGAAGTTTTGAGGTGTTTTAGGCTTTGACCATGAATGAATACATTTTAATGCTTGACACCTGGCTTTGGGAATCCTTACTACCCTCCTACATCACCAACAACCTTCCCCTAGTGCCAAAACAACCCCTAAAGGGGTGGCTCCCATGTAAATTAGGGTTTTATTTGTAGAAAAATGAAATTCAAAATGAATTATTTAATATTACTTTGTTAAGTGGGAAAGATTAGGGTTGTTGGCCCCTATTCTTTTGGTTTACCCCTTAATTTGTGGACAACTCACCTTGGTGACATTTTGTATTAATAAGAGATCATAAGATCTCATTTTAACATAACTCTCCCTCATTGTGAGAAGTATTGGTTTGAAATTTTCGCTACACTTGGCTCTATTTGTTTCTTTTGCACTTGTTTATGGTTATCTTGATGAATGGTTGATGGAGGAGTGAGGAACTAGCCTTGGATGATTTTTTCTATCTTTTATGGTGGATTATATTGACATCTTTCTTGATTTTGGTATGGTATTTTACTCTTATGCTATCATTGTTTTCAAGTCAAGGATTGTTGTGCTAGGAGATAGGTGGGAAGTATAAGGGAATACACCCCCACAATATTCTTCATCATTTTATGCTTCATCTTATTGATTAAAAAAGGGTTTTCTAAGAGAATTATAAGGGCATGCACCCTCTTAGCTTAAACCCTAGCTAGAGAAACTTGCCTTGGGAAGTAAAAGGGATGACACCCCAAAGAGGTATATTCTCTAGTTCCTTCTTTATTTGACTCCATTAACCCAGTAGTAAAGGAAATATTCATACATTTTTTCATTGGAGATATAAAATCATTGCCTTGGGAAACAAAAATTTTGATCTTTTGAAAGGTTTCTTGCTTGAAGTTGGTTTTCCTCATTGAGAGGAGTCTTACCTTACTAGGGCATCCCCTCTTTCCCAGTACTTTAGTTTAATTTACAAAATTTAACCTAAATCCATTAGGGTTGCATAACCCTAGCTACTAACACTCTCTTAACTTCTAAACTAACCCTAGACTAGCCCTATAACTTCACTCACCTAGTCTACTAACTAGAGAACACCTTTTGGGATAATTCTTGGAACTTTTCAATGGTTGATTTTAGTGTTGCTTTCCATTGAATGCTACATCCATAAGGCTTCAATTTTTTGCATAAAATACATGTTATAAAAAATTTCTTTATTAAGCCTTAAAGTGTCATTTTTTAGTTATACTTGATTCCCATACTCATTGATAATATTGTTGATTAATCTTATGATTTACATGTTGATTTGAATGTATTAATTTTTGATATAAATTTTCATATATTTCTACAAATAAGGGAAAACAATATTAACATGATGATCCATACTAACATATATCATTGCAAGTTGGATTTTCCTGTGTCTTGGGCAGGTACAATCATCCAGAGAAGTAATATACCTTTGGGGAAAAAATCATTTGACTTACAAGGCATATATTCCCACTTTTAATTCCACTTAGAATTGATCTCTAGGGGATTCACTTACATTTTTCTCCATCTCCATCTCAATCCCCCTAGGGTTGCTGGGATCACTTCCCTAGAGTGACCTAATCACTCTTGAAGTGTAGGAACTGCATCGAGGTGACATTGGGTGTAGGATTCCCAAGTTGTAGAACTTTATTTGTGGTTGGGTTGGGATTTTAACAACCTACAACTTGCACTATAACATAGTAGTTTACGAGTCTTTGGCCCTCTCCTCGACAATTTGAAACTTGGTTGACAAGGAACTGGTTTCCTCTGATTAGGGGGAGGCTCAACCATTTATTTTGTGGTAAGTATTATTACACCATTTTCTTTGAATTTAAAGAAGACAAATTTATGATATTTTGAAGTAACCCATACTTCTATGGCTCCATGGGAATGTGTTTGAACCATTGGATGCCTGATTTTGACCCTGAGGTAGATATTCTCTCAACAATTCTTGTTTGGGTTTGTCTTCCCCACCTTCCTCTTCATTGTTGGGGAGACAATGCCCTTATGTGTATATGAGACACAGAAGATAAATATATTTACAAATCATATCCTAAGATGTCAATGTACACTTGGGAAAGAATATGTTGATTAAGGTTGGTTGTCATTGATGTCAACCCTTGAAGAAAGCCCCATAGCACAAAGGTTGGGTAATGGACCCAAGATTGTTTGATGTAAATATGACTCATTATTTTCTTTTCATGGTTGATAATAAGTAGAAATGGATTAACTCCAAAGTGGTCCCCTTATGGTGAAAACCCTCACGGGAAGACACTTTGCAGATTGAGTTATCCTAAAAGTATGGTTAGAGAAACCACACTTATTTGTGGAATAATGAGATGAAGGTCAGTTAATTTGTCAGTGAAACTATTCTATATAGATAGTGATTTTCATGCCATTTCCAATGGTATGTGGAACTCCACATAACTCCTCATGGTTAGAGAGTTATGGCCATGAGAAGTTGGAGAACCCAGGTTTGGGTAATGGACCCAAGTTTGTTTTATGGATAATGGTATGAGTTTTGATATATTTATTGGTATTACTATTCTTTATGGATGGTACATGTCATTCCATTTCTGGTGGTATGTGTAATGTCACATAACTCCTCACGGTTTGAGATTTATGGCCTTATGAATTTATAGGACCCTCTTATGTCATCTAGAATCCCCAAAAGGTCAAAGTAGTCAAAGTGGTTTAAGACATTTTAGAAGGTAAATAATAAAGTGAATTGATGAGTGTA
>SNQJ01S0004061.1:12530-23113 GCA_010110895.2 Picea sitchensis | reverse complement strand
TTTCAATGTGCAACACTTATGGTGTGCAAGGGAGTTACAGAGAAAACTACAAAAAACATAATATTATTTATGTGGGAAGGTGGAAGGACAAATACAAAGAAATTTCACTTTCTTAGTTGTTCAAGAGTTTGCTTGGACATGGATAGATGCAATATGGATATTAGGGATCACTCTCTCATGGATATTTCTCTAGGAGAAAAAATAGTTTGGTGACTAGTCTCGGGATTGAATGAATGGTGGAAACAAGTCCTTCTTTCTAGGTACTACAATGGCTCATGACTCCATTTTCTAGATTCTCCCCTTCCAAATTCCAAGGGTTCCCCTATCTGGAAGCTCATTCTAGCTAGAGCTCCTATTAGTCAGTCTCATTTATATTGTCTCTTGGGGAATGTAAGGTCTATTAACCTATGGTCTGATACTATAACGGGGAAACCTCCACTTGAAACAATAGAATACTTCTGCATTTAAAACCTTGGTGTATAAGAATGGTATTTTTAAACTATCAAATATAATGTCTGGTCTGAAAGTGTTAAGTGGAAAGGTTGGAAGAAAATCTCACCACTTGAGGAGATCATAGATTTTTTCAAAAATCTCATCCATCACCTTGTTGTTTGTGCTCTAATTTATTCCCTCAAGGATGATGATCGATAATAGGGTTCAAAGAGTTACTCTATGAAATAAGGTTATTAACAACTTCTCTTAGGCGACCTAGGTCCTCAATGATAAAATTTATGGGTTCAAGTGTGGCACAAATATTCCCTGCCCAAAATTAATGCCTTATGTTGGGTAATGGCTCATGGGAAACTATTAATAGTAGAAATTTTACAAAAAAAAAGGAATCATAGGACCATCTATATGTGCGCTCTGTAAAGTAGAAAATGAATCCACACACCATATTGTTTTATTGTGTTTTCTCCAAACAAGTTTTGGATCATTTATATAGAGGTATGAAAGACATGCACACTTTCCCCTCAAAATGGAATGAGATGTTTATGAACTGGAAACACATATACTCAGGAAAATTTCATTGAAATCTAATATTAAAGAGGATTTGGAGATCTATCCCCAAATTAATTTGCTGGGAAATATGGTTAGCCAGTAATAAAGCAATTTTTCATAACATTTGTATTCCTCACACCATAGTTCATTCATCGACATGCAGTTTATTATCATAAGTCATTCACAGCAAAGGATTTAATGTAGATAAAAAGGAATGATTGGATCACAAAGAGAGATTATGGGTTAGCAACATTCTCAATTTGAGGCATTCCCATTCTCAAATTATTCCCAAATCTCCTTTGGCCAAAAATGTTTGGAAACTAAGGAAGTAAGATGTTGATTTTATTCATTATGTTACAACAATTTTTTCCTCACCCCATGCAACTGGCTTGGATGGCCTTTCCATTTCCTTGTGTAGACTTGAAGTCCCCTTTTATATCTTCCAGAGCCGAAAAGGCACAGTTTTCCACATATACACACCCTATCAGTTAGACAACAAGTGTATACGCAAGTTGCTCCACTACAACCCACGTACATTGGGTTTGGTACTCAAAATTAAAAATTATGTCAGGTTTTCATGCCATGTCATGAGATCCATGATCCTTGACCTTCCATATACTGTAAACGCTTCGACTCATCCCTTCAGTTCCATGTGAAGGCTATAAATTGAGCCATATCCAAGCCTTGGAGGAGAGAATTCAACTTTGAAAGCAAAGACACTCTGTAGAAATTTCACTTCATATTGAGTCTGGATCCCTATTTACTTGAAAGTATGAACCCCTTGTTCATCCCCCAAGTTCTTCCTTCTTTGTGATGGAGAATCTAATTGTCTCTTTTATATGAGCTTGCCTTTGGTGGAGGATTGAAGTGGTGGAGGCACAACTGAAGAGACTTAGTTTCTCGATTCCAATTTGTGTATTTATAGAAGTTTTTCACCTATATACTTTTGTTGATTATTTTAATAGAAATACTCTTTTCTCATCCAATTGATATCTTGCAAATATTTGAATTATTGTTCCATGGGTGTATTTGTCATGTATGTTAATGGATTATGATAATCTATATGATAACATTATATATTATTACTATATGCTTGCACATCTTGGTTGTTGAGGAAAAGTTGCAGGTATAAAGCTTTGAGTTGCATGATCAATGGTGGTCTTCATCAAATGTGTGGACGAGGTAGGCTCTTGACCTTGTCTTGTTAGGATTTCATTTATATAGCATACTTTGGATTAGAGTTGATTTATGCATGTCATTCCATCTATTGTGGTTTACTCCATGCCATAGAGGTATTTTCCTCGTAACAGATTAGAGGTAAGATCAATGAAAAAACATTCTCTTCTTTGATGGAGTGTCGCAAAACAACCNTTTGCATGGGGTATGGGTCACTCTACAAACAACCAAATAAAGACCTTGGTAGTTTTCTTGTGCCTGAAAATTCTTAGCACAGAAGAGTATAAGAAAATCATTGTAATTTGTCACTCCGAGAAGGTTATTAAAGGATTGAGAAATATAAATGTGTGAAAACAACACACTTTTCAAATAACCTTACACGTGATTTCCTTCCTTCTTCTATTCCCTTCGAAATAAGGGTTGAAGCTAATTAAAAAAAAATACCAATGGATTGTAGATGAAGGAGCCTCCAYRAGTATTTTATCCTCCCCRAYTTGGAAAGCTTTGGGTTACCCCAAGCTTGTGTCAACTAAAAATKACTTGGTGTCTTTCAACARAARACTTAGTGAATATTTKGGGATTCTTCCTCAGTTCCCTATCATGTTAGGTGGGRATATTTTCCTATTCGATCTGTTAGTGGTGCAAGKCCCTTTAGAGTTCAATATGATTCTTGGGCAYGATTATKTTTATACTAYGAATGTTGTGGTGTCTACATCCTTTTGGTTGATGCATTTTCCTCACAAAAGAAGCATTGTCACTATTTATCATCTTGCATCTGATAATCACCATCATAATTCATCTTTAGCACATGTTTCCCCTTTGTATGTTTCTAGTGTTCTAGTAGACTCTTCCTTGCCATGGGTGAATTATGTGATGCATTATCCTCAATGTTCAATTGCTTCTGAGATTGTATCTTTATAGTCATGTTTTCCTTCTTGAGACAAGGTCTCCACAATTGATTAGGTGTTGTATCCAATGGGGGTATGTGAGCCCTTGATTTCCCCTTTTGGCTCGAGTAATTTGACATTTACTCTTGATTTTGATCTTACTGCTTGTAAGACCTTGAGCACTGGTATTTGTGCATCATCAAGTCCCAATTTTTTGGATGTTGAATTGCTTTTGTATGAGGATATACTTGAAGCTATGATTATGGATTTTCTACCATGGGAAGACATGAATTGTATATTTATGTTTCTTCCTGAATTGGAAACTTTACAAGTTGACTACCGAAGAATCCCTTGACCTGAGCCTCGCAATGGGATCTACCTAGAGAAGTACTATGTATATGTTTCAAGGTTGTGCGATACTTTGTACATATTGTACTTTTAAGGTTTCTTGTTTTCAATTTTTGTATTCCATAGCACAAGTTGTTATCATAGGTTTATATATTAGACTTATTAAATTCCGAATGAGTGTTGTTGGTCATATGTATAGGAATTTAGAAACATTTCTCTTTGGAACCTTTTTGTCATGTCAATCCCTTCTGATAGCTAATGATATTGAAACTAACATATAGGTTAGATTCCCCCCTCCATGCATTTTTTCATTCTTTATTTCTTAGCTCATTTTTTCTTAGGATCAACCCCACTGAGTTGCAGCATGGAACCTTATTTGCTAAATATAAGTGTTGCCTTGTTTGTGGTGGAACCTACCCTTCATGGGTGCCTTATTTAGAACCTTGTTTTTCATTTTTGTTCCCATGCTGAAGTATTTTCATAGGCTTGGGAGCCCTCTTTAGTCCCACCATGAAATTTCTTTGAAACCTCATTTTTCTTCTCAATCTTTTTTCTAGCTATTACCCATAGGTATCCCACTTTTTTTGTTAAGTTGTAACTGTATTACATATTTACTGGTTTCACTTTTTGAGCCTAATATTGGTTTCATCTTGTTGTTGTTTAGCCTCTTGATTATGCATTTTCATCAATTAGTATCCTTGCAATCTTTGTCTTTGCGACTTGAAACCTATATCCCTATAGGAAACATTCCCCCGAGTGTCCATATCCTACATGTGTTTCCTTGCATTGAGCATAGGTATGTTCCTTTCTCTTGGAACTAGTTTGCTTTCCCTCGACACTCATTTCCTCCATTGTATTATAACATTATTTTATTCTTTTTAATGCTTCCTAATATGAAAAAGACAAAAAAAATCAAATAACAAAAAAGCAGGATGGGAAAGAGTCTTCTCTGCAGTGTTTTGGTAGTAGTCATGTCTCCCTTGAATAAAGCACAAATTTTTGAGCCCATGTCTCAAAAAAATGGGTTTAGTATGACCTTAGGAAACCGAACCATTTAGACAACGTTTTTACTCCTTCGAATTGTTATTCTTCCAGTCACTATGGAGAGTTTGTCGATGCCTCCTATGTCGTATACGTTTGTCATCATTCATCCTTGAGTCTATGTCGAACACTCCTCAAAATTATTGAATTTTCATGTCAGCCTTCCCGTCATCAAGAGATTCTTATAATAAACAAGAATATATGTCCTATACTCATGCTAGTATGGAAGGTCCTAATTGACTTCCAACTAGCGAGTCAACTCTTATAAACTAAGACACATTTATCTGAGATTTCAACCTAGAGTCACACCCTACCCCTATATACATCATTAATAGGTGACCTGACCCTATTTTCATCATTGGTCATTGATTGAGCGATTTCCCTTGTGTTTGACAACAAGAAATTTATTCACACATTGGGGATTTTGTAATACCTTGGATTCCATTTGACCTCATTGGTGGATTCCTTGCTTATGTTAGTGGTTTTCTTTATTGGCTATGACTTATAGGGTCTCCTTCATTCTCTATTCGATCTGGTGCGACCTACTCAGTTCTAGGTCCATTCAATATTTCTCCCAAGTCCTTCAAAATATTTGGCCTTTTGTTGTTCCTCATGTTGGATGATGGGGGACGCCTTAATTCCCTCTTTTTAGTAGATATTTTCCCATTGACTTCATATGATCTTACTCTAGGATAGGGATCTAGAGTATTTTTATTACCTTAGGGGTTGCGGTCATTAGTGGAAGTTTTCCTCACTATTGACAATGTGAATACATCAATGTCCATTGATCGATAGATTCTACAAGTGTTCAACACCAATCAATTTATTTGCACTTGCTAGAATGTACTAGGTACCTTGATGCCCATTATCATTATTTATGGGTTGTATCAACTTTGTTAATGGTATACATCAATGACTGGTAATCAAATGGTGTCTCACTATGTTCAAGTTTGGAACATTTGTTTTCATAGAGTGGACTCATACCATCAACCACTTGTTTTGAATACCTTGGGTTTGTAGTGGCATCATCCATTTTATGTTGTTTCCCAAGTTGTATTGGACAATACCACTTCCTTTCTATGACATTGGTACTTGTGGATGATCAATTTGTACATCTCGTATGTTCCCATACCCTCCTATGATTTTGAGACATATATCCATTGTGTATCCATTTGTGGTTATGATCTCTTTTGACATGGATCCACTGCGTATCTCTTCATATTCATGATCACTAGTTCTATACATATCTCATGGATATGCAGTGTACTTGATTTGGAAGCCATGCTTTTTCCACTATGAAGAATGGGTATGCCTACCTCAAGAAGAGAGCATTCTTACCTTTTTTCTATTGTAGGTTTTGTTCTTGGACATGTGTTTGGTAACCTATACCTGGGCTCACTAAATCCTCTCCTCTTGGATTTATAATGTATTTTGGCCACCAATTTCTCTTCTAACCTCACACATTAGGGGGAATCTATTACATCACCAATTGCCACCTCATGTGCATGATGTCACGTTGGCCATACCATTTCCCTACTTGCAGACTCAATTCCCCTTTTATCCTCATAAATCATCAAAAAAACCCATTTTTCTACATATACGCTCCTTATCAGTCATACATAGAGCATACATATGCATCTTTCTTCTTAATTTGTAGGGAACATACACACTATTTGGCTCAAAAAAATAATAAATCCTGTAATTTTGGGTGAGGTTTATGGGTTCCCCCAGTTCCTGACCCCCTATTTCCCATATACAATTGAATAAAACTACTCCAACCACTTGGAGAGAGTATAAAAAGATCCAAGGGGTAAAGGAGATGACATCATACTTTGAAGCATCATTATGTTGTTCAATTCCTACCAGAGTCTACAAGCCCCTTATCTTGAGTCTGTGAACATCCCATTCAAGCCTGGAAAACCTTGTTTCTAGTAGTATTCACTCTCTTCATCTTGTCATAAATAATTCATATCTCTTTCTTAAACCTTCTTGAGTGAAGAACTTGGAGGTGGAGTTGATTTTCACTGGCCCGGTGGAGGAGCCTGGATGTTAGTTCCAGAGAAACACTACAACAGATACATGTTTTAAGATTCCTCATTTCTGTTGTTAAGTTAATTAAGAGAATTTTTTCCCATCTATTTATGTGTTTTAGTGCATGATTGTTTCATTTGAATATTCAATGATCTAGAACACTAGTTAATTGGATTTAAGTTGTTATATTTTGAAAGTTAGTTATTATTGTAGAGACCTCTCTTACAACTATAGTTCTCTATATATGTGTAGGTGTTTGGATAAAGTGTTGGAGTGAATCATTGGAGCGAAGTTTCAAGCACGCAATCGTCAAATCGATAGAAAACATAGGGCCCAATTTTGTCTCCCTACTTCTTAGAAAAAGTTAGTTAGTTAGTTACATTCTTTTAACTTCCATTTTGGGATTGGGATTGCTCTTTGAGGTCATCTCTCCATAAAAAAAGTCCACTCAACTCCTGAAATGTCTGGTGATGGATTATGAAGGGCCCAAAAATCAATTACTAGGTGCAATAATGGGCATCAATACCCCCATTGGTTAGGTGCACCCCTAGCCTCATCTAACCACTCAAATAATCTAGAGTGATTACTAGACTAACCTCATTAAACTTCACATATCTAATCATTCTCTTTGTCCAAACATCAATCTTCCAAATTCTAGCCCCTGCACATAAGGCACACTTCTTCTTTTTTTTCTAATTTCTCACAAGATAATAAACCCCTTCTAAGAAAATCTCTCGAAATTATCATTCGGCCTCCATAACACACTTGGGGATAAATAAGGATTGGGAGCACAAGAGTCGTAAAATGGTTAAAAGGTGAAATAAAACTAATCTCTCTTAGTATTTTACCCCAATTCAACCTAGAAAGTATTTCAAGTCAATATTCCCCTTCCTAGGATCACTAGGCACTGGGTCTAAGTTGAACATCTTCATTGAGAAAGAGTCATTTCCATTGGGCACAATTTGCACAACTTAATTATCATCCATTTGGGATACTCCCATGTTTTGACCTAGGTCAATGTGAAAACACAATTTGCACAAGGTTATGTTTTCAAAGAAGATCATAATATTTTATCAAAAAATGAACCACGATGTATTCTAACTTCTCAATTATCATAAAAGGAAATAACTCAATGAATCATCAAGAACATAATGAGTGTATAACATCTCCCAACCAAGCATCATAATTTTCATCATAACCTAGCAGATAAGGTCCTAAAATGAAGTATGAACAAAATGACAATGCACACTAGAATGGGGTGATATAATGTATGCAAACGTTTTGTGCCAAATCATAGATCTATTGAACATGTGAAGTCTTTGCCTCCTTCACACTTTCAAGCATATTCACTACTTCATAAGGTTTTTCTTCCTCCTTTTTTGAGGTTGCAACCTATAGGATTGTAAGTTTCATCAAGTTTGTAGTTTCTTCAATTTCTCTTTGCTATGTTTCATCCATCTTCTTTCTTGTATGGATGTGTCTAGTTTACTTAAGCTCATTTACAAACGTAATATTTTCTTCCTCGTTTTCATCATTGCACACACTACCTGTACTTGCAATACAATCATAAAAAACATAAAGGGAAGCATTGTTCTTGCATGCACCTCTTCCATAGGTGCTTTCTTTAGACTCACTTTTCATCACCATGACATGATAAGTCTTCAATTGTCAACGAATGAACTATTCATCCTTATTCCTCACTAAAATATTTCCACCGTTATTACTATTGGAAGAGTATCTTTCACCGTCGTATCTCTATATGTCTAGCTATTGAAGTCCCTCTATGCATACCATTTTCTCTAGCACAATCTCCTTCATCAATATAATTTTCATGGTTTCAAGTTTCATATCTATTGCAACATGCAATCTCATGAAAGAAAGAACATCTATGCTTGAATTCATATATTCTCCAATGTTCTTCTTCTTAACATTTGCATTCAACAATGCCACAACCTCTTCTTCTTGGGGCATTAATAATGGAAATATCATCACTACATGATGATGTATGAACAACCAAGGGTTCATTGTTCTATATTCTTAATATTATTCACTAGACTTATTCTCGCCAATGGTTTCCTTTGATAGAAGTCCCTTCTAGTAACCCATTTCTTTCTTGGTGATCCAAGGTATCTCTCTCCTTCCCTTATTGCAATTTTCATCTTTGTGTTGCTTATTATTGCAATCTTTATCCTTATTGAAATTCCTTCCTTCGCTCCATCATATCCCTCTTTGTTCATTACTCCATCATCATGTAGGCATGGATAGTTTCCACTTAAACAAGGACTTATGCCTCAATGGGATTTATCCCCTCATGTGTAGCATTGCACATGCTTCCAATACCTATAAGTAAAGGATGAAAACACATTAGGGATAGAAAAATATCGTTCCAAAAATTCTTGTCTAAAGGAACTTCTTTGACCACTCCATCCTTCTATAACCTAGTTATTGCAGTGTTGGAACAAGGGAAACCAATGGAATCAACATATTATATGTGCACCTCCTTCATTGATTCTTTTTTTTCTTCTCTTCTTAGCTACAATTCCAATCTTGACACATGTAGTTTCCAATTCACTCTCCATTTCCTCTTCCTCCTTAGGCATKGAATCAATCACATGCAATGAAAAATATTCKTGTGCATTCACTATTTCAAACTCCTCTTCTTCATCATATTMTTTAGGAATGCAATTGAGGTCCCACTCATCATCTTATCATTCTATATCYACCTCAACATAGGGATTCTCTTTCACTTCAACTGATCTCAAATTTCACTGACTATCCTCTTCTTTTCTTTRCTACTCTACATGGGTATTCCTTGGTGTAGAGTTCTTTGTGTCTTTTCCTTTCTTCTCTCGTGTGTTTTTTTGTTCTTGGRACAATTTTSTTTYAKCTCTAAATGAATGTTGGTGTCTCCTCTAGAGACATTTCTTTCCACTCATMTTCAATTTCATAAGACTATTCCTTTAGCTTTCTTCTTTATTGGGCCTTATATAAGACCTTAAATTGTGCAAGTGATTCTTGCACTTCTTTCCATATCACATCCTTGCCTTTATGAGGTATGTTATTACATTTTTTGACTTGCGCACTCCCTCTTAGTGCCATATTACCCTACATAATGCAATTCTTTTCACAAATTTTCATTTCTCCTCTTATAGCTTTCATTTGTACTCCAAAACTTCTAATATTTCTACCTAATAGTCTCTTGTTCGAATCATTTTTTTCCTTTCTTTCGACGAGTCTTGTTAATCCATAGAAAAATCCCCATGTAAAGCCCTAGATATTGAGTTGTTCTATTTCTATCTTTGTATTAGTGTTACTGGATAGACACTTTAATTGTACTTGTACCATTTGTCTCCTATATATATAGAAATTAGACCTAGTTTTAGTATCATCTCAGCGCGTAAATTTGTTCTATTGTAAAAGGAGTTTTCACCCTTAAAGAGACTTCACTTTCATTCTTCTCTCTTTATCAAGGCATGGAGTAACTTCTCTCTCTCTCTCTCTCTCTCTCTCTCTCTCTCTCTGATCCAAGATGATCCAAGCATACTCATTGAGGTCTAGGAGGACCCAAAACACTCACAATGGTCCATAAGGGATAAAAAATGCTTGAAATTTTATCATCCTAAAATCTCTTGAAAATGTCATCAATGCGTAGAGCTCATCGCAATATTTCGAACGACGCAAATTTCACTTCAAACAAAGTTCGTATGCAAAATTTATAGCTAGTCAAATCCCTAAAGAGACAGGTGACACGCTCTGAAAGACATGTGGCAGGCTCATAGGTTGATAAGTGGAAGCTCCAGATATTGACAAGTGGCACCATATAGGTGACGTGGCACATGATTGTTGCATTTGATGTAATAGATAGTACCTCCAAGTGGCCCAGTTACATGATGACAAGTGACATATATGGTCCAATCACAGTTAAACATTTGGCACATAAATAGACCAACTGGATCTTGACATGTGGTGGTCTCTCTTTATTACATTAGTTACTATTTTGAACATTTGGTACAGAAATAAACCAACTGGATCTTGACATGTAGCGGTCCCTCTTTATTTCATTGCTTATTACTTTGGTATATATTTATCATATTTATTATT
>SNQJ01S0004060.1:141719-166311 GCA_010110895.2 Picea sitchensis | reverse complement strand
ACCCGTAGGGATACACGACCTCCCGATTAGGGATCTCCAATTCTTGAGTCAAATGACCCTATGGAACCTTAATGGTCTCCTTATGTATCTAAACACATTCCCTTTAAGATCTTTGTTGCAGGTCTTATGGTACCCACAACCTTCCCTTTCTCTCTCCTATGAAATCTCATAGTACTGGGCGTTAGCTCCTTTTTCTGATAAGCCCCCTCTTGATGTGTCCTTGGGGGATGACCTCTCGTGACCACGTGATTGTGGGTGCGGCCAAAAGAGGTTTTGGATCAAACTACTTTTGAGCTCGTAATTATCTTCGAGCCTCCACATGTCCCCTTGGAAAAACTACGCTCTGGATTGTAGCCCACCCTCAACGTTTTAAAGTCCACAAAACTATTGTCCCTGCAATGCTATGGGACCGTCAATCTCCTGATCTTGACGATACTATCTGAACTAATGGTTCAGATCTTCCCTTTTCAAATCTATGGACTAGATCTGCCCATCCTGAATCAACGAATGTGATCTCCTTCGTGATTCTAGACTTCAGACTTTTGAAATCTCAAACCCTCCTTTACAGATTCATGATTATAGATTCATGCCACGTCCCTTCTTAATATGAAGGCTATGAATTTCTTCAGGACTTTACCCAGATTCCACAGATTCACAACATGTCCCTTCTTAACTCCGGCATCTCATATTCACTTCGAGTGATTCGATGCCTGATATTTACTTCAGATGATTTGACGAATCAAATTCACTTCGGCTGATCGGATGATTGAGATTTACTTCGGATTTTTGACTCTTCGTGCTTCAGAAATATCAAGTCTCAAAGTTGCCTCCTCTTGAACTCATGGTATATGACGGCTTAGATTCACTTGGATGATCCAACTCTTAAGGTTTACTTTGTACGATCTGACGGTTCAGATCTTCTTCGAATGATCGAAAAATTGAAATTCACTTCGGATTTTCAGCTCTTCGGGCTTCAGAAATCTCAAGTCTCAAACCTTGGTGAGTTCTCTCTCCTTTGTGTGAGAAGCGCTAAGGCTCTTTCACCTTGCTATGATCATACGGTTGTTGATCCTTTGCACTGTGATCCAACGACCACTGTCGCTCCTCCTCCTAAGCTTCTGATTTCTTCCAACTTAGAAGATTTATTAGTCTTCAAAGGTTTTGACCTTTGATCATCCTACGAGTCCGACTCTTGGAACTCGTCAACACTTATGAAAAGTGTTATCCCTTCTGAGATTGATCCTTAAAGGATTTCGACTTCCCACACACTTCTTGCATTCTCGGGATTTTGATAACTCAGATCGAAGGATTTCTTGAAATAAAATTCTTCTCGCCCTCTTGGCGTTCCTCTATTCTGGTTCTTCGACACTTGGTCGCTTCTTGACGTAGTGCAGTCCTTGCACCTGGTCTAAGTTTCCTTTGTTCTCTATGAACTCCTCTGAGTCACTCCGAGACTCAACCGATGCACTCCTTGTGTTTGAGATTCACACCTTGCATATGAGTTTTAGAAGAGAAACAATTGAAACTTATCCAATTTCGTCATAAACTCATACGATAAAATTATTGAACAATCGTACATGAACTAAATGAACTAAATGACATACACAAAATATCACATTCATTCAATCATACATCAAAATGAACATAGTCCAAGATTTGGGACAATTCTATCTGTTCTATTCATTCATGAAACAAATTACATACTGTTGCAGTTTCCCATTGCATCTTTCTTCTACTCTATTCTACTCTACTCTCTATCTCATCTAATTCTTTTACAATGCAATAACAAACTATCTAAGGAATGGCTCCATGAGCTCTCTCATCCTGTTTGCAACCTATCCTATCAAACTCTTAGCGGTTACCTACTTTTTCCTATTACAATAACTAACAATTATTGCCAGATAAGAGTCAACACTCTATATTTTCAACCCCTTACAGTCCTATACGACTTTACAAAAATGACATATTTAAAAATGGTGTTTCCAAAATATATCAACAACTTGATTTACTCTTGAGTTAATTGTTGATTTGAAACTCTGACATGTTGAGATGTCATATCGCTGCCTCCACACTTGTGTATTTGAATTTGAAGGTGATGCTCCTGCATCACATAACCTTTCCAGTTCGATAATGACAGTGTACCTTAACCTTAGAATGCAACCCTATAACAATTTATCATTACCATAATAGTTTCTAAACAATAATTTCTTATTAAATAACACATTCTAAATAACCCCTTCTCAATAAATAACAATTTCTAAATAACGCTTTTCTCATTAAATTAACAATTCCTGAATAACACTTTCTCATTTAAAATAACAATTCTAAATAACAATTTCTCATTGAATTTCCACATGAATATATATATATATATATATATATATATATATATCTTAACATCATAAACTCAGATTATTAAAGGTTAATTTTAGACTTAGATTATTATTCAGTTAATTTATTACTGCATAAACCCGTTTCAACTTGACTATTGTATTACGGTAGTAAGCGCAAAAGTAGGTACCCTAGTTGTTTATTACAACTGTAATCACATATATAACATTCAAATCAAACAACTGGTGTAATAGCCAACCACGGTTGAGTTAGAAAAATCAGAAAGGAGCAAGGGAACCGCCATTGCCTTAAATGTTAGCTCCCAGCTCGACGTCTCTGCAAATAACAATTACTGCCACATCTCGCAATACGAAAACACAACCAAGTCCGATAGTCACTCAGGTAACTGATGGGCATCATACGAGAAAAAGGGGGCGAGGGTGATTTTAATCCAGTCAATTTTACACTAACTGGTGTAAAGGACTGATATAAAACGATTTTAATTAAGGTGAATCAAGTGACGGGTATAACATTTAAACATGGAAATTTTAATCTGGGGGAGGACACATAGAATATTCATAGTAGAAAACACAGAGATGAGTTGTTTAAATGCAGAGATAAAATCGCAGTTCAACAATGATTTCTCTGTCTACAATAATATTGTTGTCCATTAATAAATTATTGTTTTAACAATGATATAGATAAATACACTAATATTACTGTCTATTAAAATAAATTGTTGTTTTAACAATGATATATCTATCTACCATAATATTGATGTCTATTAAAAATAAATCACTAAATAAATACTATGTTAAATCGTTGGTAAACACTGTGTAAATTGTTGTGTAATAACTGTGTAATTCACTGAGTGAATATGGTGTTAAATCATTGGTAAACACTGTGTAAGTTGTTGTGTAAGCACTGTGTAATTCGTTGAGTGAATACGGTCCAGGAGAAAGGTTTCCGCCTTCTCCCAAGCACATAATTCAGAATGGAAATCAGCACGCTATTGAAAATTCAAAGATTGTCCATTAAAATGGATCCGACAAAGCTTTACTCAAATTTGGAATAGCTTAAAGGTTTGATAAATGAATTCGAAGTTTGATTGAATATAATTATCAAGATTGGATTTCAACATACACAAGAATTATATATTTGTCCTTGTTAAATTTATTAATGAAGTCGTGAAAGATACCAAGACACGGTCCTTCCATAAAGCAGAAATTCCCAAATACCATGCAACACAATGAAGTGGAAACACAAAGCAAGGAAATGGTAACACAAAGCAATGAAATGGATCGTTGGGTAAAGTGAGGGTTAAAACAAGGTGTAAACACACAGTGAAAACTCAAGTAAAAAGAGAGGGTGCTGAGATTACTACTCAAGGGAAAACGCAGAGGACCTCACTGCAAATAAACGCTGGGCATAGGAATGATCCTACACTTATTATTCATGGACAAGAAAAAAGGGCATTTGAATATAAATATTTAACACGGGAGGGAAATATAGTCGATTCGGCTCTTGGCTGACTACTGAGGCACATACTAATAACTTAAAGGATCAAGGAACAAAGGATAAAAATACAAATATGCATCCAGATCTTCTCTGTGGAGAAGCAAACAATGAAATAAAAGCGCAATCAAGGAATAAAGAAACACAGGTAGGACATACAAGAGTGCAGGCAAGGTTTTGAGTCTGGGGCTCATTCTGGCCACACACAATTAGACAATAACTTAGAAATAAAGGATACTGTGGATAGCAAGGGTTCTTATTGAAAGAATCAAGCGACAAGAGGATTACAATTACCATAGCAATACATGTGCAAGAAAATCTCATGGAAATTAAATCGTCATACGAGTACAGTAAAATAAACCAGTGTAAATTAAATTTTATTGCGAGTAAAAACTTTAACAAGTGTACCTTAGCCAAATGTGAATGCTCCAAAGTCGTTGTCCTGTGCGTGCTCTATCCATCTCCCGCTTTCCAACCGATGTGAGCTCACTAGTACCCCCCAGAAAACACTAGGAGTACTCTTCTTCCCCTTGAACCCCCCGAGCCGCAAAGGGGCCATGCACACAATACCAGAGAATTATAGCACCCAACTCGCCTCACAAGGTCAAGCTACCACTCGTTACCCGAGCTGGGTATCCCAACTCCCACAATATAAAGTACAGTCAAGATAAAATTTCAGCAACTTAACGTTACACAAACCATATGTGATCCATACTCCTCGTCCACCATATCTTTTGTAGATTTTCTTAGTCATTAGTTTCCCAAACCCTCATTAGATTCCTTTTTCATTTATTTAATTAGGAAAAACCTCCATCGTACACATGTCACCCGATCCCCTAGTTGCACTAGAAAATCAATTTTATTAATTAATTAAATATTCGTATTTCCCTCATCCACCTAAAAGAATTCATAAAAACACTCCTCGGTGTCCCAAAATTCCCTTACAATTCTTAAATGACTTACACCTTACTTAATTCCTGGTTGAGTTCATAATTAGAAAGTTCCAAAGGCAAGATTCCTTACTAAGTTAGACATTATTCTTTTTCTTTAAGTTTCCCCTTTTCTTTAAGTTTCCATTTTTCTCTAAGTTTCCCCCTTTTCCTTTTTAACTAAAATAAATAAATTTAGCAAGTCTAGATAAAAACAACCATTTACCCTTTTAATAAATTTAATCCTCCATTATAATTTTTTTACTTTAATAATTAAGTTTGAATTTGTTACCCCCCTTCTTGTTACATGTTTATATAGTTTTTCTTTATCCACATGTTCTACTTAGACCTAGCTTTTAATTTCACTATTCTGGGCGACAATTTTTAAGGGAAAAATTCTTATTAAACTTTACTTATTGTTATTGCACAGTTTGTAGCTAGGTCAAATGGTTATAAGATGGAGGTCAAACTGGCGTAACAAGAACCTATCCCACCCAATGCCACCACGATGGGGAGGTTCTTTCTCTTTAGGAAGGTCAGGCCTAGGGGAGACGTCCCCGGTAACCTGGAGTTTTGAAGAGGCAAAAGTTAAAAGGACAAAGGTAAAGTTCCCCCTTCATAGGTCACCACCAAAACAGATAGTCCTGGCTAAAAAACCAATAACGAAGTGAAGCCCCAAAGGAGAACACCTGCCCGAAACAAAGCAACAACAAACCAATATATGCAAGCTATAATTAAATGAGTTAGTACTTCATAAGACTATCTGATATTTAAATAAGCAATTATGGTAATAAATATTGACGAAGTCAATGTTTATCAATATAGCAATGAAAATAATATCACTTCCTCAACAGATACTAAAATGACATGGAATTCAATGTAACAAATCAACACACCATCAATTAATGCCTAAACCACTATTCAATTTCTCTTAAAACAAGACGTTGTTGCATAAAGATGAAATATTCAGGTGTGACGTCAGCAACTTAGGGTTAGCAGTTAGTTAGGGTTTCAATTTAGAAAAGAGTTTGAGATTTGTTTGATCACTTTCACTTCAACATTGGAGGTCTAAGATCAGTGCCTTTGGGCTAATGGAGTCAATTTAATAGAGGGTGCAAGGGTTGAAGGAGGACGACTAAGGACTAGAAGGAAAAGTTCTAAAGTGATTCTATGGCAGGGCCCCAGAATCAAATCCCTAGGGGATAGAGGCTCACTCCGGTGTTGCTAAAGCAAGGCCTCGTGCTCTCTCCTCCTTCCTTAGGCTAACTTGGAAAAAATGACTAGCATGAAAGATAAATCAAGATAAGAGAGTCTAGTGAGGGAGAGTGTTGCTACAACAAGGCTCTATCACTAAACCCTAGAAGAAAACAACCCTAGGTGTCGATAACCTAGGCCTGGGATGTCTCCTCCTTCTCAACTTATGGAAAGTACGACTAGTTCAGGGAGAAGAAGAAATGAGAGTGTAGTTATGGCTAGGCTCTCTCTTCCTTCTTCAATGGCTGAACATTTCTCTATTAGGGGACATGAGACAAGGACCTACTTGTGTGCTTGTCACCTAGGGTTTTGATTCAACAAATTATAAATACATGTAAGAAAATAAGACTACAACCATTCAATCAAGAAGTTTTGTAGAAAAAATACTTACAATTCTTTAAGAAATAACCATGCAAACCCTAGTTGTAACACCTTCCTTCAAGAGAAAAACCATAAAATGCAAAGAAATGCCTTCTTTCAATAAGTGCGCCTCACTAAACCAGAAAAAATACCCAAGTAGGGCGCTAAAATCAGACCTCACTAATGAGTGAGTGATATGTTATTATAAAATTAGGCTAAAACTCCTCAATATATAGTGTATCAATGACCTAATTTACTTTTTAGGTCATAAAATGGCCGACAAGGCCAAAATATCAAAGTAATATTGTTTTTACATTAAATGTTCATTTTAAAACCCTAACTGAGCAAAAGTAAGACGTCAATCCCCACTGAGGGAGACATTAGCCTCTTTTAGGGCAAATGCAGCACCAACAAGGCAAAACATTGGCCCTCTTTAGGCCTCCCAATCATTCCACAGGTGCCAACTGCCCTATCAAACTGTCACATGCTCAAGGTGATGTCATGAGATCTTAGGTGAAGTCCTGGGCCATCCAGGGCAAACGTTTCACTAGAAGTGGGTCAACCCCCCTAGGTCGGGCTCTGCCAAAGTGCCTTTGATGAAACATCCTCTTCTTCTCTGGTGTAAAACCTTGATCAACCATCATCCTATCTCTACCCCCTGATGGGGTCTCAACATCCATCTGGTGGGCTCTTCAGCCCCATGGAGGTCCGAACTAATCATCTCTCCATGTGTACCAGTCCAAATGGTACCTGTCCATTGGGCATGGTCCTGCACATCAAAAGCTACGCCCTCCATGGGCTCAATAGTCACAGGGATCATAACAATTTCAATCACATTTCATCATTAATATTATTAAACATATGCATAAAAACCATGATACATTGGTCAATAGCTCAAATACATTACAAAAACCTACAATACAAGCTTGGATAAAAAGACAAGACGTCCTATTGGGCCAGTATCCACAAGAAAAGGGAAGTTTCCAGGAAGGTTTCATCCAAGCCATGTAAGTGAGGTGATGTGCCTAGGGGATGTCCAAACATGTGGGTGAAGTGAGAGCCAGGGTTGCATGATGTTATCTGTGGGTGCCTTTGTAGAAGGCGAGTTGTACCTGTCATGGATGCAATTTTTCCAAGCCCGTTCTTGCATTTATTCTTTTCTTTTATTTTCTTTTTCTTCTTATTTTTCTTTTTATTCAAGGGCTAACCAGAGGAAACTTCCTTGGCATGGTGACCGGAGTTGACAGTGTTACCCACAAGTACTTTCACAGAGATGAGAAGGATGGCTCGTGATGAGACCCCCTTTCCCTTGGCCATGCAACCAAAGGTCATTGCCCTGGTGTGGTAACCAAATGGTGGCAATGTCATACTATTAGGTACCCATGAACCTAATAGGCTGGCTCGTGATGAGACCCCCTGTCCTCTTGACTAGGTCTTGTTTGTTATTTTCTGGGTCCCTCTTGTTTCTTACTGAGAGGATTTTTATTGCCTTCTCGGGGATCCTTGGGCGAAGCATCTCGAGGTCTTATTTCTAGGATTTTATCTTTTACCAGCTGCTTTTACCTTCTGGTCCTTTATCCCCTTCTTCCCACGAGATAAGGTGCAATCCTACAAATAGGTCAACCCAATGCCCAGACAAGGGGAATGGGATAAGTGAGTGGGAGACAAGGTGAAATAGTGGTGTTATGATGGGAGCAGACGATGGATTTTCAGAAATCCCCCCGGTGGAAAACCAAAACCTATGGGAACAAGCTTGCTAGGGCACCCTGTCAATCTCCCCAATCATGGTCAAGTGGGTTAATGTAATATCCAAGTAGTTGTTAGAGGTAAAAGGGAATCAGATGCATATATTTAAAGGTTTCAATGATCAAAAGTGACACATACCATGATACCTGGACCAATTACCTCATGGAGCAAGAACCTCTTCTGATATAAGACCAAGCCGATGGTGATGGATGTTGCTGATGCTAACAAGATAAAGCTGATGGAAGAAGAAAATGATGGGCCCTCCAAGGCCATGCTCAGGTCAATCCTGCTCTCAGTACTCCATGTCTAGAACCCGTGGGCCTCAAGACATGATCTCCTAGTTATCCCTAAAAATTGGGGATAACATCTAGCTCCAACTTGGGGACATGTGCTCACCATAGAGCGCATGAGAACCTCAGTATCTCTGACATAACCTGCAAACCTGCTCAATCTCAATAGGGGCATCAGTAACGAAAATGGGGTGGTAATTCCACCCCAGCATACATAGATATATATAAAAACTGAAAGAAAACAATCAACAATGAAAATTTGAAAGAAACTAACATGAAATGCAAATGGTATAATACACGAAGAATGCCTACTTTCCTGCACTTACCTTTGAAATCACATCCCCCCACTTTGATGGGGTTTGAGGAGGTGCCTGCTGATAGGTAATGGGCGCCTTCTTCCCTCTAAAGTGGACATATAATACGAGTCGTTAACTGATTCCATTCCAACTTTGAAGGGTCCGAGCCATGACTGAGTGCTTCCTTTTACATTATTTGGCTCTCCTTTTTGGGTGTCCCACATCCATACCATGTCTCCCTCCTTGTACTTTCTGATCTTGTATTTGGTCGTTCCTTGGACAACCCTGGTGTATTGTACTGAGGGATGGGGGTGGGCTTCCACTGTAAAAACTTCCTGTTGAGATGGGTAGATTTGTACATCATCTTCATGTTTCTTTAATATCTTCACTGTCCCAATCTCTTTGTTTTTGAATTCATCCAAGAGTTGTTGGTATTATTCTTTCTTAGGCCATTCGATTTGATCAAAGTCTTCCTCTGTTGCAAAGGGCATATCTTTTGGAGAATAATTTTGAAGAGTTTGTATCATCTTGTTTTGTGCTTTGTCATTATTGATGGGGTAAGTAATATCCTACACATGGTCCCCAGTTATTGGCACATTGAGGAGATGGCCTACCATTCTATTTTTCAAAGGAAATTGCAAGAATGTGAGGTCCATCTCAAGGGTGCCACCTAACATTGCACTAAAATTCCTAGATAACAACATTCACCACACATATGGGACATCAACTACCACAATGTCAATGTGGACCATCTTCTTTGGGTATTCCTTTAGGCGAACTTCAACATTCTCAACCACCCCATGTGTGGGTATGGATTTAGATTCGAAACCACACACATTTCTATCAGGCAGTGTGACCTTCAAACCCACTTGTCACATGACTTTGAGTGACATCATATTGGCTGATGCAGGAGCATCGTCAACACATCAAGCGAGCCAACGTGGAGCGGAAGAAAACTGGATAAACCAACACCAAATTTTGAAAACACTTTGGGATTGTTGCGCAAATCTTAAATGAGCCATTTAAGAGACTGCGCACTTGTATTGTAATGGACCTTGAGCGGATGGCTCTCGTCCTTAGGTAGATGAGGCATTTAAGATAGTTAACGCTAGTAGATATGATTTTAAGTCTAGATTTGATAGTTTAGAGCTCGAGAGGGAAAACAGATATAGACACCCTCACTTGTACATTGTAACATTATTAATTCAGAATAGGAGAAAAGAGCAGAAGAGCAAGCAGAGAGCTGTGTAAAGAACACCCATGTACATATATTGAATTAATAGAAAGGTTTTGATTCAAGTTCATGGTTTGTGTTGTTTCTCTGTGTATTGATGTTTTGCTCATGAATGTTTGTTTCCTGTCATACATTTTCTTTTATATGCTGTGTATGTGATTTCATGGTTGAATTGAAATCTGAGAGGATTAGAGAATGAGTTTCAATTGTTTCTCTAAGTGAGCCAGAGAATTCCTACAAGGAGTGCAGTTGAATTTTTCCGCAAGGAGTGCGTTGACAGAAGGGTTCAGTTAGAGAAATATTTTGTCCTCATTTGTCCAGAAGGTGCAGCTAAGCACAGTGCCGTGCAAGGAGTGTACAGGCCAAGGAAAAGTCTCAGGGTTGCGAACCTGAGTAAATCTTTGAAAGACTACTGCTGCAGGAGTGCGCAGAGTTGAAAGACTTCAACACTTAGAAAAGGTTGAAGAGTTGCCGCAAGGAGTGGATGCAAAAGTTCTTTCTAAGGAATCGAGAGGTCAAGATAAGCTCAGGAGGAGTAGGCCTTCGAATTTTTCGAGGGATTGCACAAAAGGGATCGTGCATTAAAGTGTTCGAGCAAGTGTTGAAAGCTCGCGGGCAAGTGAACAAGTTCTTGTGGAGGAGCACTTGTTTCATTTTGCAAGAATCGTCAAAGGAAGAACGAACAATCGAGACTCTCTGAGGAGATCTTGTGAAGTTCTGAAGACCGTCTGATCCACACGTGACATCGCATATCGGGGATTCGCGAGGTGAAGTCCCAAGTGGGTGCAACAAATATTATGATATCACGATAAGAGATATCCCGATAGGCTCAGAACCGTCGATCGTGTGGGATGCGTGTCAGGAGATCCTGAGGAGTCGGGGATCGGAGAGTCGGGGTTTGCAAGAGCAGAGGAAACTTGCAACGTGAAGTCACGAAGCACGATATCTGATGGTGGGGGCGTGTGGGTCATAGTTAGAGCTAGTGGAAGACAAGTGGCGTGCTTTATCGGGGATCGGGAAAAGGTAAGTCCCAAATCCTTTGGCATCAGGATTTGGGATCCCCTGAATTCCGAATTTCTGATAGAAGGGCAGAAGGTGGAGAAGTCAAATCCACACGTGTATCGGGGAATCGGCACATCGGGGTTCGAAGTTTGGAAATTCAGATTGTTGACATCGCGAGTAGTGATTTCCCGATAGGTAGAGTTCTGATAAAAGGGGAGAAAGTCAGCGATTGACCCGCATCGGGATTCGGGGAATCGTGAGGAATCAAGTGTGTGATTACAGAATTCGCGATATCGCGAATTCTGATTTCCCGACCATTGAGGGAGATCTTTGGAAAGTTGTTGTGGGTAATGAATATTCCTGGTAGGGGATTAGAAGAACATTCGAGTTCTTCGGGCTGAGAGGAGAAAGAAGGTCCTGTGAGAGAGATCGTGCTCCGAGGAGTGCATTTGCGTCAGAGTGGTATCAGAGCGGGAATATATTTTTGTTTTCTATAACGGAGAGAGAGAGACAAAATTCTCCATGCTGCCTAGAAGAGAAATACAATCACCTGATCTAGAGGACAAGGAGGTACGAAGAAGAGGCAGGCTGACAGGAAATCCTAAAATGGAGAGGCAGATGCGAGATCTTCGAGCAAGACTTGAGGATATGGAGGCAACGCAGAGACGCACAACTAGTGCAGGAGATCTAAGTGACTCCAAAGGTGAAGTTGAAGCTGAACAACATGAAGAAGTTGCAGCCAAAGATGCATCAACTGAGCGATTGATTAAAGCCATTGCCAGGATGGGCGCAAAGGCGAAGATGGACATTCTAGTTTACAAGGGAAACCTAGATGCAGAGGAGCTACTGGATTGGATCCGAGCTCTTGACACCTATTTCAATTATGAATATATCGAAGAGGATAAGAAAGTCAGGCATGATGTCATGTGGTTGAAAGGACATGCAACATTATTGTGGGATGAGCTTCAAGCCGACAGACACTGCAAAGGAAAGAAGAAGATTAAAAGCTGGGATCGAATGATTGCAAAGATGAAAGTAAAATTCATCCCAAGGGACTATCAAATTACTTTGTTCAGGAGGATGCAGAACCTGAGACAGAAACTGATGACATTGAAAGAATACACTAAGGAATTCTATCGACTGAACATCAGGGCAGGTCATCGGGAGAGAGATGATGAGAAGATTGCTAGATATCTGAATGGTCTAAGATATGACATTCATGATGAATTAAGCATGGTTACCATCAGGACGGTGGATGATGCTTATCAGATGGCTCTGAAAGCCGAGGAGAATCTGAGCCGTAAGCAAGGTCAGCGAGGGCAAGGTAGAAGTCAGCCCAGAGACAAAGCAGTTGCCAAGGAGAAATTCCAGAAGCCCAGGGAGGAATGGAAGAATCCTCAGGGTAAAGTTGAGAGAGGTGGAACCTCACAGCGAGGGCAGACACATGTTGAACAGAGAGGGAAGCATACAGAGCAGAGCAGAGGATATGCTGACAATAATACTTTTCCTCGTACCATAGGTAGGGGAAGAGGCTGAGGTGGAGTTATCACATGTTTTACATGTGGAAAGAATGGGCATAAGTCATTTGAGTGTCCAGAGAAAAAGAAGGATAGTGGAGAAGCTCACATCGCTGAAGCGCAGAGGCGTGATGTTGAGAATGAAGACACAGACAGTGGAAGGTCACTGATGATGCGAAAAGTTCTCTTAACACCCGGGAAGGAGGTGGAGGACTCAACTCAGAGGACCAGACTTTTCAGAACCACATGCAAGACCAAGGACAGAAAGTGCAAGGTTATTTTGGATAGTGGTAGCACAGATAATCTCGTTTCAACCGAGATGGTGGAGAAGCTGGATCTGGAGACAACTGATCACCCGAGTCCATACAAAGTTTCATGGCTACAGAAGGGACATCAGGTGAGTGTCACTAAACAGTTTTTAGTTGAATTCAATATAGGTGGATATAATGATAAAGTACTATGTGATGTTATTCCCATCGATGTATGTCATTTATTGCTGGGTAGACCATGGCAATATGACATAAATGTGGTTCATGATGGGAGAATGAACACATATACTTTGGAGAAGGATGGGAGGACACACAGGTTGCTTCCGGTAAAAGATAAGGAGGTGAAGCTGGAAGTAAGAAACATAATACTTCTCATGAGTGGGAAGGAACTTCTTACAGAGATGGAGAAGAAAGAAGATCCACAATTCTTTGTGGTCAGAAAACCGAGGATTGTTCTGACTAGCATAAGAGTGGATGACTTACCAGATGAGATTCATGAACTGCTGGAAGAGTTCGTTGATATCATAGTGGAAGAATTACCTCATTCGTTGCCACCGATGAGAAGTGTGAGTCACCATACAGACCTCATACCAGGAGCTAGTTTGCCGAACAAAGTTGCGTATAGATTGACACCACAAGAAAATGAGGAGGTCAAGAATCAGGTATAGGATTTGTTGGACAAAGGATTGGTCAGGGAAAGCTTGAGTCCATGTGTTGTTCCAACAGTGCTCAGTTCGAAGAAAGATGGAGGTTGGAGGATGTTTACCGACTCCAGAGTGATAAATAAGATAACCATCAGATACAAGTTTCCATTGTCGAGGATGGATGATCTGATGGATTGCCTGAGTGGGGCAAATTATTTTTCAAAGATTGATCTGAAGAGCGGATATCACCAGATTCGCATGAGGGAAGGTGATGAATGGAAAACAACATTCAATACAAACGAAGGTTTGTACGAATGGCTGGTCATGCCGTTTGGTTTGAGGAATGCACCAAGTACATTCATGAGATTGATGAATGAAGTCCTGAGGGAATTCATCGGGAAATTTGTCGTCATATATCTGGATGACATACTGATTTTCAGTAAGACAAAGGCTGAACATTTGAAACATTTGGCCATTGTGATGAGGAAGCTACAACATGAGAAGTTGTTGATTAGTATGAAGAAGTCCTCATTTATGAAGACAGAGCTCATTTACTTGGGTTTTGTCATATCGACGAATGAATTGAAGATGGATCCAAGTAAGGTGGAAGTGATTAAAAATTGGCCATCAGCCAGAAATATTTTTGAGGTGAGAAGTTTCCATGGTTTGGCTAGTTTCTACCAAAAATTCATCAGGAATTTCAGTGGGATTAGCGCAGCAATGATGGATACAGTGAAAAAGCGACATAAGTCTTTTCATTGGACAATGGAGGCTGAGAAGAGCTTCAATCTGTTGAAGCGGAAGATAACGAAACGACCATTTTTGGTGTTGCCGGACTTCCAGAAGACATTTAAGGTGAAATGTGATGCAAGTGGGTTTGCCATAGGAGCGGTCTTGAGTCAGGAAGACAGACCAGTTTCATATTTCAGCGAGAAGTTGGATGAAGCAAAACCGAAGTACTCCACGTATGATAAATAATTTTATTCTATCATACAGGCATTGAAGAAGTGGAGGCATTACTTGATCCCAAAAGAATTTGTTCTGTATAGTGATAATCATGCATTACAGTTTGTGAGTGAACAAGAGAAGTTGAATCAGAAACATGCAAAATGGGTAGAGTATATGCATAATTTTACATTTGTAATTAAACACATTTCGGGTACTGCTAACAAAGTGGCTGATGCTTTGAGAAGGAAGTGTTTGTTGTTGCAGGAATTCCGAATCAAAACTTTGGGTTTTGAAAATCTCAGGGATATGTATGCAGGAGATGCAGATTTCGGAGAAGCGTATGAAGCAGCTGAGAATCCAGTTCTCAGAGACAGAATCTCGTGGATAGATTACATGATCCAGGAGGGATTGCTGTTAAGAGGCAATCAACTGTGTATTCCAAATTTCTCCATGAGGGAGAACTTGCTAAAAGAAAAACATAGTGGTGGATTAGTAGGGCACTTTGGCCATGAAAAAACATTCGCAAAGATGAGCGAATCATATTTTTGTCCAGGCATGCGAGCATATGTCAAGAGGTTTGTTGACAGGTGTAGGATTTGCCAATATTCGAAGGGGAGAAAGCAGAATGCAAGATTCTATCAGCCATTGCCCATACCAGAGAGGCCATGGGAGGCGATAAGCATGGATTTTGTATTGGGTTTTCCGAGGACGCAAAGAGGATTTGACTCCGTCTTTGTGGTCGTGGACAGGTTTTCAAAAATGGCACATTTCATTCCATGCCAGAAGACCAGCGATGCAACTCACATCACAAATTTGTTTTTCAAAGAGATCGTTAGACTTCATGGATTGCCGAAAAGCATAGTTTCGGACAGAGATACCAAATTCATAGGGCACTTTTGGAGGAACTTATGGAAGAAGCTAGGAACTAACCTGGCATTTAGTTTGGCTTATCATCCACAGAAAGACGGACAAATGGAAGTGGTCAACATGAGTCTGGGAGATTTATTAAGAAGCCTAGTGACAGAGCACCACAACAGTTGGGACAATGTGTTGCCACAGGCAGAGTTTGCATACAACGACTCAGTGAATCGGAGCAAAGGAAATAGTCCATTTCAGATTGTGTATGGAACACAACCGAGAGGAGTTTCTGAACTGAGGGATTCAGAACAGACTACGACTAGCAGTGCAAGCGCTGAAGGATTCGCAGAGGCGATNGTTGCCACAGGCAGAGTTTGCATACAACGACTCAGTGAATCGGAGCAAAGGAAATAGTCCATTTCAGATTGTGTATGGAACACAACCGAGAGGAGTTTCTGAACTGAGGGATTCAGAACAGACTACGACTAGCAGTGCAAGCGTTGAAGGATTCGCAGAGGCGATGAAGGAACTTCACGACCGGGTGAAGCATCGACTGATTGATTCAAGCCAGGAGTATGAGCGCAGAGAAGACCAACGAAAGAGACAACTTCAGTTCGAGGTTGGTGATTTGGTTCTGGCACACTTGAGAAAAGAAAGTTTCCCGAGGGGAACATACAATAAATTGAAGATGAATAAAATCGGACCATGCAAGGTCTTGAGGAAATTCAGAGAGAATGCATACGAGATTGAGTTGCTGGATGGCATCGGGATATCTCCGATATTTAATGTTTCAGATTTATACCCATTCAGGGATGGAGAAGCAGAGACTGCAAATGAGGAACCAGTGATCCGGTGGCAGAAGCAGATGTCGATAGCAGAGAAGCCACAAATGGAGTGCATACTGGACAAGAGTGTGGGTAAGAAGACCAGGAGAAAAGAATACTTTGAGTATCTGGTCAAGTGGAAGAATCACCCAGTGGAGGATGCTAGCTGGGAGAATGAAGTGGTCATTCAAAAGCATGGACAGACTGTGCAGGAGCTCATGGACAGGATCCCATGAAAATTTTCAAGCCGAGGAGTATGATGCAGGAGCATCGTCAGCAAATCAAGCGAGCCAGCGTGGAGCGGAAGACAGCTGGATAAGCCAGCACCAAATTTTGAAAACACTTTGGGATTGTTGCGCAAATCTTAAATGAGCCATTTAAGAGACGATGCACTTGTATTGTAATGGACCTTGAGCAGATGGCTCTCGTCCTTAGGTAGATGAGGCATTTAAGACAATTAATGCTGGTAGATAGGATTTTAAGTCTAGATTTGATAGTTTAGAGCTCGAGAGGGAAAACGGATATAGACACCCTCACTTGTACATTGTAACATTATTCATTCAGAACATGAGAAAAGAGTAGAAGAGCAAGCAGAGAGTTGTGTAAAGAACACCCATGTACAGATATTGAATTAATAGAAAGGTTTTGATTCAAGTTCATGGTTTGTGTTGTTTCTCTGTGTATTGATGTTTTTCTCATGAATGTTTGTTTCCTGTCATACATTTGCTTTTATATGCTGTGTATGTGATTTCATGGTTGAATTGAAATCTGAGAGGATTAGAGAATGAGTTTCAATTGTTTCTCTAAGTGAGCCAGAGAATTCCTGCAAGGAGTGCAGTTGAATTTGTCCGCAAGGAGTGCGTTGACAGAAGGGTTCAGTTAGAGAAAGCTTTTGTCCTCATTCGTCCAGAAGGTGCAGCTAAGCACAGTGTCGTGCAAGGAGTGCGCAGGCCAAGGAAAAGTCTCAGGGTTGCGAACCTGAGTAAATATTTGAAAGACTACTGCTGCAGGAGTGCGCAGAGTCGAAAGACTTCAACACTTAGACAAGGTTGAAGAGTTTCCACAAGGAGTGCGTGCAAAAGTTCTTTCTAAGGACTCGAGAGGTCGAGATAAGCTCAGGAGGAGTAGGCCTTCGAATTTGTCGAGGGATTGCACAAAAGGGATCGTGCATTAAAGTGTTCGAGCAAGTGTTGAAATCTCATGGGCAAGTGAACGAGTTCTTGTGGAGGAGCACTTGTTTCATTTTGCAGGAATCATCAAAGGGAGAACGAACGGTCGAGACTCTCTGAGGAGATCTCGCGAAGTTTCGAAGACTGTCTGATCCACACGTGACATCGCATATCGGGGATTCACGAGGTGAAGTCCCAAGTGGGTGCAACAAATATTGTGATATCGCGATAAGCGATATCCCGATAGGCTCAAAACCGTCGATCGTGTGGGACGCGTGTCAGGAGATCCCGAGGAGTCGGGGATCGGAGAGTCGGGGTTTGCAAGAGCAGAGGAAACTTGCAACGTGAAGTCGTGAAGCGTGATATCCGACGGTGGGGTCGTGTGGGTCACAGTTAGAGCTAATGGAAGATAGGTGGCATGCTTTATCGGGGATCGGGAAAAGGTAAGTCCCAAATCCTTTGGCATCAGGATTCGTGATCCCGTGAATTCTGAATTTTCGATAGAAGGACAGAAGGTGGAGAAGTCAAATCCACACGTGTATCGGGGAATCGACACATCGGGGTTCGGAGTTTAGAAATTCAGATTGTTGACATCGTGAGTAGTGATTTCCCGATAGGGAGAGTTCCGATAAAAGGGGAGAAAGTCAGCGATTGACCCGCATCGGGATTCGGGGAATCGTGAGGCATCAGGTGTGTGATTACAGAATTCACTATATCGCGAATTCCGATTTCCCGATCGTTGAGGGAGATCTTTGGAAAGTTTCTGTGGGTAAGGAATATTCTCGGTAGGGGATTAGAAGAACATTCGATTTCTTCGGGCTGAGAGGAGAAAGAAGGTCCTGTGAGAGCGATCGTGCTCCGAAGAGTTCGTTTGCATCATTGGCACCAACACCTATATCCAACATGCAATTGTTGAGATTTTTGTCGTTCATTGTCAACGTCATGAAGAAAGGAGGGTTTTCACCATATTGGACTCTGAAGTGATCAACTTGAAACATGATAGGGGGGTCCATAGGCTCATCTGATCCCGAAAAGAAAGTTTCAAACCGTTCCTTGATGGATGGGATCTTGATTGATTCTCTTAGGGGGACGCTTACATGCATTTTTGATAATTCCCCTTCGAAGTCAAAGTTAAGGTCAACCTTGACAACCCTGGATGTCTTGGGAAGAAGCATTTCCAGGGGTGGGGGATTTGCCTGATCAACAATGGGTTGTTTCGAATTCTTTCTTCTGTACACCTGAAATTCTTGTTTCTTTAGCTTTTCTCATGATTCTTGATCCAGGTTGTTTATCACCGCCATCCTTGCTGATTTGGCTACTTCTTTCACGGCTTCCTGATGTTCTGCATATGTGATATTTATCTGAAGAAACTCCATGAAACAATCCATGTTGTTGACTTGTTGATGGCCACTATTGTAAGGGAACTCATGTTCCCAATGTGCTTCGCTGCATTCTAGGCACCAAGGATTTTCATCAACAACGTTTGCAGGGGCCAAAGTGTTCGGAACTTCATACTCATTCTTTGGTTTATAAAATTGACCCCCTTTATGGAATTGTCGCTTGTACGAGACCCTGGGTTCTTAGGTCTGAGATATTTCCAACTTCATGATCCTGTTCATCATTTCCTCTTGATTTTTTATGATACCATCCATGGAGGCTTGTAGTTTGGTGATACTGGTACATAGATCTGAAGTAGGCTCAACATTGTGAACTATCTTTGGTTTAGTGTCTATTCTCCCCCTTGGGTTAGAAAAAGGATCAATCTTGGATGAAAGGAGGTTTCACTCTATTTTAGTAGCGAGCTCTTGGGATTCTTGAATGGACTGGGGTTTTTTGTCTCTAATAAGATGCCCTAGTTGGCCATTGAAAGATCTGGTGTAAACATGGACGAGGTAGTCATCTTTCAGATGATGCCTTGCGAGAATTCTTTGCAGTAAAGTCTCGAATCTGGTGTGGAACTCCCGAATGGACTCATTTTCATATTTGGCAAGGTTATTCAGTCATGTGAGAAGCATATTAGGGTCTTATTTGACACTCCATCTTTTGAGAAAGGCCTCTTCAAGTATATCCATGGTTTTGATGCTTCCATCGGGAAGGCTTAGGTACCAACGCCTTGAGGCATCATACAGAGTAGCGGAGAACAACTCCATGACTAGATCTTCAACATCATCACTAATGGGGTGAAGCTGAAAGAATGCCCAAAAGTTGCTCATATGCTCTTCGACACTGATTACATCAATACTGGTAAATTTAGGAAACCACTTCTCATACTTGGGTGGCATTTGCCTAGGGTAGCCTGGTATGGCTGACATGTCTAAAAATTTGAAAAGAGTAGATGACCATTGTCTTTGATTGTTGGTTGGGTTCATTGTAATGGTCTAAGAGCTAGACATGATTCCTAAAGGAAGGCTCTTCCCAAAAAGTGATTTGACAACAGGAGAGTTCTTGGAAGGCTTCCTTTTGAAAGACAAAGGAGGATTATTGAACCTCTTTTTAGTTTGTGGAGTCGCCAGATAGTTTAATTGAAACTATCAAAGAAAAGGGAAAACACCCTAGTGGAGTCGCTAGGTAAGATTGTAAGATAAGGCTCTTGAGGCAAGGCTTACCGAAAAGATTTGTCATTTGAGGAGAATTGACTCAGTGCTCCCCAACAACGACGCCAAAATGTTATCGCACAGTTTGTAGCTAGGTTAAATGGCTATAAGATGGAGGTCAAACTGGCGCAATAGGAACCTATCCCACCCAATGTCACCACGATGGGGAGGTTCTTTCTCTTTAGGGAGGTTAGGCCCAGGGGAGACATCCCCGATAACTTGGATTTTTGAAGAGGCAAAAGTTAAAAGGACAAAGGTAAAGTTCCCCCTTCACAGGTCACCACCAAAACAAATAGTCCCAGCTAAATAGCCAATAATGAAGTGAAGCCCCAAAGGAGAACACCTGCCTGGAACAAAGCAAAAAGAAACCAATATATGCAAGCTATAATTCAATGGGTTAGTACTTCATAAGACTATTTGATATTTAAATAAGCAATTATGGCAATAAGTATTGACAAAGTCAATGTTTATCAATATAGCAATGCAAATAATATCACTTCTTCAATAGATACTGAAATGACATGGCATTCAATGTAACAAATCAACACACCATCAATTAATGCCTAAACCACTATTCAATTTCTCTTAAAACAAGACGTTGCTACATAAAGATGAAATATTTAGGTGTGATGTCAACAACTTAGGGTTAGCAGTTTGTTAGGGTTTCAATTTAGAAAAGAGTTTGAGAGTTGTTTGATCACTTTTGCTTCAACGATGGAGGTCTAAGATCAATGCCTTTGGGCTAATGGAGTCAATTTAATAGAGGACACAAGGGTTGAAGGAGGATGGCTAAGGACTAGAAGGAAAAGTTCTGAAGTGTTGTTATGGCAGGGCCCCAGAATCAAATCCCTAGGGGAGAGAGGCTCACTCCGGTGTTGCTAAAGCAAGGCCTCGTGCTCTCTCCTCCTTCCTTAGGTTAAATTGGCAAAAATGGCTAGCATGAAAGATAAATCAAGACAAGAGAGTGTAGTGAGGGAGAGTGTTGCTACAATAAGGCTCTATCACTAAACCCTAGAAGAAAACGACCGTAGGTGTAGATAACCTAGGCTTGGGATGTCTCTTCCTTCTTGACTTTTGGAAAGTACAACTAGCTGAGGGAGAAGAAGAAATGAGAGTGTAGTTATGGCTAGGCTCTCTCTTCCTTCTTCAATGGATGAAAATTTCTCTATTAGGGGACATGAGACAAGGACCTACTTGTGTGCTTTTCACCTAGGGTTTTGATTCAGAAAATTATAAATACATGTAAGAAAATAAGACTACAACCATTCAATCAAGAAGTTTTGCAAAAAAAATACTTATAATTCTTTAAGAAATAACCATGCAAACCCTAGTTGTAACACCTTCCTTCAAGAGAAAAACCATAAAATGCCAAGAAATGCCTTCCTTCAACAAGTGTGCCTCACTAAACCAGGAAAAATACCCAAGTAGTGCGCTAAAATCAGACCTCACTAATGAGCGAGTGATATGTTATTATAAAATGAGGCTAAAACTCCTCAATATATAGTGTATCAATGACCTAATTTACTTTTTAGGTCATAAAATGGCTAACAAGGCTAGATTATCAAAGTAATGTTGTTTTTATATTAAATGTCCATTTTAAAACCCTAACTGAGAAAAAGTAAGATGCCGAGCCCCATTGAGGGAGACGTTAGCCCCTTTTAGGGAAAATGCAGCACCAAAAGGGAAAATCGTTGGCCCTCTTTGGGCCTCCCAATCATGCCACATGTGCCAACTACCCTGTCAAACTATCACAAGCTCAAGGTGATGTCATGAGCTCCTAGGTGATGTCC
Organism: Picea sitchensis; assembly: GCA_010110895.2. Lineage (NCBI taxonomy): Eukaryota > Viridiplantae > Streptophyta > Pinopsida > Pinales > Pinaceae > Picea > Picea sitchensis. Next base: position 144,741 of record SNQJ01S0004060.1, on the reverse strand, counting down.
TAGGCCATCCAGGGAAAACGTTTCATTGGAAGTGGGTCAACCCCCCTAGGTCGGGCTTTGCCAAAGTGTCTCTGATGAAACATCCTCTTCTTCTCTGGTGTAAAACCCTGATCAACCACCGTCCTGTTTCTTCCCCCTCATGGGGTCTCAACATCCATCTAGTGGGCTCTTCAACCCCATGGAGGTCTGACCTGATCATATCCCCATGTATATCGGTCCAAATGGTACCTGTCCGTCAGGCATGGTCCTGCACATCAAAATCTACTCCCTCCATGGGCTCATTAGTCACAAGGATCATAGCAGAGTCAATCACATTTCATCATTAATATTATTAAACATATACATAAAAACCCTGATACATCGGTCAATAGCTCAAAGACATTACAAAAACCTACAATACAAGACTGGAGAAAAAGACAAGATGTCCTATTGGGCTAGTATCCACAAGAAAATGGAAGTTTCCAAGAAGGTTTCATCCAAGCCATGTAAGTGAGGTGATGTGGCTAGGGGATGTCCAGACATGTGGGTGAAGTGAGAGCCAGGGATGCATGATGTTATTTGTGGGTGCCTTTGTAGAAGGTGAGCTGTACCTGTCATGGATGGAATTTTTCCAAGCCCATTCTTGCCTTTATTCTTTTCTTTTATTTTCTTTTTCTTCTTCTTTTTCTTTTTCTTTTTATTCAAGAGCTAACCAAAGGACACTGCCTTGGCATGGTGACTAGAGCTGACAGTGTTACCCACAAGTACTTTCACAGAGATGAGAAGGTTGGCTCGTGATGAGACCCCCTTTCCCTTGTCCATGAAACCAAAGGTCACTGCCCTGACATGGTAACCAGATGGTGTCAATGTCATACTGTTAGGTACCCATGAACCTAATAGGTTGGATCATGATAAGACCCCCTATCCTCTTGACTAGGTCTTGTTTGTTATTTTCCGGGTCCCTCTTGTTTCTTACTGAGAGGATTTTTATTGCCTTCTCGGGGATCCCTGGGTGAATCATCTCAAGGTCTTATTTCTAGGCTTTTATCTTTTACCAACTACTTTTACCTTCTGGTCCTTTAGCCCCTTCTTCCCACGAGATAAGGTGCAATCCTACAAACAAGTCAACCCAATGCCCGGACAAGGGGAATGGGATAAATGAGCGGGAGACAATGTGAAATAGTGGTGCTATGATGGGAGTGGATGATGGATTTTCAGAAATCCTCTCGGTGGAAAACCAAAACCTATGGGCACAGGCTTGCTAGGGCACCCTGTCAATCTCCCCAATCATGGTCAAGTGGGTTAATGTAAGATCCAAGCAATTGTTAGAGGTAAAAGGGAATCATATGCATATATTTAAAGGTTTCAATGATCAAAAGTGATACATACCATGATACCTGGACCAATTACCTCATGGAGCAAGAACCTCTTTTGATACAAGAACAAGCCGATGGTGATGGATGTTGTTGCTGCTGACAAGATAAAGATGATGGAAGAAGAAAAGGATGGGCCCTCTAGGGCCATGCTCAGGTCAATCCTTCTCTCGATACTCCATGTCTGAGACCTGTGGGCCTCGAGACATGATCTCCTAGTTATCCCTAAAAATCGGGGATAACGCTTATCAAGCAATTCATTTTAAGGCCGACCAGGTCCTAAGGAGGCATAATTTTCTAGGCACTAGGTTTATTAACTTATCATAGTTAAAATTGCGATGTGCCCTTCAGGACGCACTACGTGTTCCAAGGGTGCCACTCGCCTCTTTCAGTTTTCTTTGCGGGACGTGCCCTTTAAGATGCACTACGTGCTCCAAGGGTGCCACTCGCCTTTTTCCATTTTCTTTGCGTGATGTGCCCTTCAAGACGCACTACGTGCTCCAAGGGTGCCACTTGTTGGATTACTAAGAGGGTGGGTGAATCAATAATAACGTAATTATAATCCTTTTTCTTCAAATGTTATATCAATGTATAATTATTATCCAATAATGAGTAGTAAGAAATAAACAATCACACACATACACAGTACACCAGTGTTTTACGTGGAAATCCAAATCGGGTGAAAACCACATAATGCTTTTTCTTATATGTCTTGAAGAATTACATTCATTGGAAGCACCAACTTCCTTTTATTTCCAGCTGCAACTGGAAGTAGGTTCCAACCCCCTAGTTTCTCAGGGTACAACCTGAGGGAAGCTCCAACTCCCCAATTCTCTGGCTACAACTAAAAGGAGGCTACAACCCCCTATTTTCTCTGGCTACAATTGGAAGGTGGATACAACCACATGCCCTTGCCCCATCCTGCCACTCTGAAGTAGAAGTAGAATGATGGAACCACTGCCACACTATCACTGTGAGATATACCGCTGTAAACCCATACCAATAAATATGAACCATGCATCAACCATGCAACAACCTGTACCTCAAACTGTACCATAAAAAATTGCATCAACCATGCACCAAACTATACCAAACAACCTGCAATCAACCTGTACCATAAACAAGTGCATCCAACCATGTACCAAGTATGTACCAATCATGTGTCAACTAATCATCAACTATGACTCATCAATATGTACCAACATCATCAACTATACACTGCATGTATGTGCCAACTCATCAACTACTTGTCTCAACCATGTACTCAACATGTACCTCAACCAAAAGCCCTCATCAATTTCATCATTCAAATTTGATTTGTACCTCTATAATAGACATGGTGTATATGATCACATTTCTTAGAAATCACCATCAAAAGAATTTATCCTTCCTTGCATTTCAGCCTTCTTTTCTCCACCTTCCCTCAGAAATTCAGCTTAGACATCCTTGGTTACCTTAGAAACCTATAGATATTAAATATGTTCAAGTGTGATTAAAATGAGAGAGCCTTGCCTCTTATTTATACTATCCAAGTAGCTTCCTTAAAAACATCTTCTAGGTCACTTGGCCCACTTTCCTTATTTTAGGGTTAACCCACTTCTAATTTCTCCATTAAATTTATTATTGAAATAATTTATTTTGTATTCAATTTGAATTATAATACACTCATC